>JAODIE010000013.1:2034257-2468629 GCA_027575565.1 Diploeciton nevermanni
TACACAAGATGTATTTCTGAAAATAAAATATGATAATACATGCTTGCAATATTGTGTTTTTACAAGAATATAATTATAGTGTTATTATTCCTAAATAAGACAGGGCTACAACAATTTTCTTTTTGTAATGATTTTCATATATATTAATCGTGAAATATTATTTGCTGATTTAATAGCACTTATTAGGTAAAATTAGTCTCAAATATGCCCTGTAATTATAGTTTATTAAATACAATCAAAAAGTAGTTTATGTTTTCAGGGTGATAAAATATTTGTTGTTATTTTATTGCGGTATACAAATGTTTCTATTCTTGGGTTTCTTGAATTTGTTATCAGAGATCTGCAGAATAATAATTTCATTATTTCTATTTGACTGAAACTTCTTTTTATCATATTTAATCAAGAATTAGCTAGTTTTATTTGTTGCACCAATTTTTTAATTTATTTAAGAAAAAAAAATAATTTAAGAGCGTTAAAATATGGGCAACAAAATATATTAATAAAAAAAGGTTTTCAGTCTAGATTATTTTTTGAAATTTTTATAAAAATATAAGCAAAAAAGAAATGCCCTTAATGCATACAACACTAAAATAGTAAGTATGATTATAACCCGGAATTCAAGAAGATTAATTGAGAAATTGTTTAAATATTTATGACTCGTTATTATGCGTAAATTAAGCTCGTTTAATACTTTTTTTACCCTTACGCTTTAATTTCCAATTTGTCAAACCTTTTAAATTTGCCAAACTAATAAAAGCATCGAAGACGGGCGATAAGCTGTAATTTATTTGAACAATGTGCGTTACATAGAAAAAAAAAACAACAAAGCTCAGTCGTAATTTCTTAATGGTTGCTTTTTGCTTGCCAATGAAATGAAGGTGGTGCCTTTACCTGCATTAACACAATTTGTCGGAGAGCTTAAATGGCTATTGAAAGCGACGCTTTTTCTAATTTTATATCGGCGTCGAGACGCTGAAAGGTAACAACTTTTTTTAGGCGGTGCGTGTGCAATAATAAATTACGAACGGTCAAAAGCTCAATAAATTTTGTCTCGATTCATGCCAAGTGATCGCAAATAATTCTTTTTTTTTTGTGATATGCACTAAAAGCACAATCGTGTAGTAATCGTTATTAATTAGAAATTAGTGACTTTTATTATTCTTTGATGGCTTTGATATCTTAACATATAATAATGATAATAATAGTAATAAACGCGTTAAATTTATCTTTATAAATGCTAATTTTACAATAATTTTTTTACCCCTTGTTTACTACCTACAATATGCCAGTCAAATATAATAAGTAAATTTCAAAAAAGTCAACAATGTTACAAGATTACATTTTTCTTAGCAGTCAATTATTTGTTGATAGTATAAAATATCAATTTATAAACTTGTTAAAACTCAAAACGTGTCTTTGACATATTCAATTTCAAATCAGGCTTATTACTGGACTGTGCTTTGTGCACAGACAAAAATTAAAAATTGAAGGTTGAGCAGCCAAACGATGCATCGTTTGTCGTACATTGCATAATAAAGTACACCAACGATAAAATCATTCCATATGAATAATGTATGCTGCGGAATCCCTATTTTACTCTTGATTGCTATTTGTGCAATTTCACTGCACTCTAAACTGCACTAAACGAAAATACTCTCATCTTTGCATAGTAAATCATATAAAAAATTTAATTGACTTGTACTAGAACAGAAATATATGGTCTGAAAAGAATTTTGCTAAAATTAAAGATTCTTATGCAAGGATTTATATTTCATATTGTTGCGCTGATGTTTATATATTTTTTAAGCACACATTGCAAACTTCAATTAGCATGTAGCTAACAAACAAAACTTGCTAAAAATGTTTAATAAAATTGCCAAAATTCTGAACATTTTGACCGATTAAGTAATTGTAGTTTGTGCTTTTATGGTTTAAAGAATAATTTTTAATCATAAAATCACAATTATGTTATATTGTTATATTTTTATCTATTTTTTTTAGTTTTAATTAAATGTAACTGATTTATTATTTTGTTACCTGGAAACAAACTAATAATATACTTTGTTTCGTGTTTGATACAAATTATAAACTATTTAAGCAACTATTTTTATTTGGTGATGTTTAATGTTGCAAATCTATATAAATTAAAATAATATACCATTTATTTATCCTTAAAGTCTGCTCCATGGTTCAGTCAGTAAGCTGTCTGACTGGTTGCAGCAACAGCGAGACGTAAATCCTGGGAACGCAGGTTCAGATCTTGCTGAGACTACATCTGATATAGTATGTACTTTTACCGGATTCAGTCTCAATAACTGCTAATAACCCTGGTAGTTGATGCAGAATAGCGCAACAAAATAGCAACAGTTTATCCTTACTCCTAATGTAATTAAATTTCTTGCACTTTTTCTCATCATCAATTTATATTTTCTCTTAGTATTGTCTTATTTTTGTCTTTAATTTTTAATATAACAGACCATTTACTTTTTTCTACCTTTATGTTTACTGTTCTGTTTTTTTTTCAAAATATTATTTTATTTTCTTGCTTAATACTTAAGCACATCCTTGCTACTTGTAACAACGTTAACGACACAATTTTGCATACAATCAATACTTATTGAAACATGGCGCTCTTCGGCATTTATAAATGTTGAACAGGCCTAAGTTGCGCCATTAAACTTTGATTTTAATGGTAATTGCATCTCCAAGTTTTGAACGCTTTTGCACTAAGCTTGGATTGATGTAAAAATGCTTTTATCTATTACTTTCTGAGTATTGTTGAGTGTGGTCACAAAGTATCTAAGATTTATTATGTAGATTAAACTTGAACATAACATAACATTTAGTTAATTTTGATTTATTTGTAGAACGTTTAACAGTTTTAAAATCAGACAATAGGCACTTAGACATCAAAGAAAACATTTAAATTTATAAAGACAAGTTGAACCCTTGAAAACTTTTTAATGAGCACACACAGTTGTACTTTCATACAATTCTTGATCTTTTACTACTAATTATTTAATTTTCAAAATACCCAACTAAAGAAAGAGACGCAGCCCCCACCCAATCTTTTCAATTAACAAACCATATAAAAACATAACTTTAAATAAACGTTATACTGAGGGAGGCAGTAAGCCGAAAATGTTCTACAAATCAAAATTAACTATGTATTATTAAGTTTTATTAATATAATCACTATTAGTTTCTATTACCTATCATTAGGAATAAATTAATAGACATAAATATCCAGATATATAATATAAATTTTTATTTATTTTTAAATAGTAGACTAATATTTAGTATGACGCTAGTAAATAATATTATCTTCACACGAGGTGCACGAATAAGAAGAAACCACTCCAGCAACACCCAGCAAAAAATTGTTTACTCTACCGTATCTTGAGATACTCCTAGTTTCTAGCGTTGTTATTGAGATTGGAAACTGTGTAGTCCAACCACTGTTATTTACGTTCTATCGCTTCGCTTCAAATCTTCACGGTCGTTGCGTTAACTGATAAGATGCCAAAAACAGGTACATTTTGGTACACTTACCACACATTATTGTATCTCACCGCAGTCTACGATCGTCCTCAGCATTATTCGCGTGTCGTGCAACTACGTTAATACAATAGGGACCAGCTACGCTAATTGCATTTGCAAATTGAATTCCGCTACGTGCTGATAAATAATTTAGTGAACGTTTATTGAATTAGTTGTGTTGGTCATATGATACTCTTGCAGTGGTGTGATACGATGTGATGCTAGTGCGGTTAGTATCTCTTGGGAGATTTTCTTTGTCGTGCAATAAAGCGAAGAGAATATATAAAAGTAAACCGTGGTGATAGTAATGGAAAACCTGGAACATAGAAGTATCCCATGAAAGAAATAAAGGATGAATCAAGCAGTTTCAACGGAAAGGTAGGATTTCTAGTTATTATTGTGCTTTAATTTGTATGTATGTATGTATGTTTGACTTTCCAAGACCAAGGTAATATATTAGGTTTAATATTGGCTAGGCAAGATATGTCATTCTAATAAATTTTATTGTATTACATAATATTCTCTAGTGGGAGGCGAGAAAATTAGAGCTGGATTACAATTTATTAAATGTCATAATAAGATTAAGCTCGTAGATGTAGCAATCTTGAGTGCAAACTATTGAGATGAGTAATGCAATTTCAAGTTATTGAGGAATTCATGCAAACCAGTTTTAATTTTATTAAAGATACTTCTGCTGAGCATACATCCAATAATATATAATCCTACAGAATCCAGCCCAATTATCCAGTTAATATATAAATAATAAAAACATAAAACATAAGCTATGTAGTTTGAGCTTAGAGGGACGAAGTGAACATAAAACTTACTAACACAAGATGCTTCATTAAATTGATAGATCAACTATTATTATTTTTAATAGTTTCTATTCTGTCTAGAGTAGTAAGCATCAGTTTAGATTAATTGCACTATAAGTAACTTTTATGAATTCGCATATAACAAATAAACATTTTTAATTAATTGAATAAAAAACACCAGAAAAATTAATAAACGTCTTTGTGGTTTTCAATCTAATTTGCAATTATAATTCATTACAATAAAGTAAAATATGTAGAGATAAACAAAAGTGGCTGTATCACAGTTTTATATATTAAATTAATACACAAATGTGGAATACTATTTTCACACGAATTTCTTTTATTTTGTTAGTAATGTGTAAAATTTAATTGAATATTAATTAATAAATTTACAGACATGTTTTGGATATCTTTAATTAATACAAATTTACTATAAAACGGAAGAAAAACAATGTTTACTACTAATTTGGCTCAGTAGCACACATGAAACAGCAAGCGTATTTTAAAATAGTCACAATTAAGGAAATTCGGAAAACTGCTTCAACTCAGGTACTTAAAAAAACAAATAAATTTCAAATATGTTTTATGCCTGTTATGTTTTACATGCTTTAGTACAGATTATTTTATATCTATTCAGTTATTATAAAAATACCGTATTTTAGTATTACATGCCATGCTTACGAATTTTCTGTTTAACTCTGCAGATAAATCTTGGCATTTTATAGTACAACGAGTGTTTAATTAAACGTTCAAAAATAATTTTAATTAAATTTTATAATTTTGTAGCCACTACAATATAATTGTTAGTCGGGAAATTGCTAAACTGTACATTTTAAGCTCATTTGCTGGTATTCTCGTTTTTAGCGTTTCTTTCAACAGTAGAAGCAGATTTTAAAATATAATAAACAAAAAGTAAAAATAAAATTTTTCTATATTTTTTAAATCACAATTTGTGCATTTTATGTTGATGTATGCAGATTACTGCATGTTTTCACTCGCAAAAAATGTAAAAACTGCGTCATGGCTGCACCGAAAGGTATAAAACATCACCTACGGCGTGTTGTTTTATCCTAAAGGACTCCTGTTTTTTTCAAATGACTCTCACGTTTTGCCAGTTTGCGTTTTTCTGCTACTTTTTCCATCCGTTTCTTGTCCTCGGCAGTGATTTTAATTTGGTCTGTATGGTTCACTCTTGTCGACAGCCAGCATTATTGCCTCGACAACGCCCGCGTCCTGTAATTGTCTCCCATAATCATTTAGATATTGCGAGATACACATTTTATGTGATACGACATTTTGAAGCATCGGGGCTCTCCTTTCATCACCATTACTAATATCTCGCATTAAAACTGTGTGAATAAAGCGCATCGAAAAACGTTTGACGACTGGATGCGACGGGATGCCACTATGGTGAAAGGACGAACTCGGGTGTAAATAAAATGTAATAATGGCCTGAGACTGTATAAATCAAACATAGACAATGTGATACGCAGACAATTTATTTATTCAATGCGAGACTGATTAAAACGTATATTTGCGTAGAGTTATATAGCTTTTACAAGCGTTTATTTAATTATGATAAAGTTATTAAATAAATATATTGTACAGTCAAGTAGACTAATTGGGTGGAGCTCGATTTAGTTGATAAGAAATTATTGCAGTTTATTAGTTTATTTTAAATATAAATTTATTTGCAAACAAACATAGAATTTAAGTAATATTACAATATATTTTCTTACAAATGTTGCAAAAACATTTTTGCAATTTATTTTTTGATATTATCACATGCTGTTGGTGTAGTAATTAAAGAATCGTTTCGGTGTTTAATGCATCTTTCAAAATAATACCGGCTATTAATGTGGATCATTAGCAAATGTGCCAAGTCCTTTTTGTTATTAAATTAGAATTTAATATTTTTTAAAATTTGTCTGCAATTATAGATAAATAATTCCAAGTTAAATATACAAAAAATGCACAACTTTCAATAAACATTTGCAAATAAAAATTTATATTTTAAGAATATGCAAGGAAATTGCTGAAATATACAAATATAATCTTATTTATTATTCATAAGTCAAAATGGAAAACATGAGAATTATATTCAATATATGCAAATATTTTAAAATTATTTATTTACAAACAAAAACAAAAATTGACCTAACAACTAACGTAGCAAATTAATTAATAAAAGAATATTTGGCCATTCTGGGACTACGTCAATTGCACTTCCCAGCTTTGCAAACAAATTAAATCTACGAGGAAGGAAGCAATATTAATTAATTTAATTTTTCACAATTAATTCTTGCTTTGATCTTTTACCTTTCTTAATAATGCTCCCAGACTGTGAACTGCTCTTTGATATATTCTCTACTTATACATCCTAACTTCCTGCGTTGGCATCCTTACCAGAGACTTCCGTGATTGTGGTGGTTAATGTGGCCTTGGAAATCATGATCATGGAAGTTATGGTGGTCTAAATGATGATCAACATGGTGGTCTAAGTGGGCAAGATGCTGATGGTCCACATGATAGTCAACATGGTGGTCTACGTGATGATGGTCAATGTGGTGGTCATGATGATCATGAATGTAGACTGGTACATGAACTTTCTCGACGTGGTGATGAGTTACGTGGTGTTCAGGAACGTGATATGGTACGTGGATAATGTGGTGCTCATGGACGGGACCGCGTTGCTTGCCGAAGAAAAGTGGTTTGGCTGAGGAGATGGTGACAAAGACCGCGAGGGTGATCTGAATGAGAAAAGATGATTTAGTTGATTCAGTTGTTTGACGTTTAATTAATTAGCACTGAGTATAAAGTGTTTTTGTCTTACCAACAATTTGAATGCCATTTTTTTTAAAGTTGGAACTTTAGGTGAAGTAGAGCAAGAGCAATTGACTTGATTGGAAGCCAAAAGAAAGTGATGTTCATCGAAAGTCGTTTAGTGGTTTTTATACCCAGCTTGTCAGTGTGTCTTCCCACCAGCCTTCTTCGTTCTTTTCTTTTTCTTGGCTTCGTATTGCGCCGGTTTCAAAATTCCCCAAAAATGCACGTCGCGTTTGCGCTCGAAAAGTAAGAGTAAAGCATTGTGCAAGTTTGCATAAATTTTTCTTTATGTGTCGAGTTTCAAGTTGTGTGTTCTTGTTCACGTTCTGGTTCCATATCGGAAGATGAAAACACCGAAAGTGCTCCGGAAACGCGACTAAAGGCGGACGACAATAAATTATTTTCAATAAATGCAGTCACAAGTTGTACGAGGAAGAGTGAGCAAAAAGGAAATGGGATAAAAAATTAATTACAAGATGGGCAAAGATTAAAGAAAAAGTTGTTGGATTTATTGTTTCATTCTTGGAGAATCACAATTACATAAATGAAATTAGTTCCTCATGAAAATATCAGTTTGAAAATAAAACAACTGAACTCATAAATATTAAATTTTTATAAAGAACTCGTAAATATATAATGATAAAATAATTGATTTAAGTCAGGAAAACAATGTTTTATTACCTTGAATATTAAATTCCATAAATAAAATTAACAGGCAACACTATGAAAGCAGTAAATTTAAGAACAGGTATTACATTTCACTATTTTATTACTATTATATTCAGTTGCAAAATATGCGTTTATCTTATATTTTCAAAATATTTGCTTAAGAAATCAGATATATTTATTATTAATTATATGTAGTGCTTTTTTAAATTTTGATCACCGATCATTTTCTATTCACATTAGATTAAAATGTAACAAAACCGTATTTTATGAATATTCCTCACTCTGTTTTTTACTAATTTACATAAACTTGTTTAGTTATTTTTTAATCTTGCATCGTAAAATCAATTCAATCAACTGCTTTTATTTTCTAAAAACAAAACCGGCATTATTGGCAAATTATATATAATTAAATATGGCAGAAGGCATTTTTTTAATTTGCTCCACAATATTCTATATTAGAAATTAACATAGTTATGATTTTAACAAAAGATTGAATAATTTCAATTTACATTATGATAAACTTGAGCAATAGACACAAAGTGAATTTGTTCGGAGAATGAGAATAATTAATTGGTTTTTCTAGGGTGTATTATAATTTTCTTTTGGTATTTCAATAGCTTGCATATTTTTTTATTAATGTCAGGTGAATCAAATGATTTAAGAGCAAGAATATTAGATGACTTGAAATAAATCTAAATTATTATTAACACTAATATAAATGTACATAATCACCATGTTGCTCGTCACTTGTCACCTGCGTGCCATATGTACCAGAATGCTCGAAAACTAATTCCAGCAAATGTACTTCTTATGTAGCTCGCGTTTCTTCTTGTAGAACGGGCATAAAATTGCTTATGCAAAGCGCCGGATGAATACGCAATCGACGAAACGCATAAATTCCTAATCTGTGCCAACACCACGTCGAGCCAACATACACTTCAGTCACCGGTTAAGCGGATTTATATTTTATGCTCTTTGCTCTATTCATGCAGTGTGCTGTTAAATCAGAATAAATTACTGAGCTGTGGCACCAATGTCACCATTTCGAATACTACCATACGAATACCACGCGGCATCATTTCTTAATAGGCTCTGCCAGAACTGATCAAACGATATATAACGTGAACAAAAGCAGGCTTAGCAATCGATGTATAATATTTCCTCTTTGGAAGAAGATGTTTTAATTTATAAAGCTGAGTTGAGTTTAATGCCAGAGGTGTAATAGGGAAGTTTATTTCTTAAGAGAATTGGAGATTAATAAAAGTTTGGGATGTAATTTATATCGGGTTTATTTATTAGTATTTTTGTGGAAATTATAAATAGAAAGAAATTTCTTTTGTTTAGAACTTGCTTAGTAGTTTATTTAGTAAGTATTTACATAATTATGAGTAATGCAATGTAGTACCGATAGTTTTAACGATTGGAAAAGGAAATTAAAATTAGTGCATTAGTTATAATGTCAGTCTAGTAACGTTTTTTAGTTTATTATTCATTTGATTTGACTTTTTTATAATCAGAATGAAAATAATATTTGTATATAACACAGAGGTTTTTGAATTGAATTGATTGCAACACTATTATAAATAGATAAATTTAGTTTACAAAATGTCAGCAACACTTTTGATGTCTTTATTGGTATTTGAGTTTTACATTGATTTCATCATTTTTATGAGTAACATTAGAAAAAAATCAATATTTGGCTCTGCTCCAAACAACTTTCAAAGGTTCATCATAATTGTTTGCTTTACTTATTGAAGTTTCGTGAAATTAATGCAGCCAAACCCGCAGCATTATTAGCAACTGATCAAAGGTGAATGCCGCACGACACTTGTCAATTATTTCATGTAGTGTCTTGTAGCCAATTTGAAATAAGCTTTATCGAGCATTTATTAAATTTACAGAAGTAATGTAGATCAATACATTGGTTACCAGCTATAAATTATGACCATTACAACGTTACAAGTTTCCAATTACCAGTCACCAAGATGTCTGATCTCACCTAGACAATTCGGCAATAAGTGAATTAACATTCCGCCATTGCGTCTGAAGTCTGGCAGCTCGTAATTTAAGACGCTTAAACTTATACGTCGTAGACCGTCTGTCTGCCTCGGCTGGGAACTGGGCGAAATGCGACCGCCGAAGAATCCAGTGTGAAAGTGAAATTTTCGACAAATTTGCCCGCGGGTGCAATACGTCCGATTCATGAGATCGCGCCCAGACGCACTGTTATTGATTGACATGGTGCAAATACGAGAGATTAGAGCAACGCAACATGACTTTGATGTGAAATTTAAGGCACTTCGAATAAATTATAGTTTTAGAGACATGTGCTATAAAAAAATTAATTATTACATAATTTTGAAGATATGTTGAAGGCATATGTAATAAATTGTATTAATTTGTTTAACAAAAATAATTTAAAGCAATTGTACAGCTATCAAATTAATATCTACAAAAATATTACAATTTTTTTGGAAATTTTTTTTTTAAATTAAACAATGACATCAATTTGCCATTATTTTCAACGTACATTCACTTGTATATTAATAGTAATTTTGAGCAATTCTTTAGCTCCAAAATAAATGGTTAATATTTAATATAACAAATTTAAAAACATGCTTGGTAATAGTGATGTAGAACAATTTAATTCAATATTTATTTTATCTCTCTTATCAAATATTCAAAAATTGTTTAATTTTGGCGCTAATTTTAAAGCATTTCTAATAAGTTGCAAAATCTAGAATAACAATATTAACATAAGGCATAAGTTTTGACTATAACTATATGTTCAATATTTAATTTATCTCTCTTTTTTTCGGAGATATTGCAATTCTTCTGGAGTAGGTTTCGCAAAAATTTAAAACTTGTTTAACTTTGCCGCACTTTTTTAGTGCACTTCTAATAAGATGCAAGAACTCGGTTAACAACATTAATATGAAGCAAGTTCTTGGTTATAAAATATTTGTTTAATATTTATTTTATCTCTCTTATTTTCGGAGATATTGCAGTTTTTGGCGCATTTTCTGTCACGTTCATAAGCAGAGTAGTAAATGCAGTGTGATGTAATTTTTAGTTTTGAATAATCTAACAAGTAAAAGCAAAAATTAAAATAACATCAAGTTTATCTTTACAAAACACAAATTTAATTAATTAATCCTTTGAATTAAATATTATTTTGCTGTATTGAATTCTATAGATAGTTTGTTTTTCTATATTCTTTTTGAAAGCGGTAAAGTTTGAAATGCGTTGCATGTTACATATTACTTGACGTACATAAATCGTGCATTCTTTGTGCCAAAGTGTGTAATAATGCGACTTGAATTGTCGCACTGTACATACAAAATAATGTGTGATTGAGGTGATTGTATCACATCTGTGCGTTTAATCTGAAAATTACTTTCTCTTAAATTGGAATTTTTTAACTTGATTTGCAAAACACATTAATTTTATTTTAAGTAAATCAATTTTTATGCAGTATAATGTTTTCCTGTTTTCTTCTTATGCCGCAACTGAAACATTTCATTTTCTGCACGCTCAAATCGCGCACGTTTTGCCGCGTAAACGAATAGTTTAATCGATTTTGCTTAAAACTAGCCAATTTGGCTTTATTTATTGGGAAGTGATGAAAATGGAGAAATTGTATTTCCGCTGTGTTAGAAATGTGTGAAAACCAATCTGTTCGTGTGTGCAGTCAGCGGTGATTGATGACATGGCAGACACGAACGTGGTTTCGTTTTATTTATGCATCAACCTAACTTGAGTTGTAGAACAAAAAAAAATTCTTACTGTTTAAATAGTTTTAGTGTTATTAAATTTTTTCTTATGTTTTGCATCTGGTAAATGCATGAGTACTTGGTATTAAATGTAATTAATTTAGTTAAGTTTCTTTTCAATTTCTTAAAATCTGCTTTTAATCACTTTTTTAAAATTGAATTTCTTAAAACATAAAAAACAAATTTACCTCAAAAAGCGGAATAAAGACACACAACACACAAGATACGTATATGGTATAAAAAAGAAATTTAGCATTCCTCTAAAATTTGCTGAAAAGCAGTAATGTCTGCTAAACTTTAAGCCTAAAATGCACAATAAGAGGTTTAATTAAAACGATGTTTATAATATGTCAAACAGTAAGCCAGTCACGCACAAGAAAGCAAATTAAATTTATCACGCAGTAGGTTTATGTCTGCATGCACCAATGCGCGCAAAATTGGAATTTTGAATGCACATGTGTCAATTGTCAACATTTTAGCATCACATTTCTGGTGGATTTTATCACATGTTTAATATTTTATTGGCTTGCTGATAAACTCAGATAAAGTTAATTATCTCTGATAGCAAACAAGTAAATTAATTTGGTTTGGAAAAGCTTTGAATAGTTAATGAAGCAATTTACACGTTAAATTTATAATTGTATTATTTATTTCCACTTTATCAAAGCTTTATTATTAATTAACTTAATGAAAATTTGAACGATTAAATTGTTGAATAGACTGTACACATGCACATATATTTTCAATTTAAATTCCAACAAGAAATAAATCATAAAAAGGTTACATTTATTTAACCTTCAATAAACTTTAAATCAACTTCAATAAATATTTAAATTATTGAAATATTTGCGAGAATTACGATCATTCAAAACAAATATTATTTAATTAAGAATTTCCTGAAAATGTTGTAAAACTTGTCTTTGCCTAGTTTAATTTCTGATTGGAAATGTAGATGTAATTGAATAATTCACGGAAGAAAATTGTGGGTTTGATTCACATCCTGTTTGTTGAAATATCAATATCTGCATTTTTATTCCGACACATACTCAAGGGAATTGAGGAAAAATCATCCGTATACGTATTTCCCGAAATACAGTAAAACTGAAAAATAAATTTATTTGCTGTCAGTCGCCGTTTAGGTAAAATGGTTGCAATGGAAGCGTTGAAATGTGATATTAAAGTTTAAATAATTAATTTCCATGATGATGGACAAAAAAGTTTTATTTCAAACAAAATATATACCGTGATAAATTAAATTATTTAATTCTCTCTTTAGTTTTTACGTTCTTTTCTTGAAATATTGAATTTTCTTTTCTATTTTTAATGTTTTTAAATTCATTAAATTTAACAATTGTATATGCATTGGTGTATTCGCATAGCAAAAATAAAACAAGAAGGAAACCTGCATGAAACTTTTTAAAGAACTTAGTTCTGCATTGTATTAAGCAGTGTACAGCAGATAATTTAATATTTTATAAACTTACAAACAACACTACGATTTATATCTTGTACATTGCTAGAATTTTTAAAGAAACAAAATTTGTATTATTTTTTAAGAAAAAAGTTACAGACTTGTGATTATTTAATGAAAGCCGCTCAAGTTTCATCAACATGATAAAACTTTTGGGTAAAACCTCTCTTTTTCTTTTTGTTATAAACTTATAAACATCAGGTTATTTACATCACCGCACTAACCATGAATGAATATTGTCGTCTGCTTCTCGTTTCATAAACACTTGCTGCACTCCAGAGTGCTGTAGGCAGGAAAAGCTCGCTAGGAAACAACACGCTGGAGGGGGGTTTGCATCAGCATGCGACGGTTGCATGCAGCGGCGGCAAAAGCAACAGTGAATATCAAACGAACCGAGTGTGCGAGCAAAAGCCATTAAAGAGCATCCAGAGAGACCAAAAGAAAACGGGTGCAAAGACATAAAACACGATTGGAAAATCATGTGCGGGCTTTGGCAAGAAATGCTCCCTTAGCTACTTTTGACAGTACTACACTTTGATGAACATAATGCAGGAAACAGGAAATAGAGAGAAGAAACAATATCAAGTTTATTTAAGATACAATAGAATAGGTAGATCGATTTGCAAAAGAAACGTAGAAAGATTTTGAAGAGTCAATACTTCTTTGGTTTTTCATTGTTATTTCATATTATAGATGAATGGTAGAATTTCTTTTTTATTAGAATTTAGCAGGTTATTAGACATAAAAATTTAATTTTTTTATTTGAATTGAATCATAGACAGAAAATTCAATTAGTCAGTGTAACACAAAGTTATCTTTTAATTTAATGAAGACTTAAATAAGAAGCATTGGTAGTAACATTGGAAGTAGTATACATTTGCGGAGCTTGAATATAATTGAATCTGTTTTAATTTAAAGTTGATTGGATTACAAATTTAAACTTTAAATTAGATTTAGTTTGTATTTAATTAGTACCTGAATTACTCGTAAAGTACAAAATGAAGAAAACAAGTTTATCTTACTCTAAATTATTTAATTAGTATTAGAAATAGAAATTTAGCTTGACACTTGTCGTGTTATTCACAAATATAAAGTATGTATCAAAGTAAATTATTCTAATAGAATATTTTAACTGAAGATTACCTACACCTGCCACCTTTTTTGCTGTTTATTATACTTATACTTTTTTATTTTCACATCACGCTGGCTTAGGTCAACTTTGTTGATTAGGGTTTCCATTAGCGATTTTTTTACGCTGCTTAATATTCAAGCAGCAATGTTCCAACTTCCAACGATGTAGTGTCTTTTCTTAATTGTTTCATCACTTTTAATTTCTTTACCGGAGGAATCAATACGCTAATATATAGTCAAAAAGTGGGTTTTAAGGTAGAAGTAATCTAGGTTCTGAAGGGTAGTAATTGTCGATAGTTCTTAGTCAATTACGTGCAATATATTTTAAATGTTTTAAGGTTTTTTATTCGATAATAATATTGATTTTATAAAGGGTTTAGAGCTTTGATAAATAACTTTTAATATAAATTTATTGTAATATTTTTGGAACATCAAATTTTTACCAATTTTTAAACTTACCATAAACATTAAATTTAATTAAAATTTCGTTACAATTGTATCACACGTCAGTAAATAGGTATTTCGCAACTTGTTTGAGAATAATTATATTTCTTATATTTTAATCTCAGAATGTAATCTGCTCATATAAATGTATTGGCTATATTTGCAGCAGTAAATGCTAATTATTTATTTATTTGAGACACAAAATTCATCAATTTTAATTAATACTCTACTGATTACAAACTATTCAAAACGATTTCCGGTTAGTACTCGTTGTAATTACTTCATTAAATACCACGCCTACGTACTTCACATTGTATCAATTATTTACATTTTCTGAATTAGTTTTCAGTACACACGCCTGGATGCAACATATTTTAATTATGTTGCTAAACCACTCCAACACATTACACACGAATTCCTACGCTGGCAGGAATATTTGCCTCTAGCTGCACTTGTGTACTCTTTATTGTTTCCTTTTGATTGATCTCCTGTTTGTCGTTGTGTTGATCATTATTTTGCACGTTGTAATCATCGCCCTTGACGCCATCAGGGGGTGTTCTACGGTGATGTCGTGCAATAAAATTGCTCAATGTGTCGAATTTGAACATTTTCTGAAAAGCGGTACGGAATTGTGCTGACATCGAACAGTAGAGGATGAAGGTGACTGAAGAGCTCACAAGTGCCATTATGTCAAAAAGATCACCTGGAAAGAAAAGGAAATTTATTACATGACTTTGGGAAATAATTTAAAGATGTTTTTGAGATGTTTAAAGATGTGTTTGAAATCTCTGTAAGTCACAATATGTTCAGAATGCTTGTAAATCCAGGAGTTACGTTTCTGACAGGATTAATCAGGATGCTTTGTAAACATGTCGGAATTTACTTTGAGATAGAAAGCAAGTCACAACAGTCTTTAAATAGAGTAATATTTTAAATCAAATAAATCATCTCAACTACTAAAATTAAGTATACTATTAATTTTTAGTTTTTAGACAAGAAATATATTTTTACTTAAACATTATTTTCATTCTGTTTCCATTTTAAAGTATGCAATTTGTCATATTTCTTTTGCTGTTTTTTTTTAAATCTAAATTAAAAGATTTTATCTTTCAACTTCTTTAATGTGGTTAAATAAAGATATTTTTAAAACTTTTTCTTAGCACGAATCAAGTTAAATTCATTTACACTTGTTTCTCTGTAATTTCAAGTGACTGAAGCTTTTTTTGAAAACTAATTAACTAAATAACCAACTGGAACAAGCGTTCCACAACTTGACATCTCCGCTTTTCA
Organism: Diploeciton nevermanni; assembly: GCA_027575565.1. Classification (NCBI taxonomy): domain Eukaryota; kingdom Metazoa; phylum Arthropoda; class Insecta; order Coleoptera; family Staphylinidae; genus Diploeciton; species Diploeciton nevermanni. Next base: position 2,050,217 of record JAODIE010000013.1, read on the forward strand.
TGTCTCGTCAACTTTCCAACTTACTTTAGCATGTCACGTTCCCATTTTCATCGATTATTTCTTGTTACATTGTATAACGTCTTTTAAAAGAACTATTTCATCATTCAACTTGAGTATCTAGACACTAAACAAATTTTAATACTGACTTATTTTTCATTTTATCCTAGTTGCAATACGGTGATGTATTTTCCGCCAATAGTCTGCACTGCCGTAAAAATGCAATAAAATGATTCGCTTTGAGCAGGGAATACTTCATGGTCGACTGATCTTGTGTTTGATATGTACAGGAAAGCCACAGGACAGTAATACTCTCTGGGGTTTTAAGGTGTAAAAAAAGTGTGTGCACAGTGAATGTTGCCAAAAAATCCCTGGAGTTGTCGCTTTCAGAGAGTTCTAAGCACTGTACATTCTGCTAGCGACTATCAGCCAGCTTCCAAGGCTGAAAGTAAATAACATTCAGGTCGTTTTGCGACGCAAGGATACATATTGTAATCAAATGCGGGTAGATATGCGGAATTTACCTCGTAAAAAACATTACGTTGATGGCATGAAAATGGCGGAAACGTATACCTATTGAAAATACAAACTATAAGAAATATGTGAAATGGGGAGCAATTATTCCATACAATATTCTTTGAGTTTCAGTAGAAAACATTTTTTAAAAATTACTTGTTGAAAGAAAAACTTGACTTAGTTAAATTTAAAAAAATAAATTAAAATTAATTGCCAAGTACAATCCTTAATATTCAAACAGCATTTATTCTTGATCTGTTCTGTAATTTTAAGTAAAATAACGTGCAATTAATTTGATCATACATTTACGTTATGACGTAAAATTATGTTTTTGGCTTACGTAAACGAATAACTGCTCAGTTCGGTATAGTTTGTGTGATTTAAGGAAATTATTATTTATAATCTAGAGTAGAGCTGGCTGTCGGCTAAGTTCATGCCGGAAAATAGCTAACCAGATAGTGCTTCCATTTCCGTTGAAATTTGAAATGGTTACAGGCGGTTGCAGGTTTATAAACTACTTTGTAAGAAAAATGTGCTAAAAATTAGTTATCGTATTCCACTTGAATTTTGATTTAAATAGTCAATTGATAAAAAATAGTAAAAAATAATGCTACTAAACATTTTACAATTAACATCAAAAAGTATTTTTAATATTTTTACAAAAAAAGCAGATATTTTTTTATGTTATACGCAATAAATTATATTTATTTTTATTATTGTATAACTATCAGCCGATATATTCAACAATACAAATTTGATTCAAAACTTATTAATTATCTTTTATGCTTATTTTATGTATTCCAAATGAACGGTTTGCTACCTCAAATAAACCTGTTCAATATTTCTTGAAATTATTTTATAAATTTAAACATTTTAAAGTAAAAATTATTACAGTTTATAGCAAATAATGACCTTTACCTTCAACTTTAGCTCTGTTACGCTCAGATCTCTGGCTTGGAAAGGTAATATTAGTAACTTTGAACATTTTCATTGAATGTGGTTTAATATTGTTTGCTAGGAAACGTTTTGAGGATTGTTGCTTTGTTTTCATTGACGCTGCGGTTGCCTTATGCCCTTTCACTTATTTTCAGTGCTAATGTTAACAAACGAGTACGGTTTGACATCAATTAGATTTAATAGGTTTCATGTACAACATAACAAGTCATAATAAGCTCTTTCATTTTCTATTCTAATGACGTCTATGTGAATTGAGAGTATTTGACGTCGAAGGTGATAGACTATAATATAACACTAAAATTATTCTGATTATAAAGTTATAAGCGCCCCGCTTTGTAGGTCAGTCAGTAAGCTGTCTGATTGTAGTAGTGACAGCGAGGTGCATATTCTGGGACACGGGTTCAACTCCTGCTGGGAGTACATCCAATATAATATATACAATCACAGAATTCAGTCCCAATAACAGTGTTATTAGCAACCCTGGTAGTTGATGCAGTATGATAGAGTTGAGGTCAAGTACGGTGTTGGTATCCGGCATGATTGCACTACGCTTCAAAAATAAAAAAATAACAATAACTAAATTTATAAGCTTTTTGGTAGAATTGCGCAACAATCTTAAACTACAATTTAAATCTGTGCTTTATTCTCACCTAATTTTTTAGATAATTTTTAACTAAAATGTTCCATTAATTATCTCACTTGATTTTTTTTTTAATTCAACTTGAAATTTCATCTTAGTTTGAATTTCGTATTTAATTTTTCTGGTTCTATGTCTACTCACTATAAATTTTGCTGTTGCTTAATATTGCCAATATCAATTTCGCTTTCATTTCTTTAGCACTCTAGAGTGCTGGGCTTTAAAGCGCGTCTGCTTAGTATCATCCGGATTCATTCACACAAAACAATGTACCACAGATAGGTTAGTAAAGATAATCAAATTGTATTGTATTGAGAGCGATTTTGTGAATTAAGTCATTGCATTTGACAATAGCGCAAACTTTTACTTCCTCATATCTTCTTCTACTTCCTGTATATTCAGAGAAGAATTGCCACTCATTTATTGCATTCAAACCGGTCGACATGCCACACTCATGCGCTTTTCATGCGGCCATTATTCGTTTTTATTCGCTCACGACCCTTCAGACAAGTTTTCGGTTTTTAAACAAAAACAGCTCAAATTTGAACTATTGTGCTCTCGGAGCACAGCTGATAATAATTTGGCATAACAAACTAGTTTTCAGATTTATTGTAAGCTATTGTATTCATTGCTTTAGTCGCAAATCTCTTTTTTTTTGGAAATTCACTTTATCACGACAAAATTACAGTCGCGTTTATTATTTTTCAACATCTATTCTGGCATTTGCAAAGTCATTCGGTAAGTAGAAGTGCACATTGCCAAGTACAATATTTGTAATTTACTCAACTCTCTTGTTGTCTGATGGTCTCTTATTAAAAGTGAGTAGCAGCGTATTTCTGTCTTTCGCTGACATTCCAGCGTGATGCTCGCATGTGGGCGTCAAGGGGCTCGCAATAATTTATAAGTAAAAGCGCTTATTTATCCCTGTCGACGCTTCCCACTCTGGCATAGAAATAAGCAGCAGATGCCGAATGCGTCGAAATGGTGACGCAGTGCGATTCATTTGCATCGTATTTCATCTTGCGGGCACTGAATGTGACACATGTGCACGTGTCACAGAGTTATTTAATGTGAGTATAAACGTTACCAGTATTGCCGCGCCTTTTGCGCACTTTGTTCCAAAGTGGTCGTTAAATGGTGGTTAAAATGGAGATTAAAGTGTAGGATAAGTAGTCGTAAGTCAGGGCATAAAATATATCAGAGAGGAATTTTAAAAACTTAATCAGGTTGAAGTGTCTTTTGTTAAAATTTTGTTATTGCAAAATTAGCTTCCCTTTCTAAAAATATAATTTAAAGTGCAATTTTTAAGCTTTGTGTAATAAAAGCATTCAAAAAACATAAAAGTATTTCATAACCACATAGTCTAATCTCATCTAAATTAAAATATCATGTGCATCCGTGCATGCGACAAAATTGATTAATATTACAATATGGCATTTCTTTTCATATTTTATTCGACCGACTTTATTCTGAATTTTCAAATTAATTTTTTTTATGGTCCTTTTAAGAAAGTTTTAAAAATCATATTAATCTTAACAAGTATTATTCTGAAATATTGATAACTGACTAAAAAGCATGAAAATTTTTAAATGCAAATAATCACAAAGTGTCAAAAGTTTATGAGTCTGATTTAAGACCATGACATTTTTTATCCATATAAAAAGTATATTTTTTTACTGCTGAATGTTTTATACAAAATTTTTTGTTTGATTGAAATTTCCTTTGAAATGTGAACCGTTTACGATTTTACTACCTGCCAGAAGTTTTATACGTGTAAAATATTGCAGGTTTTAATACTTTTTGGGTATTGTCAGTGTTTAGCATTGGAAGCCTATCAAAACTTTATATATATTTTTTAAATTCAAGAGATTTTGAATACCTATAATGTCCAACACTCCATAAATTTTCTTTGAAGCTTTGCACGAATTTATTGTCCTGAAATAACTTTTATTTTGTGCGTGCAGTTTGCTAACAAATTTCTAAACATAAATACAATAGTAAAAAAATAAATTCCTGCAATTTCCGCATTTGACAAATGAAATTTTATAGTTAGGAAACTTTGTTAGCCCTTAGTTGACCAAGTTGGCAAAGTTAATATAAGATACTAGCTTTGAGCGTAAACTCAAAGTAAACTTAAAGACGAGCCTAATTGTCGGTTTGGTAAATGTTGATGTAACTGTAAATGTTTTACGTGTTTAGTATATATTTAAAGTTTATATGGGCAAAGCATGTGAGTTTTACTGAGGTTTTAATTGCTGTATTGATTGGATTGTTATTTCTGTAATCAATCAGAGTGGTTGATTCTAAACAAGCGAGAAGACTGATTGCAGCGGGAATGAAATGCTAACTCAAATATTCAAATATTCAAATATTTGCAGAATATAAACGATCTTGACATGGATCACGTACCAGATTATATAGCACATATTTAATTAAAAGGTGATAACAAGCAAATAGTAGAGTTTAATAAGATAGTTATAGCAATTATTCGATTACTGCCGTATAATAAATATTAGAAATATTTGAATTGAGTTTTTGGCTAAAGCCAAAGAGCTTATACTTCTCTTCGACAATCTTTATAACACTTTGCTACATTCGTGATAGGATGTAGTTTGTGGCCTTCTGCATGCAGCGCTTGTTGCATACTTCCGAAAAAACAGAGACAATGAGAAATTAATTTTCAAAGGAATCATAATAAAGAGTTTGTACAAAATCTCAATTTATTAAAAATTTTCTCAAAGTATTTTCACAGTTTCTACATTATTAACATGCGCAATTGAAGGCCGTACCATGCATAGAAGTCAGTACTGTAGAAAAGAAGCCATAAAATTTTCAAGAGAAAGATTTGCATCTTGAATAATGTTTCATGTAAATGGTACAGAATGCATAATTGATCCCTTCGTGCGTCATGCTTTGGCCTACACTTGCAACACAAGAAACAGATGCCTAGAACTAACGATGAAAAGAACACAAAAATCTTGGTTGTATCAGATAAATATTAATATTTCAATCCTGTGTCAATATTATTTTATAATACTATCGACATAATGATGCTATTAGGATACGATGTTAATAACAGCTTGTTCTTTAAGTTATATGAAATGTAAACACATGTAGAGGAATCTAATTCATATTGAACTTACTGTTTGTTTGCATTCTGTGCAATTTTGGTACAAGTTATGTTTGATTTATGTTATTTAAATATGCGTGTGTAATATTAATTAAAGGAAAATTGAAACAAGATTGTGTTGGTGATGAAACATATTAGTAAGTTAGTAAGTTGCAGTAAACAGAAGATAAAAGCGGAAAAACTTCAATGTCTTACAAGCATAAATGATTTAGTCATTACGGAAAGCATTTTCTTGAGAAAGAAAAGTTTGTAAAAATGAAATAACGTGCTGCTGGGAAATGAAAAATACGAGGCTGGATTGGAATTTATGCAGATGCAGCTTTTAGAGATAGATTTATGAGTTTAAACTCAGATAGGAACCTTTTACGATTGTCTCTAAATATTTTTTAGTGGTATGTAATTTATGATAGACGGTAAAAATTTGTGGCAAATTGTGCAATCGGGTGGAAATGTTTCCATTTTTTGAGTGATTTTCTATAATAGCATTCCTACTTGTTATATATTCGTTTCATAATAATTATTCAATATATAGAACCCGTCAATTTGAAATAACGCACTGCTAGAAAGTATAGCATTAAATTGAACTTGTTTGCGTTGTAAATGTATAATTTTATTCAAAAACTACATTCACATAATTATTATTTTCTTAAGTTTTCTTAATTTTTCTCAATATATAGTTTATAACATGCATGTGGTAAATAATTTTTAATTAAGGCTCTAATAAATTGCTTTATAAGTCTGAAATTATAACAAATAAATTTTTGGGGCAATATTTATTAAACGTCTTGTTTCATTATTCTTACAGAGTATATTTTAAATATTTTTGATAAATTTCATTTCTTGAATAATTTTATGCCAACGTACGAGATTACATAACCAGTTATATGATACTGATTATGTTTATTGATATAAAAAATTGCTTCTTATAAACAAACAAAATTAATTTGAAACTTATTTTTATTATTAAAGAAACGACAGTTCTAATAGTAACGCATTTTTATGTATGTAAATTTATATTGGTATTTCATGTTCTCACTGTTTTCATGTTATTTTTTTTTGTATTTATCTTTTTTGTACTCTTTACACATTTGAATACGCCACTGATATCTTATTATCCTTAGTATAAAGCTCACAACAATTCACTCATTGTGCATTAGAACATTTCAAAACAAAAGTTTTAAGTTCAAGAAATAAAATTACATTTTTATTCCAAGCTTTAACTCCATTACTTTGCAAAAAAAAACGCTAACACTAAAGATGTGTTCAAGACGTGCTGTAAATCGACTTTTTTCCTTGTAAGTCTTACCTTTTCTTCATCGCACATGGTTAAAGTGTAAGCTTTTTTCAGACGAGGAGTAAACACGTTTTATTGAAATGCCCTGCAAAGGTACTGACAAGTTGAAAAACAAGAAAGAAACTGTTTAAATATATAACAATATACAATAGAAAATAAAAGAAATAAATGCATAGAATGGAGAAATGATTTATTGTTCTGAGTGTAAAGAATGCAGTATTTATTTAACTTTTTATTCTGTATTTTATTTCTCCTTTTGTCAGTATTAGTTTAACACGAGAATATTTACAATTATTAACCTTAAAATAGAAAGATAGAAAGAAAGAAAGAATCTGCTTTGAAAACTGGCTGTGCTGTTTATTTTCCAGACTGACTTTAGTACCTTAGTTCTTCGATTTTTACAAAAAAGAAAAAACCTTTATATTATTCCGTCGCAGATGATTTTATAACTTCCTGTCAACAACATTTGAGTATAATAAACAAATATTGTACGCATTATAAATTAATGTCTTTTCAAACATAATACGAATTCATTTCTATTCCATTTATTTACCACTTCAATATTGATAAGACGTCATTGTGGATAGAACATTAAAATATATAAAAAAATTTTAGTAAAAGATAAATATTTCTTAAGTTTGTTTGTCAATTCTAAAAGATAATATTTTTGTTTGCTACTTCTTCACTTCATTATTTCACTCAGTCAACGTCTCAAATTGGTGGAGGCGCCATGAAGTAAATAGCATTAAACTTTTGCATCTCATCAAGTTGCCTAAGTTTGTCGTTTTGTATTTGTACAATTATGTAAATGTATTAAGTAAATGACAGAGAATTCTGCAGGAAATGATGAGTAATGAATTTGGACACAAAAGCAATGTATAAATGACAGAAATGACAAATAAATCTTGGGTTGGAAATAAATTAGGAAATAATTTCATAAAAATTTTGTTTTTTGGCGAAAGGATGTATTTAGTATTGGATTATTTATTAACAAGCTAGTCTTGTGTATGATTCTGTGAAGTGAAATGTCCGCTTTGTTTCATTATTTTCAAGTAAGCAACACCTAGAAATAAACATTTAAGATTAAATTTCAGAAGATTCAGTTTGAATTAAACGTCGTTCTGGTTTATTTATTTAAAAATCGTATTTAATAGAAATAAAATTCTAATTTTATTTGATATTTAAATTAAACATGTATAATTAAAATTTTTATTTATTTTGTAGGATAAAATATTTCTTGTTATCTTTCTCAACTTTTCCAAACAAACTCTTTGCATTAATCCCCATAAGTCCTTTAACCCGACTTTATCATGACCCGGCCGCATGTACTTTTTGCCATGACCCTTTTCACCTCAACGTGCACAATGCTGAACAACCCACATATTTCACCTCTGACTAGCTAGGTCGAAGGTGTTTTGCTCGTAATTATGAGAAACAAGATTAGTATTCACCACATAAATTTGCACTAATAAACTAACAAAAAATATTTTCTTACCTAGTTTATCATAACAATTGTGCCGAAAGGTATTTGTTGACATGATAGCAGACAGCAGTCCCATCGTCGCTTGTGGAATCTCAGGCATTAGAAAGAACAACAACACAACCAACAGCATCCTTGTTGTCCGATCAGCTTGCTGCTCCTTCTCGCAATCTCTCCGCTGTTGATCCATTGTTTTCACCAGTGGCATGCCACTGTTATTAGATAAATTCTTCCAACGTTTCTTTGCTTCCCACAGTGACATTATCAGCAACACCGAAAGCACTGTGAGTAGAATACACGGAATCAACTTCAACACCACACTGTATATCAAAAAGTTAACTGTTTGATAGTCCTGCCTGAATCCGAGCACGTATAAATCTTGCGTCAAGTTGGCAGTCTCATTTGTCACATGCTTCTTATCAATAATCGTGCCATTTGGATATACAGAACGCGCGATGGTGTCGATTTTCAACGCGAGGAAGATTGGCGTACAGACAAATGGGCATATCACGCACGAGGCAAATATTGCCAATTTGGTGCGATAGGGGTGACACCAGATTTTATTCATCTGTGGCTTGTTCAACGCAATGTATCTCCACACTGCTAGCATCACCGTCAAGCAGCAGGAGTTGAAGTGACAGACTTGTGTGAAGAGTGCATGAAAGTACATGTAGATCGCCCAGGGTTTAGAGAAGTAATCGGCTTCTTTGAGGGCTGCTGAGTTAAGATAGACATGTGAAGTGAACGGAATATATTCCAGCATGACCAGTAGATCGCTGACGGCTAAGCCTGTGAGGATGAAGTTGGTCGGGATGCGCATTTCACGTGTGGTCAGCACACAGATGTTGAGAATGTTAGCGATTGAGCCGAAGATGCACACAAAGAGACTGAGGTAGCCATGAGCCGCTCGCATATTGGTGGCAAACGCATTGAGGTCACAATATTCGGTGTCGCTGGTTTGGTTCATCATTTTGCTGAATTTTTAATTGGTGAATTAACTCGGCAAAATTTGAATTGAAGGACTAAAAAATAAGAGAAACAAAATTAAAATCATCATTAAAATAAGGGTTTACATTATGTGTTTGAAGTTTTTATTGTATTTTCTTTGAAATTGACTTTTACAATATACATCAGCAATTCAAAACTTTTTGATAATATAGAAGGCAAATTTAACTGTCGCAATTTGTATAAGTATAGTAATTAAGTTTTTCTAGAAGAAATCAATAATAAATATGATATATATTTTCATAAATTAGTTTTGGTATTAAATTTATCACTGATTAGAACTGCAAATTACAATTTTCACATGATTCTCATGTATCGTGGATTGTAATTTAACCCAATTATTGCTACACTGATAAACTTCAAGGGGTTAAAGTTGTAATGGCGTAATTAAGTCAATATTCGAGATGATTCTGTTTATATTTACTCCATATAAATGTAACTCATAGTAATGTCACAAACAGAAGTTAAAAAGAAACAGCAGCAGCAAGAGATAAGATAAGAGATAATAAATGCAGAAGTAAAAGAGTGTCGTTGAGTTCGTTTCAATGCTAGCACAAAAAAGAAAGCTAAATACGAAATGACGCACTGTCACAAATAGTGACATAAATCATAAATAATTACTTGAAATGAACAGTCTTTATTAGAGTTTCACTGGGAAGAAGTACTGTTTTTTGTTTAGTCTTTGCAAGTTAATGATGTGCCCAATTGCGATATGTTTTGAGAGTAAATGTAGTTTCAGTGTTGAATTGAGTTTGCACTGAATATTTTTTAAGATATACGGGAAGAATTTCGGTCTAACTGTAATTTGCAGCAACTTTTATAAATTTCAATTTTGAAGAATATGTTAATTATGTTATAATATACAGGAGCATGATAAAAGACTTCAGCAAATCTTATTTTTCACTGTACGTTTACCCATTGCAGTGTTGAAACGTTAAAAGCTTTCCAGGCACGCGCGAATAAACTAATAACGACTTGATGTAGTATGTGGGTAGAAATATTCCACCAAAGATTAATACTATCAAGCGTTGTAAAACTCAATTTTCCGACATAATTCAACTACACTCGTAGCTGCAATATTTCAACCCTTTGTTCAAAATGTTACCACATTCACATTTTAATTTCAATCATGCTGTTGTATATCTAATTTACATGAAAAAGCATTTTATTTAGTATTATTTCATGCCCTAGACGAAAAACTGGGCCAATGGCACTTGAAAAAGCCTATCTGCGCGCCATGCACTTTTCCGATTACGTTCGATTATGAATTCGTAATTTTGTAAACAATGCTGGTGCTGAATAAGTGAATGGAATGTGCAACCTATGGAGTATAATCTAATTATACTATTTTGTAAATGAAGTAGACGTATGTGCTTGTACATTGCATATTGTAAGTGAGGTTTTTTAATTAGATATGTTACATGTTGTTCTGCGAGCTTTTCACGGAAGTTGCACGAGTAAATACAGCAAATGGAATGAATTCATTAAGAGTTTTAGAAAGTCATTTTGATGGTAATTTTAAAAGCAATTTACAAGATTGTTTGCATTCAAAATATTATTTTAATTTCACAATTAAACAAAATGCTGTTATATCGGAATGAAGTAGCTCTTGTCTGTTTTTATTAATTAAAAGAGTAGTTTATCTTACAACTCTACTTTAGAAAACACTGTTAATTGAACAAGTTTTGCTTTTTTTTTCTTAATGTCTAAGAAACGGAAATTTCAATATAAACCTTTTGATCTGAAATATTAGTTTATTTTCTACATATTTCTTGTTGTACCATTTTAATCTCTGCGTTTTAGTTAGAACGCGAGTATTCTTAATTATCATTGTCCTTACATTTTATTTTCTGATATACTGGAATATTATGAACTAGTTTCTTTGATTGACAATGCAGTTTGTATTTAATTTCTTGCAATTTAATCGCTAAAACATTACATGAATTAATTGAAAATAAATATTATGAATATGTAAAATAAAATTATGTAGTATTAATTAAATATTTGTAATGTTGTGTTTATTTATTCAAGTATAACAATATAAATTTTATTTTAAATACCCGGAAATAGACGCGCATATTTACAAGCCAACAATATAATTCAGAACGTTATGCTATTGAATTTATATTTAGAACCTTTTCATATGATAAAACAAAAACACTGTTTTCACACTGGCTAAATTTATTGAAGTAAAAAATATATTTGCCTTAACTGTAATTTATTTGCAACTGGATGCTATTAAAAAACATTTTCAAATTGAAATTAAACAGGAAAACTGATGAATATATTTAAAACATAATAGAATTTAATAAAAAAATCTTATTACAAAAAACTCTCGATAGAAAAGATGCATGAAAATGACTAATATGTTCATATGCTAAATAATTTCTGAAAATCTCTCGAGTAAAATTTATCCGCAACAATCTAATCGTAAATTACACTCGCGTCTAATAGCACCGTAATGATTCGTTTATTTGAAATGTCTGAGCCAAATTCTAGGCAGCTTTAACAAAAACATGCGTTATTTTTACCTTCTAACACTAACATGTTTGCTTGCCTCGCACTTCATTTTAAACATTCTTTAAAGATGCACTGAATGTGTAACTGTATACACGTTTAAAATGTTTAATCACGCCGTGCACTTAAACGCTGTTAGACTGTTCTGTTTGTAACTATAAGTACTTGAGGTCGAGTTAAAATTTGGTAAAGTTTCCACGGTACAAACCGTTGCGGCGAGCGCGCAAACCTTGCTACCTGAGCGATGGTTCGGCGGCGGCTACGGCGGCGGCACTCGACTGAGCAACACAAACGACGCGCGCTGAGTGAGCATTGTCGACTGGAAGTGACTGGCGACGGTGAGAGGGCCAGCGTTTGCGTGATGGAGGCGGTGGAAAACGTAAAACTAGGAAATTAAGAGAACAAAAGTCTCGAGATATTTAAGGTTATCACACAGATGCAGAATTGGCAAACTAGAAAATTTTCATGCATTAAACAGCATGTTCACTTGGAATGGCGTAACGTTCTTTCATTGCACACAAGTCTTCTTTTGATATAATAAAAAAATACAAAAGTGTCGCAAGATAAAAGTTATTTTATTTTAATAAATCTTCTAATAAACCCAAATATACCTTGTATAATATCAACAAATTAATTAAAAGTTGCTTTGTTTATCATAAAATTGACAGAGTTGGTAGAATCACAGAATATGCATGGCATGATAAGAATAACTAGTTTCCTTTTGATAAAACTTAGAAAAGCTAAATATCTTGGCAAATTGTATAATTTCAGAAGCTAAACAATTCGAGTAGATAAATCTTAAAGTTATAATATTGCATGCGTTCAACTCGGCAAGTCGTTAAGCATCTGCTGACGTCTTATCACATTAGTATGTTTTTCTTCTCCACTTCCAGAAATCGCCAACGTTTTATTTCCTTTCAGATTGCAAGCTTTAATTTAATCGCAGAATGAATTTTATATTAATTAAACCGCGCGGAAGTAATAAAACTGAAGTGTATGTAGTAATTTTTAGTTAATTAATATAAAACGTTTTTTATATTTTCATGAGCACAACGTTGATGTAATTTAGTTTTCAAAGCAAGGGTTTGTAGATTAAACAAATGATTAAACGTTGGCGACATTAAGCTTGCACTAAGGAAACTTGTCGCATCATCTTGGCGCTTACGAGATTATTAATGTACAATAAAGTCTTGAGAAATCCTTACAGATATTTAACGCATAATGAAGGCATTATTATACCCTGAGAGTCAACAATACTCTCATTATTATGCGGTTATTGGTTTCATTAATAATTTTGCTTTAATAATTCAACCAGGAAGAAATAAAGTTTGCAGTAGTTTTAGTTTGCTATACTGTAGAAAAGATTAGTATACTCATCCGGTCAGTGATTAATATGAATTATTAGTGAGGGTGATGAAACTAATAATGTCGATATCGCTTACCTCGTATCAGCTTCGCGTTCAATAATCACCCATCCTGATTAGCTGAGTAGACGTGGAAATTGTTACGCGATCGATTTATTTGCTGCATGATTATGTCAAGATAGTATCGGGGCGTTAATTAATGCAAAAATAGAAAATGACGAAACCTTTCAAGAGTTTTCTACGTTGTCTAATTAATTAAGTCGTTGCGAGGTGGTATTTAGGTCAATCATCTACGCATTGTTTTGTACATAAAACAGGACAAATTCCAATTAGACTCTTTCAACACAACATATTCTTATAACACCAAACATTCAGGATGTCATTTCATTTGAGGTCACTGTGTTTATGATCACAATGTCCGATGTATTGTCATTGCCTTGGTGCAGAATAAAATAAATTGGGTGAACGTAACAATGCTTATTGCAGATTATGTTTCCGGACAAATTTTCTTTTATATAAATGAGATCAGTCACTTTTGTGGAGTTTGTGCAATCTCAGTTCCATGCGTCGAGATGATGAGATTAACGAGGCAATAAACAAAAATGAATTATAATTTATTAGATGATTAAAAACAATAGATGTATTTAATATCTAAGATTGTATTAAATGCAAAGTTTCAATTTTACAATCATTGTCTCAGTTAATAATGCTTTGGTTTTTGAGTAATGATATATTATTGTTTCACAGGTATTTGGTCTTTCTTCTGATGCATTACTTCCGGATAGCCAGAACTGACATCTTTTTGGTGCCCTCAGGATATACATACTGTTTGAATAGAAATATCGTGCTAATATTTTGTGTTTAATTCCAATCATTGTTTTGTTATTGTTCTTTTACACTTCTAATTTGAAACAAGGGTACAAGTAAATAACACAACATGCTCAGGGCTCTGGTTGGTGCAGCGGTAGGCGCGCTTCCGTGTGTTGAAGTGCCTTATGTTTGACCGGGTTCAAACCTCGGTTTTTCAATTTGTTTATACCAATTTAACGTATGCAACCAATCGAACTATTATATTCAACTAAATAATTTGATAAATTAAGTTGCGCATTTAATTGTTGTAACTTTATTCCCCAGGAGCTTTTGGACAATTATTTGTTAATTCCCACGCAACCCCTAGATGGGGGTGGTAATTATTCTCCTTCGTAATGTATTCTTCAAAGGTTTATAACTACGAAACCTGGAGGATAACCGCTATCCGAAGAGCGGGGCTGGGCCGGTGGCAATGGGGCGAGACCGGACCCCTAACATCGCCAGAAATTCTTTTGAGCTGTCTTTAAACGACACGGGCATAAAAAAATCAAAAGCTTGCGCTTCCCCATTTCTCAGGAAGGTTTTTCTTTTCTGTATTATTTATATTCTGTTTTTATTATTAACTGTAGTAGACACCAACTTATATTAACACTTCACTTGTACTTTCTTTATTGACTAGAAGTTCGTTCTATTTGATCTAATTGGAATCCTATAAGCCCAATGTAATTCGGAGTTATTTTAATTTTCTGGAAAACTGGCCGTTAACATGGGGATCGAACCCACCAACTCGAGATCAGTAGGCGCACGCACTCCGCACAGCACCAACACGAGCTTCTGCTGAAGCGCGGAAAATTCTTGTATTTCTATCATTATATTTTAAATGCATTAAAGAACAATAAGATACGTGACAATAACAAACATTAAAAACAACTTGTAGTTCAAAAGGAAAATAATGTAATCCTGACAAGAAATAAGAAAACACAAGATAATTTAAGTTTAACTTTATTGATGAAAATTATGTTTATAACAGCAAATAATAATAGTATTACAGTAAACAGCAACAGACGGTGCAATACACAATATAGCGCGCACAATGCAGATTGCACGATGACACTTTGTTATATGGGCAATTGATCCATCCCTGCGAATTACATGCTAAAGTTCTATTCAACACATCTCGCTTATAACGCACATCGGAAATACAGCTCGTCCGGCATTGTCCTTCTGCACAAGGTTCATATTGTTAGTTTTCCTTGTCCACCATGATTAAACTGTGTGCTCAATTCAATTTCAACGCCTCTCCCTCTGCGCGTATTGGACTAGTACCACGTCCATTCTGATGCGCCCATTTCAACTCTATGCTTCGTACACAATACGTACCGCTAGTCGGACATTGTTGTACTTGATGTACTGGTTCAATTCTCTTATGCAAGCATTACAAGCTTCCCGTTGGACACTGTTCTACTGCACATAGTTTCCTACACTACAAATGCAATCTTATTTTATACGTTTTCTATTACTTATTTTCTTACTTCACTGCGTGTATGTACAAATGTAATATACAATTATTAATTACTTAGATTGTACACAAAGTAAGAAACCAACGCGAAACACGTTCGTATAGTGCAGCGGCTGACGGAAAACTACCAGTGTGCAACATGTTGCTAAAGCACACGCACAACAACTAAAGAGATGTAAACAACACTGAAATGTTTGTTAACTTGCGCTATTTCGTAACCCCTACGCTATCTAGTTAAATATTTAAGCCTGAACATCTATTGACGTTTATACTTTTTTACTTTTTAATCCAAGCAACATTTTTCATAACAATTACGATAACATTGTATTATATTAATAAGAAAATGTAAAAATAAATCTATTTCAAATACTTATCAACTTTTTTTAAGTTAATGTTCAGGAACAGACTGATCATTGTTTTGATTCTACAATACTTCAGATAAAAGTACTGTTTTTATGAGTTTGTTTTATCAAAGCAGACATTGCTTTATAACTTAATATAATCAATTTATATCATTAAATTAGTAAAGATTGTGGTAGTTGAACGGCACCATCTAGTTTTCATGAACAGACCAACAAAATAAGCCAGCGATTCAAATCGTTTTATAAAACTTATTGATTAACACACACACAGGTTAATTATTCAACACCCAACTATCTGTTATGTAAATATTGTCATATATCGTAGAAAATAAATGTGTATTATTAAATAAAAAAATTGTCTTGAATTTATTTTGAAATATGAAATAGCGGAAAACATTTATCGGGTATTTCCGTGCGCCGTACTTGTCCTTCGTTCTGTACATGCGCCTAGGATGCCCAAGCTTCAATCCAAGCGCGCCGCTGTGGTCCCGCCACTTCTACAACGCATTTCATTCCACTGTTAACTGTCGTGTTTGCTTCGTCCGTCGCCTTAATTAACAACCAGCACGTGGTAAGTTTTCCAAATTCGCACACCGCTTGCCAATCGGCCTTGCAGACCATCGTCATCGTGCTTTGCCCTGGTGCACGCTTGTGTTCGCGTCTATTTACATTGCTTTCATCGTGTGACTAGATGGAACACTCGCCTGTAACGGGGCGAAACGCATCGCAGCAACATAACCTTCTGGTGGCACCCATGGCCACCGCGCGCCGCAAAATCAGCAAAAAGCAAATTGACTACGTGCTTTAACAGCGCATTACCTACAGCTCCGCACGCACCGGAACTCAAGTCATACATATTCTTCTTTGGTGAACTAGTTGCATGAGTATATTGTAATTCATAAAGCTGGTTCAGCAAAGCAGAATGTTTAGTGACAAAACATCGAGGGAGTCTGGGGGTTCCATGGAAATTATAGCATCGTGGTGCTGAATTAACACTAATGCTTGGGTATCTGGTTTGAAGGAACTTCTGGTGTGATATGTTTCTTTCTCTTCATATCACAGCCAGTAGTTACCTACAAAATGGGTGCCCTGGACAACAAGTTGCAATTTTTTGGCGCCAACAACTCTCATTTGTAAGCATGAACACTTGAAATCCACGTCAACTAGGTTAAAACATTCAATGATGTATACTGAATAATATATTAAACATGTAAATTTAAGTCCCCATCACTTATTGTTGAATTTTGTGGCACTGGTGGAATCTGAATACTAAAATTGCCAAGTAAGATTGAGGAATTTGACCTTGCAAAAGTGGTTGCAGAAAGTAAACAGTCATGGTCTTCACACAGACAAATTTGTGATTCCTTGGTATGAGTAGACAACGTCGATTGCTTCTCGTATTTTGCACATGTGTCTAAAGTACATTCGTCTAAACAATCACCAGAGCAAACACTCATTTCCTTTGTTGTTACTACCTCTTGTGCCATTTTGCTTTCAATTCTCTTCTTGTAAAAACTCAAACACGCGCAAATTTCCTCATCGTATTCATCTCCATCACACCTACAAACATCTACCCCAAAATTTAAACCAATTTCATTGTCATGATAAATCATTTTCTTGTCTTTGTAACCCATAAGTTGATCCAATTCTTCAAACAACCCCATAACAATACGACATGGACAATTTTCCTGTCCACATGAACATTTACATGTAAAAGGAGGATTCAATTTAGCCTGAGGATCTTCAGCAAGGTCTCGAACAGCTTGATTCACCTCCAGTTTAACATCTAGCAAAGTTCTGTAATCTTCCAAACATGCACAACTAGTGTTAGCACATGGGCACTGCTCAATTTCAAAGGCACTCAGTTGCTCAAAACTGTCTCGAGCATTTTCGATGCTTTTCAGAATTTCGGCGCATAACGAACAGAGGCAATTATTCTCGCCACAGCTACAAGTGCATTGATTTGTATGGCGCTGTATGGCACTTTTCTTGGATTCCTTACTCACACTGGCAGTGACGGTTGGATAGGGTAGCCAGGCACATGGATCATCGCAAATGCAATCGAAGTAACCAGTCAGATCAGTGTCTGGGAAATTTTAAACGTGTAATTTAACGGATTTCAACTATCTCACAACACACCGTGCTTATACCTGGGTTTACCCAATGTAGGGTAAAGCAAACCAGGTAGATATATGCGGTGGGATAATAAACACAAGAGAAAAAATGATTTCGTTTACCTGCCACTTCCTTTAGGAGGCCGTCCAGAGCCTCTATGCGCGCTCTCAGATCCATGACACTGTCGGGGAACTCCGTCTGCGTCTCTTTCTCTGTAACAAAACAATAAAATTAAGCAGAACTATTTATGGGGTCCTCGATTCCAAAAATTGAGAGACCTTTAGAAAATCGTTCATTTTGACTTTTGAGAGATTTTAGTTCTGGTCACAACACATAAAACATAAAACATTACCTTCAACTATGATTGGATCTGTTTGGCATTCCACCTCAGATACAGTAACTTTCTGTGGATCAAATTCATCCAAAGCACCCAAATTAAAATCATCGTCTTTTGTTTTCATTTTAGAAGTATCTTTGTCGAGTTCCCTACGGCAAGTTGGGACTTCACACATTCCTTTGGGCATAGTGCTGTTCTGTAACAATACATCAGATGTAAATTGAACTGAGGCACACTAATGGGTGCTATGCTATATCTTCTATTGACATACCGCGAGTACATCCATATTTTTAGATTTTAGCAAATCCAGTACTTCTTTCCAACTTATTTCTTCTTCTGTTTGCACGCTGTCCCGTTTCTTTCCTTTTTTCTCTAGTTTAAAGCCTCTACGTGGAAACAAGTCATTTCGTTGCTCAATAAACCTCCAGAAATCGATGCATTGTTGAACTTCTTCAGGGTTGCGTGAAGCATTGGGTGTGAATGTATAATTCTAGATAAAAAAAAACATTTTTAGGATTTGCACGTTAAATGTATGCTTAATTTACTTTAAATATTGATTCACCAGAATGCAAAGACTCCTGTTCATCAATAGTTTTTTCAGATCGCTCCCTGGAATCATCCTCATGCATTGTTCCAGTCGAAATAGTATCAAATGAACCCATTTTAGAATCGTTCATATCGTATTGTACAATATATAATATTAAAGTATTTGATAAATTATGATGTCAAATATTCTTTTATTTGACACATTAATTCAGACAATAATTGATAATAATTGAATGTCAGTTTGTTTTTCAAATAACAGTCATCTCTACGAATGCTATTAAACATAAAAATATATTTTTATAAAAACTCAGTGTCATAAATTCTAACATTTTCTCAATCAAATTTTCTAATATTTAAATACTCACATTATATCGTTAATCTGTTAAAGTTCAAAAGTTTCTAAGACTTCAGTGACGGTAGGGTCTTCATTTGCCTTCACTGTAAGGACAACGTGAGCAGAGAAACAGTTGATTTTGTCTGCCATTGTTTCCCTAAACTACAAGGAAACAGTATTACAAGTAAATAAGATTCGCAATACGACACATACCTTTTGTATTTGTCTCGCATCGGTTTGATCATCCTCAAACATTCGTAGAAATGCAGTTGGTGAGATCCCCAACAAATCTTGCAAAACTTGATTCTCCATTTCCACTTCAATTTCACCAGATTCATCAGAAGCCATTACTTTCATAGTGAATAAATCATTAATCACTTGCAACTTACGAGTAATAGAAAGAATTTCCATTGATATATTAAAAGTACCCTTTGGTATCTTATGTCTAATCTGGTTCAGTTTAGCAATTTTCATTATGGTCCTCTTGACTGGACCTGTAGCAGATTCAACAACTTCAATGGGTTCATCAACTTCTGGCTTTGTAACCATAGAAGCTTGATTCACATTATTTAAGTTCTTTGAATTTAAATCCATCATATTTTCTTCATCTTCATAAGGAAAGCCATCTTCATCAGGTGGTAAATGAGTTGCAGGTTGGTTATCATTTGTTTCTAACTGATCCAGGTGGTGATTGAAGAAATCATCATTGATTATATCATCAAAAGTGTTCAATGAATCAATATCTCTACTATTTGAAACCAATATTTCATTTCGATAGTTATTACATCTAGAATTGTTTTCAGAAGTAGTAGAATTTGCTAACATGTCAATCAAATTGACCTCAGTATCAGCAGGCATTTGCATTAAAAGAATTTCATTCTTGTCTCCATATGGATTATTGTTTAGAGGCTGTTTTAGAGCTGTAGCAAGAATATTTTCATAACAATTTGAGACTGCTAACTCTGGAACACATCCACCACAAATTTCAATCACTCCTGGCTCAAGCATTATTTGGCCCCTTTTTATAGTTACTGGAGGAATCAAATGCACTTTCAGTCCTGGGGCTAAATTTAAATTTAAGCCCTGCACTTTTTTGTACTCAATTGCAGCTATTTCTTGAACACCATCTGTTAGTTGTAATTTTAGCATTCCAGAAGTTTCTTCATCTTCAGTGTGATCATCAAACTTACTTCTAATGCTTTTAAGTTGCAGGAATTTGGGTTTTGATATATCAACAACATATAAAAGTTGCAAATAAATAGGTTGCTGCAGTGTTGTTGTAACTGATTCATTTACATTAGAGGGCAAGACTGGTATTTGCACATCTCGCAGATCAAGATTCAACCACTCCACATAAATTAAAGATAAATATTCGTTGTTAGAACCATTGGGATATTCTGTCTTGACCCAATCTAAGCATTGCTCCAACCAATCATCACTTAAAGTTATGTTCTTTGATTGGAAATTCGATTTTATAGAGGCTGCTTCCAACATTGTTGAGGTTATAATGTTAAACTAAAAAATGCGCATAGTTAAAAATGTTATTAGACGTTATTAAACTTCAAATGAAATATACTCACATTATGGAATTTGAATTTCTGTTATTTTGTAATGTTCAATTTGGTTTTGATTCTCCAAGGTGAATCAAAGTTGCTTATTCAAGATCCATATACCACAACGAGTGTAAAGAGTAGAAATTAAAAATTTAATGGTTGGTAACCTTGCGGCATCAGGAAAAATTAGAGTTACCATTTGAAAGAGAGACAAGAAATAAGCTGCTTTTCTTTCTCTCTCTACTCGTTGCTAGTAATTCGCTGAATGACAGAGTTAGCCTGTGTACATCACACAAAACATTCGTTTACATTTACAGCAGCAAATGCTTGCATTGAAAATTGACACAAAGTTGGAAAAGTCTATGATTAATTTTATAAAACCGCACTGCAATAATACATTATAATAACTTTTTAGCTATACTTTGATGAAGTTCTCTCAACCGTAAAATTAGTCAGTTTCGAAATAAATTATCTTGTGATGATCAATTTTCACGTGACATATTTCGAATTTTTTATAAATCAATTCACTGAGCCTGTCAAGTTTCTATTTATCATAACTATTATTACAGATATCTTGTAAAACAAGAAATTGGTATGTAGATTATACATTAATTACGGCAATGAGTAAGATATAAAATATAGATGCATGCAATGTACGCATCAATTTAGACGCTGACTACAACAAATTACACGTTGCCAAAGTATGTAATTATTTATCCTCTCATTGCAATTTAGTAGAATAAGTGCAAGTAATTTCAAACTGGGTTAATGCAAAGTGAAATTCTAGCGCAAACTGAAACAGTTGATAGTCGTTTTTGTTCGCGATAATCATCTTATATATAATTCGTATAAAGGTAGAAAGATTAAACTTACATTTAAATATCCTATCAAGAACCTCGTGCGATGAGTACATTAACTGTTTGAATGTATAATGTCATGGTATAATAGCAGCTTAAGTGCATTGGAAAATGGTTTAGGCACTCGTACGTGCAAATCGAGGAATGTGGAGTAATTACAGAGAACTAGTGAAGCGGGGTGTTAATTCCGCAAATCGTTTATTTGTGAGGAAATCCGGAGCAGAGAAATTCGATTATGGAATTTGTACTAATTCTTTGCGTTAAATTATTCTAACAATAATCAATGTTGCATTTAAAAACTACGAAAACTGCTATTAGCAAACTTCGTAATCGCCTTATCTTATCTCTCCAATGGTTCATTTGAACGCGAAATACTTTTTTGTTTTTTGTTACTAGAGTTCTTATTGCAAATACTTTAAAGTCTATGTAACACCCACCAGTTGGGTAGGGGTAGTGACTAAAGCAGAATTCTCCCGAATACACAATAACTCATCAGCGTACGCATAAAAAAATGTATGCCGTGAAGCCGAGTTTTAAATGACGCCTAACAATTGCATGTATTGATTGCAGCGGTAGCGGTACGTGGTGCCCTATTTATATTACAATCATAAACTAATTTTGAGGCATATCGGTGAGAAACGAGTTTTGCATTGTTTTGGATTTGTGCTCAAAAATAAACAAAACTGTATGCTATTTTAGACCTAGAAAAACTTATGGCTTTTATATCCAGCAAAGTATTTTATTTGTACAACTTTGTAACATGAATATAATTAAAGAATATATGATTTGGTGTTGATGAATTCACTGAGTAATTATCTTTACACAAAGATATTTTTAATTGTGCACCAGCATAATTTTTGCTATGCTAATAACTACTTTTCTATTAATGTGGCACAAGTTAAAATGCATAATTGTCAAAGATGATATTAAATCGAAGTTTTATGATTTATTCCTATAAGTTGTTAGGTAATACAAAAATTTTTTGAATACGTAAATAAGAAGTATGCTTTACATTTTTACATTCACCGTTATAAATTTGTTCTAGACACAAACAGATTTAACTAATTTGAACTAATTTAAATAAATTTATTTTATATTAGCAACAATTTGAATCAGTTCTAGATTGTAATTTTTCATTCTAATGTTGCATATAATAATGATTTCTTCGAATAATTTGTTTATGATAGCGTAGTGTGTGATTATTAAATAATTATTCAGAGTATTGTTGAGTGTGGTTACGAAGTGTTTAAGATTCATTATGTTAATAAAACTGCACTATAACAATTACTAATATTTACTTGTTAAAACGTTTTCGGCATGTTGCCTTCTTCCGTATCTAATACTGAATATTAGTAAGTGTTATAGTGCAGTTTTATTAACATAATAAATAATTATAACTGCAACTTTTACCTACATAAAAGAAGAGTACAAAAACATTTACTTTGTTCACTTGTAATAACTTTATATACTTTTTTATACTTGCAAAAATCTTAATATTAACCTGTTTGTACGTGTTGAATGAAGTTCAAATTTATAAGATTTCGGCGAGACAATTTAATATTGCTCCAAGCGCAATAACACACAGCCGGATTTATGCCAACATTAAAATACTTAATATTTCCAAAATATTTAATTTATTTTGTTATATAAGACTAATCCGATACATTTTAAGTTTCATTTCGTAACAGTAAATTTAAGTACATGATATTACATAAAATGGGTCTTTTAAGACTCAGTATTTCTATTTTGCTGCTTGTAGCGTTGATACATGCTGATTATAACAGCCGAAGAGAAGCTTTGATTGCCAAAGAATATTCGTATTGCTTATATGCTGATGTCCAGTTGATCGATGAGGAACAGGCGGCCAACACTGAATTAATGATTTGGAACGATGCTGAGATGAATTCTGGAATAGCTAGACCACAATTCTATCCCGCACTCTACCCTCCGGATCGCATGATGGTGGCAATTCAGGCATCCCCAGTGTTTCAAATAATAAAAGCCATGCGTAAAGGTGGCTTGTTATATTTGCATTGTTTGGGTATGGTTTCCACGGAGTATGTCTTCAATTTGACCTACAGAGAGAACCTGTGGGTCTGTGACCAGTCGGATCAACCTTTTCAACTCAAGTACTTTCACGGTGGTGTTGGTGATACATGTGAATGGAAACTGGTAAAAGATATTAGAGAAAAAGATCTATTTTATGATATCTACCTTCATTCTAAACTTACTTATGTTAAGCCTTATGTGACTACTCTGACCGAAGCTGATCGAGTAGCATTGAAAAAGTTGGTTGCATCATTAGTATTCTACTAACCAAACTTTGAAGACTTCATTTATAACGGTATGAAAGAAGTCTACGATGATGGCATTAGATATGCTGAACTTCGTTATGCTTTACATATTCCTCTTTACGACTATTATGGTAAACTCTTTGATTACAACTATATTCTGAAAGTGATAAAAAAGACGGTGGCCAGATTCCAAACAGACAATCCTGATTTTATCGGCTTGAAAATCATCTACCTCGCGCCAAGAGACTCCACCGATGAACAATTCAAAGATCATTTAAATACTTACAAGAAAATCAGAGCTAAACATAGTGACATTGTTATTGGTTTTGATTTTGATGGCCCGGAAGATAATAGCAGGCCACTGAAAGATTTTGCACCTGAATTATTAAAATGGAGATCTTCAAATGATATCGATCTCTATCTGCATGCTGGTGTCACTGGATGGTATGGAATCTATTCTGATGAGAATCTTATTGACGCTATAATGTTAGGGTCTAAACGTATTGCTCACGGTTGGGCATTGACCAAGCATCCTTTGATATTGAAGGAAGTAAAAGAAAGAGATATCTGTATTGAAGTGTCGCCTCTGTCGGATTACTACGACTATAATTTGTTTACGGATATCCGAAATCACCCAGCGGCCGAGATGGCTGTTTATAATGTACCGTACGTACTGACGAATGGCAATCCCGCGTATTATGGAGGAAAGGGCGTTAATTACGATTGGTATTTGTCAGACATGGGCTATGCTAGTGGACGTGATGACTTAAGATTCTTTAAGAAACTAATACTAAATTCGATTAAATATGCAGCTATCGATGACGATGGCAAGACGAGATTACAAGCTGTTTTCGAACGAGATTGGAATGATTTTATTCGTAAATTGGTAAACAAAGAATTGGTTCAAATATCACAAAGAAATAATCTAATTTATTTGTGATTAATATCACAGTTTGAAGAGTTATGCCACCATATTCAATTATTCGTATTATTTATTTTTCTAGAGATAAAATTTAATTGATGACTGTGGTGAAAACATCATGGGAACTTGTTAAGAAACTTGTATCTGAATTATATAAAATTTTTAATGCTTGTTTTTGTTGATTTAATAATATATTAAAAAGCTTACATTTATCTTTAGTAAGTAAATATTTATTTACTTAAGTTACTTATTTATTTAGCTTTGATGAGATATGCAAGTGAACATGATGACTTGACATTCTTGAAGAAACTTGCGTTGAATTCGATTAAATATGCTGCTATTAATGAGAAAGAAAGGAATAGATTGCAAGCTGTGTTTGATAGAGATTGGGCAGAGATTGGGCACATGTATAAGATGTATAAGAAGAAGATATTTTTGTCTTACTCTAAGGAAAGTTACTGTTATTTATTTTATCACAAGAAAATACCAAACATGACGTCAACAAATAATAAATATAAATAATACAAGGGAAGTAAAGAAATTTGTGTTCAAAAATCTTCGGTTTGTGATGATTACTATAATTATGACTTGCCTACTGATATTCTGGGCAATGAATGAGATTTATATAGTGTAGTAGTAGTAGATATAAGAAAGGAAAGCGCATTAATTACTATTTGAATTTATTGTTTACATGCTATGCTAATAAATGGCGTAAAGTTTTACAAAAAACTTGTACCAAATGCTATTTAATTTAAAAAAAGATAAGATTACATTTCTTAAACAAAATCAGAGATAAAAGTAATTTAAATTAATTGATATTAACGTGTATAATGTGTCAGATAATTAGATTAATTTGAATTTCCATTAAATGAGGTTTCCATTCTAAGTTGCATTTTAAATTTTACTGTTCACTTTATTTTCTTTTACTGAAACGTTTAATGTCTAGGCTAAAAATAGATGTTTGTTTATAAAACATTTGGTAAAACATTTAACTTGTGCAATACTTATTTATTTACCTGTAAATAATGTTATTCTAAACTGCAAGTTGTGTTAAATATTATTTTTTCACAAGAGAATTTCAATCAAAATATTGAGCAACAATTTTTTTATTTATATGGTGTCTTATTAATTAAATAGTTTCACAGCTTTGACACATATAAAGCAGATATTGAACAATTTTAATTTTTATTCAACGTCTATCTTTTAGTATTAATTCATAAATTAAAATACTATCAATAATGGACTTTTTTAAGGTCCACCCTTACAGTTCTATTATTTCTACCCATGATTAATGCTTTGGACTATAACGCAAAACGTGATGCTCTCATTAATAAAGAGTACTCAATGTCAATCTCAGGAGATGTGGAACTGAACGATGCAGAAAAGAAAGCCAACGATGTTTTTTTAAGCTATGTTATGGCTGAATTTAATTCGGGCATTGGCAGACCTCAGTTCTATCCTGCGTTACAAGAGCCACAAAAATTAATACAAATAGTGCAGAACTCAACAGTGTTCAAGATTATAAAAGCGATGCCGAAGGGTGCTCTGCTTCATGTTCACTGCCTGGGTATGAGTTCCAGTGATTATGTTTTCAGTTTAACCTACAAAGATAACCTATGGGTATGTGACACAACTAATAGGCCATTCTAGATAAAGTTTGCTTACGGCGGAGATGATACATGTTCATGGCAGTTGGTCAAAGATCTACGAGAAAAAGACCCCTTCTTTAATACCTATCTCCGAAATCAACTTTCATTTGTCAAAACATATGTCAACACTTTAACTAATCAAGATTTCCTTGAAGTGATAAAAAATGTTGGTTATGTAGTTGGGTACAAAGATAATTTTGGAGGATTTTGGATAATCTATACGCTGCCATTACCGAAGCTTATGAAGATGGTATCAGACATATTGAGATCCGCTGTGGCTTAACAGGAATCTACGATATAGATGGAAATTCCTATGATCACAACGATGCCATAAAGATAGTGAAATCCGTACTGGTTAAATTTCAAAAGAAACATCCCGACTTTTTTTCACTCAAATTAATCTATTCCATTCCAAGAAATGCCATACCTGATCAGCTAGATTACTATTTCGAAATTTTCAAAGATTTAAGAAAGAAACATGGAAATTTTGTTATTGGATTTGATTTTGATGGGCATGAAGATAGCAACGCATCATTGAAAGAAGTTCAATCTGCATTGGCCAAGCTAAGAGAAGAAATAGAAGCGGATCTATATATTCACGCTGGTAATACTGGATTCTACGGTATCTGGTCGGATGAAAATTTAGTTGATGCGTTGCTTTTGGGCGCAAAGCGAATTAGCCATGGCTGGGCATTGACCAAACATCCATTAATCATGAGAGACGTCAGAAGAAAAGATATTTGCGTTGAAATATCGCCCCTATCTGAATACTACGATTATAATCTATATACTGATATTCGTAATCATCCTGGAGCAGAATTTGGGATGTATAATGTTCCGTATGTGCTGTCTAATGGTAATCCCGCTTTATATGGAAGTAAGGGTGTAAATTACGATTGGTATTTAGCATACATGGGATATACACATGCACATGATGATTTGCGGTTGTTGAAGAAACTAACGTTAAATTCGATTAAATATGCTAGTGTTACTGACCAAGAAAGAAGAAAATTGCAAGCTGTGTTTGATAAAGATTGGGCAGAATTTATTCATAAGTTGAGTAATAATGAAATAGTCTAGTGTTGAAACTATAAAAAAATTAGGTTTGTAATAAATTATTTAGAAATGCTAGTAAATTAAACAGTATAATTTCTTCTAATATCTACTCTTAGTTTGGACAATGCAAGTTGAGTATATATTAATTCAATAACAATATTTTCATGTCTTTTCTCAAATCGTTAAAAATTATGAAATAGTAATTTCATTTATTACTTCAGAGAGTCAGAATGCTTTTTGTGAAATTTAATCAGGATGGATTTAATTACTTTTATAATATAGTTGCGATTATAGGAACTTTCATCCATACCGTAGAATTTTTAAAAAGTATAGTGAATTTACGTTATGATTCATTTAAGTAGTACTATTGATAGATAATACTTAGAATTTTATGCTGTAAGCTCAGTTTAAAAATCACAATCCAAGTCATATAGTTTTGGAGACAAATTAGTTATAGTAATGTTATTTTTAATGCATTCTTACAAAATGTTAACTCAGAATATCGTTGAGTGTGGTCGCAAAGTGTTTAATATTTATTATTTACATGAAACTTAACACTTAAATTAAAATTGCACTTAAGTTAAGAAACTTAAACTTAGATTTCATCTATATAAAATGTAGAATATGAAAATCTAGTGTGCCCAAAACAATTTACCTTATTTATTATTTTTATTGCAAACTTTCTAAATTTTATTATGTAAACACAATATTTACTAAGTTCACATTTACTAAATAATCACAGCATAAATTGATATTTTCTATCAATGTTTGTAGTAATTTTAGTTTATTATCCGTAATAAAAGTTGCAACTGACAAGAATTATTATTATTAACTCTGCGTTATTGTTAAATTTATAGTAGATTTTTTAAAGCTTTATAATATTTAATTTTTTTAATTTTTCAATAAACTATACATTTTAACACAATTGCAGTATAAAAAATAAAATAAATTATAACCTTCTTAAGCTAAAATATCATCGTTAATTATCTTATGAATGTACACATCCCAATCATTGTGAAACGAAGCCTCAAAGTTGTCCTTTTCATTCTGACTCAACCCCGAATACTTAATAGAATTTAGTGCCATAATTTTCAAGTACCTTAGATCATCTCTTGCGCTGCACATTCCCATAAAGGCCAAGTACCAATCATAAGTAACACCTTTGGCATTGTATACACCTGGATTACCTCCAGTTAGAACGAATGGCATATCATATGCTTCCAATTGTGAGAGAATATTTTCATGAATATTTGTATATAACGCGTGAAAATGATCTACAATTGGTGCCACTTCAACACATATTCCCTTTGATTTAAATTCTTTCATAAGCAGAGGATGTTTTGGCAAAGCATAGTCATGAGCAATACGTCTGGCATTCAGTAACAAGGCATCAAAGAGATTCTCATCAGAAAACACACCCAGCCAAGCAGTCACACCAGCATGTAGGTAGAGTTCAACCGAATTTGATTTCCTGTATTCAATTAGTGTTTCAGC
Organism: Diploeciton nevermanni; assembly: GCA_027575565.1. Lineage (NCBI taxonomy): Eukaryota > Metazoa > Arthropoda > Insecta > Coleoptera > Staphylinidae > Diploeciton > Diploeciton nevermanni. Next base: position 2,078,962 of record JAODIE010000013.1, read on the forward strand.
TAAATTTTTCAAGGGTTGGGTGTAATCTTCATTGTCTTCAAAGTCAATACCTAGAATCAATGAACCGTATTTCTCTTTAAGTGCAGTGTATTCTTGCAAACGAATGAACAACTCAGAAGGACTGGCATTTCTTGGTAGAGTAAAGATAATCTTAAGACCGATAAAATCAGGATGCTTTTTTTGAAACTTTGCGACTTGTTGTTTGTAGATGTTAACCATGTAATCACGGTCATAAATGTTACCCATGCAGTCGTACAAGTAGGGCATCCAGGAACGAACTTCAGCGTACCTGATGCCATCGTCATAGATTTCTGTAAGTGTTTGGGTGATGTATTCAGCAAAAACCATATTCTGACCTAATAATCCAATGTATAGAGTTGCAAACTGTCGAAATGCGTAGATATCCATAGTATAAGGATGTGGCCTTATAAATGACAACTTGTCTTTAAGAAACTCATCATATGATGGATCCTGTTCAAATTTTGTCTTTGCCAAGATCCAATTACAAGTATCATCTGGTACATGGAAGAATTTCAGTTGATATTCCTTGTCGGGATCTTCACAAACCCATAAATTCCGCCTATGGGTCACTCTCTGGATGTACTCGTAGGAACTCATTCCAATATCATGCATGTGTAGTAAAGCACCTTTAGGCATTTCTTGCAGCAATTGAAATACTTTTGTGAATGGTACTCTTCTTACAAATTCATCAGCTGGTAGAAGAGGTACGTAATTGGCGGGATCACCAACTCCACCATAGCGTTCTCTACTAACAGCATCCATCAAAACTTTATTGGCTTGTTCTTCTACAGCTGTCAAATTTATTTTTCCAGACACTGTATGCAAGTATTCTTTCGCGAGAAAGTCTTCGCGTATTTTATCATAGTCCATTGCAAGTGTCCAACTTACAAGGACAATTATTAATTGAATAGGTATTTGAAAATCCATCTTGTGAATAAACAAAATTTAATAAAACCATTAAAGATAAATGTATGATATGGTGCAGATCTCATAACTGTTTTTATACCAAAGTATGTAAATATTTTGTTTGTTTCAAATATCCATAGTATATTTTCTGAAATAACAAAGTAATATTGGATTGTTTTGCCAAAGTTTAATAAATATACACAAATAATCTTCAAACATACTCTGTCTATTCAATTTCATCATTGCTCAGCTTCAGTATAAATGCATCCCAGTCTTTAAGAAAATTCTCCATTATTGTATTTTTCCTATCTTGGCTCACACCAGCATACTTGATTGAATTTAACGCAATAGTTTTCAAGTATCTCAAGTCATCATTGCCATTCGCAAAACCCATGAATGCCAAGTACCAATCATAGGCCAGTCCTTTCACTTCATACATGCCAGGATTGCCATTAGACAGTACAAAAGGTACAGAATAAGAACCAAATTGTGAAGCTGGGTGATTTTGGATGTTATCATACGTTCCATGAAAGTAGTCAGCTAGAGGAGCAACCTCAACACAGATATCTTTTTCAATAAGCTTTTCCATGATTAAAGGGTGCTTAGCTATAGCATAACCATGCGAAATTCGTTTCGTGCAAAGTAAGACAGCATCGAAGAGATTTTCATCGGCCCACATACCAAACCAACCGGTAACACCAGCATGTAGATAAAGATTAAGTTCATTGTTTTTTCGGAATTCAATAATACTTTTAGCTAGATCTTTCAACGGTTTACCATATATTTCATCTCCATCAAAATCAATACCAATTATGAAATTACCGTATTTTTGTTTCATATCTTGAAAGATTGCTAAATGTTCCGCAAGTTCTTGTTCGTTAACATTTCTCGGAATAACGTAGATGACACTTACACCTAGAAAATCAGGATGTTTCTTTCGAAACCTAGCTATAGTTTTCTTGTAGAGTTGAACAATGTAATCACGATCATAAAATTTCCCATCAGTACCATATAAGCCTTTAACCATGCAACGAATTTCAACATATTTACATCCTTCAGCGTAGTTCTCCGCAATTGTTGCATAGATGTAATCCTCAAAAACATCTTTCATTCCAACCATTCCAACAATAATCCTTCTAATGTCTGCACACACCTCTGGAGTAATTGTGTAAGAATACGATTTAATCAGAGTCAATCTATCTCGAAGAATGTCATCATAAAACAAATTATTCTTTCTTTTATCTGCTACTAATGTCCAATTGCAAGTACAGTCTGGTTTATTAAAAAACTTTAATTGGAATGGTTTACCAACATCATCGCAAACCCATAAGTTCTTCATATAAGTCACACTAAAGATAAACTCAGCTGAACTCATTGCAAAACTATGTGCATGCAAATTGGCACCTTTGGGCATTGCTTTAATAATCCTGAACACTTTTGAAGACGGAATTTTTTTGACGTATTGAGGTGCTGGTTGCAAAGCAGGATAGAACAGAGGATTTGCAGCTCCAGAGTAGTATTCATTCAAAGCGTATTTCATCAACACCTCGTTTGCTTTCTGTTCCAATTCAGTTAACTGAATATAACTTGTCATGGCAATTGACCGAGAGTATTCCTCTGCTATTAATTTTGCACGTTCTGCAGAATAATCTGCAATTGCTACTTTAAAAAGTAGAAGGGTTATAGCAAAAAGCTGTTGGAAGCTCATTTTATTAATTTACTCACGAGAATAAAACTCGACATCACTTGTTTATGGGTTTTATCGAAAAAAATTAAATATTTTGGTGGTCTTATTTGTACTATACGGAACAATATTATATTGTCTGGCTAAAATATGCTTGTCTTAGGTATCATGAATAAATATTGTATGTGTAGAAAATGTAAAATTACTTAATAAATCTTATGTGCAGAAATATATTTTAAGACCAACATGAAGCATAAATTAAATAATTTCTCCATTAATCAACTTGTGCAAAAACTCATGCCATTGTTTAAGATATACTTGAGTTAATATCTTCTTGTACTTCTCACTCAGCCCAGAATATTTAATGGAATTTAATGCAAGCTTCTTAAAAAATCCCAAATTATCTCTTGCACTTGCAAATCCCTGGTAGGCTAAATACCAATCGTAGTTTACACCTTTAGCTGCATATAATCCCGGATTTCCATTAGTAATCACATAAGAAATGTTATTAGCCCCAAATAAAACCGCGACATGATTATGAATATTATCATAAAGTCCATGAAAGTGATCTGATAATGGTGCTACTTCAATGCATATATCTTGTTCCCTTACTTTCTGCATTAGCACTGGATGTTTAACCAAAGCAAAACTATGAGCAATACGTTTTGCTTTCAACAATACAGCATCAGCAAGGTTTTCATCTGAAAACATCCCATACCAACCAGTTACACCAGCATGGAGAAAGAGATCAACTGGATATGACTTTCTAAACTCAATTATTCCATCTGCGAGGTCTTTTAAAGGTTTACCATAGTCTTCATCGCCATCAAAATCAATCCCAATTATAAAATCACCATGTCTTTCTCGTAATTCTTTGTAAATTTGCAAGTGTTCTTGAAGTTCTTTCTTATCAACTGCTCTTGGAATAGTATAGATCAATCTAACTGAAAAATAACAACGATGGTTTTTTCGAAACTTAGCTAGCTGTTTTTTGTAGACATTGACCATATAATGAAGATCATAGGTATTCCCATCTAGATCATATAATTTATTAATAAACCCACGGACCTCAAAGTGTCTAACTCCATCTTTATAGAGATCGGAGTACGTTGCGTATATGTACTCAGAATAGACATCTTTAAATGCCATCATTTGAGCTACAGTTAATCTGACTTCCATGTTGATATCATAGGTAATAACATAAGGATGTGGTTTATCGTAGGAAATCTTTGATTGAATACGTTGGTCATAGAAAGGGTTCTCCTTTCGTTTCTGAGTAACTGATATCCAATTGCAAGTTTCATCTGGCTCTCTAAAGAATTTCAATTGATATGGTTGATTTTGCTCATCACAAACATAGAGATTATCTCTATAAGTTACATTTTTGATAAAATCAGCTGAACTCATTCCAATACTGTGCACATGAAGTACAGCAGCTTTGGGTATTTGCTTGATAATCTGAAATACTTTTGATGCTTCTACTTGGTTAAAAAAATCAAATACTGGTTGTAAGGCTGCATAGTATTGAGGTGCTGTGATACCTCCATAAGTTTCCTCAAGAGAATACTGTTTGAAAATATCACTTGCTTGTTGTTCTTCTTTTGTCAACTTAAAGTCTCCAAGAAATGTCTTTGAATATTCATAATCAAGAAGTTCTTTACGTTGATTTGCGTAATCAATTGCAAGAATAATACCAATGAGTGATAATTGAATAAAGAATTTAAGAAACTTCATAATGACCAGATTTTAAAACATTTAAGAAATACATTAATCAAAAGAGAAAATGTTTTTTATATTATTGCAAGATAAATGTTTTTCCTCTAGAAAATATTTTTTTATTTATTTTTAACAGGAAAAATATTTTCTTCATCCAAGAAAACAAAACTTTGACAGCTCAATGTTATATTGAAATAATAAAAATAAGCTGTAATTTTACTTTTCAAAAGAAAAAAAAAACATTATACCGTAAAAAGTCATTACACGCATTTTACTATTATATTTAGTTAATGTAACATAATAATAGTGAATATAATATGCAGAGCTACTGAACCTAGAATTACGCAAAATGACAACATTGTAAATATTTGTTGTTACTTTTGATAACCCTAATAATTATATCTAGCTATATTCATGCAAAAATAGTTAACTCACATCGATTAGATGCGCATAATTGCTTCATTTCGTTAACTGCCATCTATTTTTTAAGTCATTATTACCTTTACTCAATATAATTTAAATTTATTAATCAAAGCAGGTTAAATATACAATACATAATATTTAAAACAAATTAACTAAAACTTTAATATAGTTTGTTTAGATAGTTTTAGTTTAGTTTAAAATTATATTTTAAATAAATTGTGCCTAGAAAAAATTAATATAATTAAAAACCTGTTTAATTAATTATTTAAGCACTTAATATCAAAGTAGAACGCCCCGAATATCAATTAAGCTCACACCTAGAAAAAGGTCTTCATTGAAGATTCTATAAGTTTATAAATTATGGCTGCTTAAGTTGCCCGAAGAGTAGTTTTTATCGCACCTAAACACTAACTTTGCCTGGGTATAGTGGATAATACTGAAGGATTAATTTGAATAAATGACATGCTAATGAGTTACTCACTGATTTTCAATATAAGTTATGACTTCGTAAACGCAATTCTCATGTATATACTTTTATCAAGTTGTAGTAGTTGATTAATACGTAAATAAATATCTAATTTGTAAATTATAATCATATAATAAATAAATTATTTCTAATTAATCTTGTTCTGCTGACATGTTGAGATTGAAATCGCGCGTATTTGATAAGAGTTTAGATCATTTTATGTTATTAAATGCCTAGATAAAATAATGAATGGCCTAGATTTTAGGTTAGCTAATATTTTAAACAGTGGACAATTTGATGATGTTAATCTTGCATTAGCATCATTTTAATAAAAATGTAATGTAGGTCAGTTTTTAAGTAATTATATGTTGAAGAGAACCGAGACCGAGTGAAGACAACAATGTTGTTTAGACATGTTTTAGTTGGATTCTTAAGATATTTGTCTAAATTATAATAATCAAGAAAGAATTCAAATAAATTAGTTATTTCCGGTCTGTTAAAATAACAATTCTATATTTTTAAAATTTCGTACTTTTTTATTATTTAAATATATTTTGTCTAGTTAAACTTATTAAAAATAAAATTAAATTGACTAAAATTAATTTGAATATTACGCCTAATAAACCAGTAATTTCTTAAATAATTATATATTTCTTGTTGATAAGATTTTATTTTAACACTTACTAATAGTTACTGATTGTAGGATTTAGTTATTTGTGCTCGTCTGGTGATTAATCTAATTGGTTATAGAATTTATTTAGCTATTTAATTTAGTATGCTTTTTAAGGTAACTAGTAATTAGTATATTTCTTATAAATTGGAGGGAGAAACTCAAACTCGCGTATGAAGCATTTTATATTAATTATACTACAAACCATTTTTTTAAAATAAATAAATTACGTCTTCTTTAATGAAATTTATCATAAGTATGTAAGTGTAAATCAATTTTCAGTTAGTACTTTTTTTTTCAAAGAAATGCACTTTAAATTAAAAAAAGAAAACAAAGCAAAGCAAATAGACCAATAAAATCAATAATTATTAATTTACTAAATAATAACAGAGGCAAGAGAAAATTGATTTTCCTTTAGGCATATCCAACAACTTGGTATTCATATCTAACGCATTGAAATCACTGCAATACCGCCACAAATACACACTCATGCTCTTCTAATATATAATTAGAACTAATGTTATGGTTGTAGATTCACACATTTTGCACACAAGTTTAGAATGCAATGCTAATTTTTATTTATACTGGAGCAAGATGTATCTTTCTGTTTTCACTTATACTGAGCAAGACTCCAGATAATTGCGTATTCTAGATCTATATTAATCCACAATTTATCTATCAAGCACAAAATGATTTCTAAAATGTAAATTTTAGAAGTTTTAACCCTTTTTTGCACTTTTATTTTATTTACGTTATTTATTTATTGGGAAACTAATTAAAAGCATCACAACAAACTGCTTATTAAGAAGTAAATAATTATTCAATTAAAGTGAGAAATTAGATCAATTTTAATTAAATTACAACTAGAAGTTTAATATGATAATAAATGGAACAAAGTCAACGATGTTTTGCAAAGAATTAAATTTGATAAAATTTTAACCTACATTTTTAAGTATAATTTAATAGCGATTTTATTTGTATTTGAACTATAAAAAGCACCTGATGTTTAGCTTCATCAATTAAAATGACAGAGTAGATGAAATTTGAATATGTTAACAATCTTATTAAAATTATGATTATTATTATATATTGTTTATACATTAACCTCATTTTTTTTACTCGAAAAAAAATTAATTTAATTTAATAATAATAATAATTTATTTAATTCAAGTTCTTAACCTTAAAATGCGTTTAAATGCGCGAGCTTGTGAATATTTTTGCCTATTTTAATATGTAGTAACCATGACTGTTTAATTTTTATTCGGAATTCGCTAATCACACTATTTGTTCATTTATTTCAACACTAATTTTGGCTTTTCAAATTGCCTTGCGTTAAAATCAAGAATTTGGTGTGAAATCCAATTTTTTTTACTAAAAACGCAACTTGATCAATATCCAACATCTTGGTAGATTTGATTTGATACTAATTTATCTACTAACCGGAAACAGTGAAATCATGTCACTACGTCAGACAACTTTATTGCTGGTCATTTTAAGCGCATAAATTTAACTCGGTAAAAATAAAGAGCAACTGCAGAATTTAATATTGGAGAAAAGCGTACCTTTTTTTCTTTTAACATGTTAAATAAATTACTGATGAATTAATGTAACTTGTTATCACCTGTTACTACATTTACATGCAATTTCTATTCAAATACAAATCAATTTAGAGTGAAAAAACATTAATTTATTATAAAAGCTTACGTTGACATAAATACATTCGCATTTACCTAAATTTATAAATAAAACCACAAATAAATTATTAATTGAAAACCTAAGTATTGTTAAAAATATAGAATATTAGAAATATTGAGAACTTAACTTCTTTTTGATCTTTATGTAAAATCAACTACTTTCTTCTTTCGCGCAGTTCAACAATATCTGAGCAAATTATTACTAATTAGCCAAACACGTGCGAACAGCGTGAAATAGTTAACTAAATGCGGTTTAACGCACTGTTTGGCTAATCGACGCTGGAAATCACATCCGTGAATTATATTTTTAATGATTAAAAACACAAACATGTAACAAATATAATTTATGATATTGCAAGAAGTTGTGAAGCACGAGATGGTTGTAAGACAAAATGCAATTTATGATAGAATTATAGAATAAATTATTTTAATACTTAATATATTTATTAGGTTTAATTATAGTTTTATTTTGGGTCTTTAAGATTGATGTTGTCTTAGGTATAAAATGTCCAGCGTCTAAGATTTAGTTAATCAATTTTAATCTCTTGAGAAAAATATAATTTAATATGCGTTACTCATAGTATGCTAGTGTTAAGTGAATAATTATAAAATGCTAATTTAAAGGCAGGTGTATATTTCATAAAAATAAGATTAAAATTAATTTCAAATTCTATAGCAAAAAAGTGATTTCCTATAGTAGAGCATCAATCATAGTCCAGATCAATTAAAAAACGACTAAATAGTCTGAGTATTCACAATAACAGTGTTTTCATTTTCTTCGTCTTCGATTGTAGCATCCGCTCATGGCTCATTAACTGAACAACACTCAAATTATTCTCCTATACGTTATTATTATTAGTTCTGCAGATAAATCAGACATTGTATGTTTCCTCTTTATCTTTGTATACTAAGTCATTTTAACAAACGAAGAACACTCAAGAAATAGAACAGAATTGTTTTGGTTTTGTCAGTATCTCATTGTATGTGCAGTATGCAGATAAATAAATTTACAAAGAGTAAAGTGTGTATGTAAATGCATAAATAAATAAATAAATAATTTTTTAAAATTAGTTTTTTTTTTAAATGCACAAAAAATAATAGCTTGTCACAAGATTTAGTTATGTAGAGAACCAAGAATGAATTGATCAGATTTTTAACATTTTTGAACATAACCACACAACAGCTTATACTGAATGAAAGAATAATTAAATACGATATTAGTAATACTTGAACTAAATTATATGAAAAAAATATTTGGCAGTTAGTAATGAAGATGTTTCGTTTCTTGTTGCATTAGGATGTTAAATTTATTCCGATATTTTATTACTCTTTGATTTACAAGTAAATTAAATAATTTATTTTTATATTTAGCCAAAATTGATAATAAAAATGTAGAACTAGTTTGAAAATAATGTAAAATGTGCTATCTGAATTAATTAATGTAATAAATCCTATAAAAGAAGTTTTAGATTTGAAATAAAGAAAATCATACATTTTCAACATTGTCATAATATTTTTTAATCGAATTAAATTTAAGTTTGAATAAAGTTCAATTAGTGAAGTTTAATTTCCAGTAATAATTAGTTTTTTTGTTGATTTATGTCAAAATTGTAAAATGATTATTTAAATTGAAAAATGTATTTATTGTTTTTTTCTGTGAAATCAAAATAAATTCAGGAGAAGCAAAAAAAATCTTGTAAAATAAAGTGACGCGCATTAAAAAATTAAACCAGTAATTAATAAATTCCAAAGAATGTTATGCTAAACTCTACTTAATATATTTACAATATCTTTTTAATTACCTATATTACTTCAATGTCCTCAAATTCAATTACAACCTTAGAATTCACTTTCCTTCAGTATTTCACGCAAATCTTAATTGAAATAGAAACTCCATATGAAAATGAAAATCATTTACATTTTCTCGCATGTTATAGAAAGGATGAAAACGGCGGAAACTGCAGAAAGTCAAATAAAATTTAAAAACGTTATATTTCCATATCTTTGCATCTCACGTTTATTTTTCCCTTATAGTTTCATGCTTTAATTCATCTTGATGGCCACATCCTATCGTTTCATCATTCTTAAACATTAGTTTGTCATTAATATACTTTTTGCCTTGCTTGAGTGTTATTATACCCATTAGAATGAAAACTAAAATAATATGATAATAAGCAGCAAAGTGGACACATAGACGTTAAAGGCGCAAAGGAGAGAAGATGGCCACGCAACATAATAATACATCTGCGATGATATTTATCTACTAATTACCAACTTTCCGTGTAATTTATGCAAATTTAAAATTTTACTTCTTGAATAAAACTCAGTCATCTTAAGAACTCAAATTGCCTTCTAGCTAAAAATAAAGTTTAATTTTACTTTAGTCATCATAACCTGACAGACTTCTTCTTGTTGTTTTGTCTTTTGATCTTTGATCGAGAACAGTTTAACGTCATCATCGAAGTGATCTACATGTCTAACATCGCACTAATCCCCTACTTTATCTTTTGATTACTTTTGACTACCTCAAGCAGCAAGTGGAAGTCTCTTCCACGTCTTGTACCCATCTCTTTCTGCATTGAAGGCGTGGCATGCATCCTTCCGTTTAATTTATTTTTTGAGTGCCTCAATTGCTTCCAAATCATCATAATACTCCTACTACCCTAGATAGTAACCGCGTATATATTTCCAAGAACTCGAGGCTAAGGTTACAGTCAATATTGTGGCAAAATCACATTCACATCGTATCCACTGAAGTAGTTGCAAAATGCATAGTAAAATGTTTATCATCAGTTGTATCTTGCTAGTGCTTGTGTTCACTCAAGTCCACGCCGAAGATGAATATATCCAGGAAGCAGCAGATAGCTGTCAACGCGATCAGGACCTTGTCTCCTGTGGGAAATACAGGTTTTTGCGCTATCTGGATACAACCGGTAATCTGACTGTTTTGGAAACTAATACTCTGTACCCAGTACAGTTAGTGAAAATTGAAGAACCAGATGAAACTGAAACTTTCTTTAATGAAGGACGTGATCTTAGTAATGAAGGAGAATTCGGCAAAATGTTGAAGTTTTTGCAAAAAAGAGCTGATCGTTTTTTAAGAACTCAGGGTGTTACTATTCCACTTCCAGATGGGTTCAAACTTATTGAAGATGCCACCAACAGTGAAACTGGTAAGTTATCAACAAATAATAACAATTTAATTAATTCATTTACCATTTATTTATAATTAAAAAGTAAATAATATATGGAATTAACATTATTACGTTAATTTTTTTTTAAATTAATGAAAAATATAGCAAATTGTCAATATATTTTATTTCAATCATCCAGATTAATCTTAACTGGATTTTCAAACATGAACTGATATTTTTACATAATGTGTGTTCTAAATTTAATCCCTTTTTGTTCTTTTTGTACACGAGAAAGACGTTAGTAAGATCGAAATCGAAATCATCTTTTAACTACTTTTCAAATTACATACACTGTACTGTTAGTCAACGCATAGATGCCGGTGTCGAAACCGCAACAAAAACTGCTTGAATTCAAAAAATATCAAATCGAATATCTCAAAAAAGTAGTGCTTTATGAATTTACTATAAAATTTACTGGACCATCATGTCATGTTTAAGACAATTTCCATCTAGCTTCATGTTTTTAGATGTTGAATTTGGCGTATAAATAAAAATAAGACCATAAAAACCCAGTTACTGTTAAAAAGTAAAATGCGCTAGGAAAAAATGTGGTAATCGTCATTTAGTAGTGCCTAAACATTTTACGGATAGACACGTCGCGCACGCGAATAATGCACGATTGCAATGCATTGAAACCAGCGATTTGCGAAGTAATGAAATTAATCAGGCGTGTCATGCGCGTAACTTCAATTGACGTTAGTTTCGGCTTCAGTGCTGTTTGTTTGCATTGCTAAATTATGCATGAAATTATCATAATTATCATAAAATTTGATTAATAATATCCAGAAATAAACAGAATAATCGTTTTAATTAAATCATTAAACCTCAAAAAAATCTAAAGTAAAAAATCAGGTCTTCTTCATCTATATTAAGTACGCAATAACTAGAAATTTATAATTAATATCTATTTGGCTTGAAAGTTAGGCTAGTTCGAATTAAAAATAATAAGGTTAGTAATTTATTAAGTTATTGCTTACGTGCAACACCTTTTTTACTAACTCGTCAAAAAATGCTAAGCTACTTTCCTTTCGTCACGCATAAATTCATCTGATATTAAAATGAATATTCCATCTTTAATCATCATATTAAACATGCTGCTCCACATTTGTCAGTGAGTGTAAGTTCAAATTTTTTAATGTGTGCTTCAAACACGAGCCCTGATGTAAGCGAATTAAATGATGCACTAGGTGTCTGGGTGCCGAGACATCTGAGGCATTTGACGGAATCCTAAAAAAAATTGACCCGCGTGGCCGCTGTAGCGCAGATATTATTTATAACGGAACGTGAACCGCAGACGTCATTCAATTTTACGATATTGATGTGCTACTGCTTTATTTAACTTGGTGATAGGCAGCGTTTGCAATATGCACTTCATTTGACGATCAGTCTTTAGAGTTAAATTATTATACAACATTAATTAGTAGTAATTATAAAACTAAATTTGAAATTAATCTTTAATGAAGCATATCTAATTCACGTCTAAATAATTGCATTCTTAAGTAATTCCAGCCACTTTAATGGCTTTCAGATTCCAATCAAAAGCAAAATTGATTGAAATCATGCAGTGCTACTCTTTTGGGAATTACCCACACAGAAATTAGTCAAACATTATAAGAACGGCCTTGGGAGAAAATGCGGTATTAAATCTGTTTTCATCGAAGCGTTTTCCACAATTTAATTTGCCGTTCAACTACTCATCAACGCGTCAATTGAATTTATGGCTAGTATATGAGCAGTGAAACAAAGCGGAAACCAACAGAAGCAAAAAAAATAAATGCCCGCTAGTGCTATAAGATAGCAATCAAATGCACATTATGCCGTGCAATAATTTCAGATGTTTGATGACTGATTTGACACGTTATTAATTTAATTATAGACTTGCGTTCCGAGTATGCTTAAGCGAATAAAATGTGGTCTAGTATCCTTCGGGCGGCTAGGCAGCATCATTACTGACCCAATATTTTGTGTTTTTAATGATTTAATCGCAGGTGATAAAAAATATTCGGAACATTAGGTTATAGAAAGGTTAAGCACTGATAATTATTGAACAAGTTAGCCAAGTCTTGTAGAGTGTCATTAATCAGTCACACCGATATGAATTAATCAAATATTTTGACTAGTGATACAAGATTAAACACTTAACGTGTTCTGCTAAATCTTAATTTAATTATTTTTTGGGTTTCTTAGCTCGTGGACGTGTTGGACATAAGAAGAAGGGACTCATCTCTCTACTCACCCTCTTTGGAGTGTTCAAAATCAAAGTGCTTTTGGGTCTCGCTCTTGTGAGCATCTTCTTAATCAAAAAAGTCTTTTTCTTGGCTGCGCTTATCCTTCCTAGTATCCTCCACAATCTGAAGACCAAGTGCGCACATGTTCTGCCACCGCATGTCGGGCACTCCGCTCATGGTGAGGAATATCATGACGATTACTTTGGTAGCTACGGACATGGTGGGTATAATAAGGAATGGGAGCGAAGATACCGAGCGGCCGCTACTGTACAAGCAGGTGCTCAAAATGCTTTGAAGATTGTGACTGTGTAGAAAGAAGTTCAGACCAACAAAATGTGTTTTAACAGTTCAAATATTGCAGTAGATGCCGGCGCTAAAAGCAAATCAATTAATTTTGATCCAAACTAGTCTAGAATTTTTAGTATTGAAATTCCTTACCTCATTACTCTACTTAGAGACTTCTTTTTATCATGGTCACGTTTAAACTACTTTTAAGTCAATCTCAAACTCTGCAATAACAACTTTACTGCAAAACTTTGTAATATTTCGTCAATGTTTCTTGACCAAATCAAAATTTAAGCTTTTAGAACAGCATGTGCTTTTTATTTTTTAACTACCGTAAAACATCTAAGTAATTGTCTAAGGTAAGATGCATATTGTTCATCTAGCTTTGTTTGATTTTGTTACAGGTGCTTAAACATTCTGTAAGAAGAACATAATTTATAAAATCGATGAGTTTGATGGCGATTTACTGTTTACTGTGTAAAGTTGTACGAGCTACTGATGTCTAATTGACTTATTATCTGCTCTTTCATGGAACTGATGCTGCAGAATCCAAATCGACATAAAAATACCGCCAAGAACTAAGAAATACTCACATATTCCGTGTTCTTCTATTTGTTTACTCTGATCGTATTGCAAAAATTAATCTAATTTTGTAGAATTATTTTTATTATTATTTTTTTAATGGTTCTGCTAGATCTACTAGACTTGAAAGTCTTAAAAATAGACATGTAACTTTGATGTGTGAGCCAGCTTGTTAAATAGTGATACTTTTCTTAGTTCTGAATTTGTTATTTATTTGTAGTTTATTTATGTTTTGATATTTGTTGTAGTTCTGTTTAAATGTGTGAAAACTATTTATTTATTGCTAAATTATATTTTATTGTTTAAATTAAATATATATCAACTTGAATAAAACTATTTTGTTGTGTTGGTGTAATGAAATCTGTGAGGTAATGGATAAAGTAATTAATTTTTCCTTGATTGTTGTTAATTATGGTTTACGACTTTAATTAAATTTTTAGTCTTTCAAACTTTCTGCATTAATTACAAAGGCTTTGTCATTGAAACTTGAAGATGAGTTGAAACAGTTGAGAGAATGTAATCTTCAGTCTACACTTCTTGCAGGAAGTGTAAATTTTGGTTGATTAAATTCCACGATGGATTTTCGGTAAATATTTATCCAAGATTATCATTCATTATTTAAATATATTAATGCAAGAATAAGATAATCAAAAGTAGTATACTGTCGTGCTTGAAATTTGAGATAAAATTTGAAAACATGCACAACATGCTGCATTTGACCCACTGCTATAGAAGAATTTACTTATTTAGCAATCACATAGTATGTACTCAGTATATACTCAGTTAACAATAGCAGTTACACTTCTTCGAAGAGTTCTAAACAAATCTCTTACTCTTCGAAGACTATGTAATCATGTCAGTAAGACTCCCACAACACACTCTAGTACTATACACTTGATGCTTCACTCATTAGTAATTACCAATTATTTAAAACATGTTTATTTGTCTGTTTTGCGTTGATTATTCACTTGTTGTTTATTTCAATCAGACCTAGTAGTCGTTGCAATAGTACTTCATTCCAGTTACGGTTTAAGTAGTTACAACTTATAATACAACTCACCTGTTTTCATTGGGTTACGAACTGCAACGGTCCATTAGCTGAAATTTTTCCTTCGAAATTGTTAGACAAAGCCAGTAACATGATGTGCTGTTACGCGATTGGCCATTTGGTGTGAATTTCGTTACCATGGAAACGGTCCATAAGAATACATGGTGGTCGGCCATCATGGATTTTTGACGACATTATTCTTCTCTCACTCACTCTTCGCACTTAAGAGAAGTACATTATTGGCAGCCCAATGTAAACACACCTCCTGTTGAAAACAAGCAAATTTAAATGTATGTCTGTTATTATACAAATAAAATATTATTAGATTTAGATTTTTTGATAAGTTTTACGTCTTGAAGCTAGTATTGACTCCTCTGCACTTGATTACATGAGTGGCTGCAATATAATACTTCAGTTCAGTAGTGGTCTTTATATATTGGTATTATTAAAGGCAAAAACATTCTAAACCAAGCTATTCTTCAACAAATTTCAGCTTTCAATTAACATAACTGTACCTTAATCTCTTCTATTGATATGCAATATTTCTTTAAATCGTAAATAAGACATAAAAAAGCAATAATAAATAGACATTAAATAAAACAGACAACCAATATGATTCTGAACAAAACACTAACCTATCTAACTTTGACTTATTAAATACTCGAATATGTTTAATTACATATTTTAATACATACCTGAATTAATTGTTGACATCCTATTGAATTGTCACCAACTCACAAAAATATACTAGGTCTCAGTAACGTGATGTAAACGAAGTAAATGCGCGACAGAAAGTGCAGTGTGTGTGCCTGCGTTGCCAGCGTGCCTGCTATACGCACAATAAAGATCCACTGCAAAAATTGTGATCGTTCCATACCTGTAAAACCTTTGTTTTGATGCGCCGAGAATGTAAACAACTTTCGCTGTTGGTACGTTGTGTGCTATGGTAAGCACACCCCACTATATTCTTATCTGTTGCAGTCAAACATCTCACAGAGTGACCTTGCAATGCATTCTCTGCGCTGTTCATCTAATAACGCTGTATAGTAGGTTTTATTGCAAATTTCAGATGTAGTTTATAATATTAAAGTCTGGAACATAATGACTGATAAAAGTATAAATAATGTCGTTCAATGAAATGTTATATTCTAGCTATTTCAGTAAAGTGCAGGATAATATTTACTCAAGTTAAATATTATGTTTTCAATTTATTTATACCTGCATTCTGGATAATTTAAACTTTAAGGCCAGCTTTAAAATGAAACTGCAGCAATGTGCACAAAAAATACTTTATAAAATCACACCAATATTACCAAATACTTGTAACGTCAAGAAATTTATAGTTAGTTTAGAGAAACGAATATGTTGGGTAGTTTAGAGTTTTAATATCAAGTGTCGTTAGCAGGTATTACGAGTATTATCGTTAAGTACCGGATGGATTATATTAGAAGTTTCACAAGATTGCAGCTTAAAACTTTTCTTAAAGTGGTAACTTTTCCCATAAGACAGAACAAGAGTTGACAAATAGACAAAATTCAATATACGTGTGACAATTTTAAGTGTCAGACTCCTAGAATTGACTTTCATGTAATTTTCTTAGAATCAAGGAATCACACATTATCCCAGTACTCCTGATTGCAATTTCCTTTATATCCCTACTTTCTTACTTTGCTCGTCACTAGCTCCATACAAACAAATTGCGTCCATTCTGCACGTGCTTACTACTTATCCTTGCGCTTGCATTCGCGCAGTATTCCAATGTAACAAGTATGTTATCTACACACGTGCACAATTAATACTTTCCTCATTTGCTATCAACAAATTAAGCTCAACCAACTGAAGCTAGTACAATCTATTAGAACACGTGCAAATGGATGTTACAAGTTACACTAAATACTCTAGAGAATTTAAATCACGTTGGTTTGCAATCGCGAAAGTTTTACAAAACTCTTGCTAGTAAAAAAGAAATTCTGTTCTTAGATTAATTGCTATTTTATTTGTGATAACATTATGAAATATTCGAAAAATTCGTGAATTGTTTGGAAAACTTAGATATTATTAAGTACTAATGCAGATGCCGACTAAATTAGAAGCTCTGCTTTCAATCGCAAACTTGTTCTTAATCAATGTTTTAATGTTGCTGAGGTATTTTTAGAATGTTTCCGAGTTATGCGCCGTTATTTTACGATGTTTAACTGTGCCATTATGATGTTGAGAGATTTTATTGCTGACACAAGAGTAATAATAATATTAACTAATTAGGTGCTACCGAAAATATAAATATACTTATTTGAATTCAATCTTGGGAAGTGGTAAATTTGTAGCCATTCCCACTTTTCTTTTTCCTAAGTTATTTAAATGTTTTCAATCATCTCTAGAATTTTATTACTACCAATCAACATTGCTTCCACGCTTATTTGTTTATTTTACTCCAGACAGTTGAGAAAAATCATACAAAACCTTCGAGTCCTTCACGCGCTTCATTCGTAAGCAATGAGTACAAACAAGTGCAACGACGGCGACACTTTCTCGTATCGCTGTGTGTAAGTGAATTGTGTCGTGAATTGCGCGTCGCGACACTCTGATAGATTAGTTAACTCGAGCGGAAAACGGCGGCATGTTGAGCGCCGATTGACGTTTTCCTCGTTTCCTGCTGATGCACGCTTGTTTAACTTTCTTCCAAGTCTCGAACGTGATAGTTTATAATTCATCGTAGAATAAATACAACCAATGTTCTCGGCACAAATGTAAGCATTTAATGTGTGAATGTAAAATGCGTATTACTAAATTAATCATGTTTGTGTTTTATTTGATGCATGAACATTAACGTGCTTAGATAATGTAGGAATATGCTATGAGACAAGGTTGAATAATAAATAACTTTTCAACAAGAAAAAAAATTGTTTTGTGAAGAAAGTTTTGACATAGATTTAAGAGTTTGAAAGTAATTTAGCGGAGATGATCATTGCATGCGTAATTTGCTTTTTAGCGGTAACATGTTTTTCGGACATGACCGAATTAATTCAAAAAACTAGCAGCAATTTTTCATATTTATGTCAAGTTGATTATTGATTTTGATGCTACTTATTCATACTTTTATTGTTATTTTTGTTAAATAATTTCAATGCTGGAGTTGAAGTAAATTGATAAAAGTGCTAAAAAAGCAAATTAATTGAAGCAAGTCGATAAATAGGTGTGCTGTATGCATAAATTATAGTGAATAATAGTTGAGTACAAAAAATATCATATTTTATGCAATTCTCTGTTAATCAACCAAGATAAAAGTAATAATGCTAATCTCAAAACATATTGCCAGGATAGAAATTAAAGTATTGAATGTCTGGTCATTCCACCTTAATAGATAATAATATATAGTCTATTTGCATATTGTTACATTGTTGTTCTCAGTAATTAACTTTTTGTGGTTTTCAGGTAATATGTATTAACAATAAAGTTTGTTTAATTATGGCCAATGTATTCAGAAATTATAAAACTAATTTTTTCACTTTCTATCAATGGTCTAAATAATATTTCGCAAAAATATCAAGGGTAGTTGCTTATATTCCATATACGCAGGACAAAGGACAGTATTCAATGCGAGGGCGTGCGTAACACTAAAGTGGGGATGCGTCTGGAGCGGCGTCCCGTATTTATGTGGCCGGCGGCGCACATCGCCGCAGTTTTCCGACGCCGGGCGTCCCGAAAACACTTTTCCGCTGTGTTAATAACCTTCGGGTTTTGTATGGTGCGCGCACTTGGTCATAATTGTTTGCAATATGTTACCAACTTGATATTAATTTATTTGCCTTTTTTGAGTACTATGGAAAGAATTATAGTTAAAAAGACATTGCAGAGTTTGTAAAAGTTTAGATTTGGACATCAACAAAGAAGAATTAAAAACTAATTATAAAATAAGGTAATAATTATATTCTATAAATGGAAAAAATAAAGTATAAAAGAAAAAAAATGTGTAGTAGTTTCAAACTTTTATTTGTGTGACAACTGCAAGTATGAAAATTGCCAAGAGTTTTCAGCTCGTCCATTAAAACTGGGTTACACTTAAACTGAAAATACCTGTTCGCTGAAACTTTCCCACTTGATTTTTTATGGCACAAACAAAAAATACACCATCATAACTTTTATGATATCCGCATTTACTATGTTACCTTTCTATCGATTGCAACGTATCGTTAAATCTTTTAAATGAAATACAATTAAATAAGAAAAAGCAATATCAGACTAAAACTCAGAAAACTAAATAATAATATATATTCAGAAAAGTTTAAATAAGTTCTTTAAGATTCATTTATGACATGGGTTTACTAAACAATCTTCCTAGATTTTGTTGTATTTTCACTGAAGAAAACATGCACATATTTTTGTTGCCGTATGCTTGCATATAAAACAAGACATAATTAAATGTAGCTTAATTAGCACACTGCGTCTCGGTAGCAGATAAAAGCATAGTTGATTTTAATGCTGATAATTTAAGTGCAAGTGGTCATAATTTACTCGCTATTGTGTAATTATTTACACGCAGAGTATGTGTGCAATTATTTATTTATAAGCGATAAGTTGTATTCGCAATCAGTGCGTCTATTTATTTGTTATTTGCATAGATTTTCTAGTGTATTCAATCGTTCTGTTTTGTTAATAAATTATGGTTATTTACGATTCATTTAAAACGGAATTCTAACAAATAATTCCTAAAATAATATATCAATTCAATTAAAATAACTGAAAACGGATCGTAAATGTTTTCAACACGTAGTAGTCCTGATCTGTTGATCGCTATAAAACTTAAGTTTGGCAGTTAAACACAGTTTTCTCTTTGTAATTAATGCGAGGCGAATCCTTTTTTTTTTCATTTCGGTGAGCTCGTAAAAATGGCAAAATATTGAAAACTTGTTGAGTACGTCTGGGAGTAATAAATATTGTCATAAATCTCAAAACATCTAAACTGAACAACTTTTATAAACTTTTTTTTGTGCATACATGACAAGAAAAAGAATGAAAATATAGCAATAAGTAATTTTTTTATAGCAATATATTGGGTTGCCAATGGTTGAATTCAATTTCTCAAAGTAGGTAAAAAAATTCTTGAATTCAATTTATTATCCCTTGCAAATGAAATTTTTACAAGCAATCAATTTATCTTTTGCTACAAAAGCCACCAGGACTTCTAAACATATCTTCGTTATCCAGAGGAAAATAAATCCTCTTGAAACAAATTTAAAAAATTTGCATCAAAAATTAAATTGTGCTGCAAGGAAAAACTGGCAACAAAATCTAAAAATAATCTCCCTCTAATAACAAGATAATAAATAAACCTGTTTAAATAAACATTATTTTCAGCTAAATGTAATTTTTATCACTCTTTTGTTTAGCTTTGTTTCACTCTTTTTTTTTCGTAAAACCATGGTAGTCGTAATTGTTAATTTCTTGGCATTAATCTGCGTGTCATAGGCGTGAGTGTCGTTTGAGATCGCTTGCGTCACTAACGATGTCAAAACCGCATAAATTATGTCCTTTTATAATGCAATAAGGAGTCTTTTTGAGTGAGGATAACAAGGAAATATTGCTTCATTTCAAAGTGTAATGAGATACATTAACCGATTAATCGCCAACGAGATAGAAAACTCGATGCGCTGTGCTTGTTCAACGAATGTAAATAATATTTAAAAAAATGTGTATTAAGAGTTAATTTTGGATTTTTATTTTATCTGTTAATAAATAAAACATTCAAGAAGTTTCAAACCTTGCAAAATAAATGAAAACGATTTAATCGTTATTAAATATGCAAAGTTACTAAATATTTATTTTAAAGGTTAATATATAGCTTTTAGCAAAAAATATTTAATAAAAAAAGCTTTGTTTAATTTTTAGTAGTTTATTAGAGTAAACAAAAGGAAATATTTGTTAGAATAAAATTTAAACATTTAATGTTCTAAACCTATAATGTTTAGATATTTTATATACTGGTATATTGGCTTAAAAGAATTGATTAACTTTTATGAATTTATTGTGTTTATTTGATTTCCTTACTAAAGTAAATAAAATAAAATCTAGATATTTAATTAATTTTTTTCTCTGATTACGATAAAATATTTCTATTTCAGTTAGATCAAAATTAAAATATTTTTTAAACCATTAAAAGTAGGTAATACGCATAGAACTCATGAGCATTAAACCAAAGATATGTAGTCCATGCAATTGTTTTGGAAGTCCTTGTAGCACCATGCAGTAAACACAGTTGACAGTGTGTTTTAATGATTGTGTGCAATAAAACACTGCTTTAGTGCGCCGCTTCGTCATACAACCAAAGCGCAAAAAATGGTTAGGGTAGAAATGTACACTATGCCGTAACTCAGCACTTCACAGAGCCCTGTGCTATATATTATTTTTACGTATGCACAGTTTTTATTAGAAATGCTTTTTATGAAGGGCATTCTACCGCAATATTATTACCTTGGCTTATGTTTAAGCAAAGTAGAATGGACGATCTTAGTAAAATTATTACCTAACTTAAACACACTTTAGGAATATTAGTGATTAACTTTTAGTAACAACGAAATTCGTTCAATGTATAAATTGCTCCCAAAAGCATAGAATTACGATTAGACGAAGGTTTCTTGACCATCAAATTTGTAGCTGAGTTTAATATCAAATTTTGATAACAATAAGTATTATCAAGCAGATTGCGAATGAAAGTCTGTAGTTGGAATCAAATTGAAGGCGGCAATTTAATTAGTTTCTCACCGTATTGTACCTTTATCTGAGGTAATTTACATGGGTTTACTGATTACGATCCGTGCGTAAATAACATGCGTGGTTGTGCCCTTTCGTAGAATTTAATTATGTGCCCACAATCATAAACAATTTCATGTTAATCACTCTATTAAATGTTAAATTTAAGTTTGATCATTAAATGCAAAAGATACTTTATCGAATTAGTTGCAAAGTTCTATTTGTTGATGAAATTTGTGAGATAATTGTAATCCCCGCATAGCAGGAACCTAAAGCAATGGTCTTCCAATTCCACAACTTGTTATTCTGCCCAATGCGCGGTGAATTGTCTGCAGTATCGGATCGACATTACGTACATTTCTGCATATTCGGGCGGTCAACCCTATTACAGAACAATCCGATGTAATTTAAACTCCTCTGGGAACAGAGTATACAATAAATGTTATATAAACGTTTTCTCACAACTAACAATGTATGAAGTTAAACAAATGTGATATAGTCAAGTGATTTATCAAAATAACAAAATTGATTTTCTAGAATATACAAAATATGAGACTTTTTGTTAGGTGCAACGTGATGTTTTCCACAGCTAGAGTAAATTATATGCAAGGACGCAATCTAATGGAGCAGGAAAACGATGTAAAATATTCTAGACTGTTGTTGTTATGTCTAGCGAGAAGTAGGTATACATGAAGTAATTTAATATAGGATCCTGCACCAGCTGGCAATTTTTGGTTTCTGTTCTATGATGTTTATTTTATTTAATCTCTGCACTTTTCAGCAGTTTGCAAACTTTTAAAAATCTAATTTTAAATATACTACGGCAAAAATACATTTAATTCCAGTGAAAGTTTAGTTTAATCAAAACCCACAATGGTATAATTTAAAATACATGTTGATTAATTTTATTTATTATTTTTTAATTATCTGATGTTGAAAAAAAAGCAATGTCTTTGTCTGATGGAGACTAACTAAAACACCTCTCTTCGACGTCGACTTCTTAGACGCTTGTAGGGTTCAAGGATTCCTGTTTGAAAGAAAATCCTTGAAATAACAATAGTAAGTGTTCTTTAATAAATGTTAATCTGTTCTTAAAAATGAAATTTGCTGAATTCTTGTAGCAGTTTAGAGTTAATTTGAAATGCAAATTTCTTTACATAAAACACTTTCTGAAACCGTTATCAATTGTTGCAATTGCCACAATTGGTTACATTGCTTTCATCTGCAATTAGTGACCGAATCAAATTCTAGTACTTTTGTTTATTGGCTAATTTATTCGTATGTTTGTCCGTTAACATGTTAATGCTAACTTCAGATAAGGTGCATTTCAGTGTACTTCATGTTGCAGTCAAATCGAATTCCGTTGATTTGATTCTTGGAATGTGGTGGCATTAAATGCAATGAAATAGTCGTTTCTCGGTTATATAAACATTCAGATATGGAGGCGTTGACAGGATTGAGTAGAGTTTAAATTGCATACGGATGAGATTGTTGACATTGATGAAATTTACATTTTGCTTGTTGAATTGACAGAAGTTATCACTACGTTATCACAAGAAGCAACAAATGCGCTAATTAATGTATACGTAGTAATGTCACTATCACCTACAATGGTTATTATGTTGTTACAGCACCTAAACTAAAAATCTTAAATTT
The DNA here is from genome assembly GCA_027575565.1 of Diploeciton nevermanni. Taxonomy (NCBI): domain Eukaryota; kingdom Metazoa; phylum Arthropoda; class Insecta; order Coleoptera; family Staphylinidae; genus Diploeciton; species Diploeciton nevermanni. Next base: position 2,102,282 of record JAODIE010000013.1, read on the forward strand.
AAATTCAATTTTCTTTGAACATGATAACAATAAATAAAGCTGAATTAAACAAAAAATAATATAATACATAAAATAATAATAATGATAAAAAAATCAGCATAAATCATGTGACAAATTTCTTTGTCTTATCATATTTCGATATGTATTCCTTGAATATTCCAGCACCAAACTTTTTAGAAACACTTTTAGTCAATACGATTTCCCCAAAATTTAAACCTTTCTGTATCAATTTTTTTGTAATAACAATTATAAATCCTTTTTGTGCAAGTATTCTCAATTCTATCGAAAACAGTTTTATTGCCGTTCATATTCTCTGCTTCCTCATAAGTTTCTTAATAAATTACCCCCAATGTTGAATGTAAATTCCAATAAAAACTTAGATGCAAGCCATAAGTTTAGAACACTATTTTTAATACGCCAAAGTTTTATGATTATTTATTTGCAAACTATTACAATTCGGCGAGAGGAAGTTTGTGTAAGATGTATAGAAATAAGAGCAAAAAGCGCGCTTCGCAAATGGTGGCGAAACGACATTATTTACGATCGCACAGAATTGAATCGCGCCAATTTTAACAAACAACAGCGTCCTTGCCGAGATATCAAAATAACGTAGTTTGTCTATGATTTACTGCATTTATATGGTCTTAATGTTGACATATCCGGATAGGATGTAGGAAAACAGAAATTTTATAGAGATTTGATAAAATTGACACAGAAAAATATAATAATGTAGCAATTCTTATATTATTTATTAAATTTATACTTCTGTAGTGTTTTCTTTACTAAGTTATAATCTATACGAAAAAAGTAAGAGTTAAAAGAATATATTTGGTTATCTGTTAGTTTATATAAAAAATATTTTAGATTGTTTAATATACTTTTATCTCTTGGGTAGATAAAACCTTTTATTCCTGGAGAGACGCAATCCACGCTTTTTGTGTCTATTTTTTTCGTTGGCGTGAAGAGAAAGACATTTATTATGTTTCATGCTGCGTAAACTTTTGATGCGATATTCATGTTATTATAAACTTTGTAGGCATGCAATATCAATCTTCTGTTCTTGTTTTGCAAATATTTTTCAAATAAACTGACATTAACCTAATTAGTTGTCACGTACAATTTTTATTTGTACTACTTTGCTCAAATATCATTCCAAAGTGTAAAAATCAGTAAAATAAAAAGAAGAAGAAAGAACCCTAATAAAACCTAAGTAAATAATTTTTTGGGACAATGCGGAAGAGAAATATACAAAAGACGGCTATCTGCTTGCGCGTCCTTTTGCTTGCATCTATCCTACAGGAGCATTAGCACTAGTGGGACGCTTTGATTCTTTTATTGGGTCCATTCACCCTTTAAACGACTTCTGCATAGAAGAAAAAAAATTAGGGAAATCAATATGAAATATATCTCACAGATTCTGGGTAGTCACAAGCAACTTGCTATGATTTTTAATTTCTTGAATAGAAACAACTTGTACTAGTTTGAAAAAATGTTTTAAAGTAAAAAATCACAGACAGGATTTTATTTCAGCTCTCACATGTTGCCCTTAAATTACTATAACAGATAAATATTTATATAAATTCTCAACACTCTTGAGCGTAAATAATGTAAGATAAAATCTTTTTAAAGTGATTATGATGAGTAATGAATATTCTGTGTATTGAAAACTTTTGAAAGCTGCTCTATTTGGCAATAAAATACTTAATATGCATCATACAGTATCAAAAATATGACTTGATATTTGACTGCTATTCAATTCATGTGAGGTATTACAGAGAAATCAATTTCTAGAAGTTATGTAGTTCATAGTTCGATGAATATTATTGAAATGTTGATATTCATACCATTTCTATTGCAGAGCTCGGCATCCAAGTGATTGTTGCATAAAGATTGCGCATTGATGTCGATGAAACATGGAGAGAGAAGAGCTGATGAACTCGACGGAGATGACACGCATGACAGAGCACGTCAACAGGACGATATCAGAATTTGCCGAATTGTTGGACCGCTATTTGCGAAATCGGGCTGTGGATCAACCAGTTTCCGGAATTCTGATTGCGTTGTATTCGGTTATAATCATTGTAGGTGCATTGGGAAATGCACTTGTGGTAAATGAACTAATCTTATTGCATTTTGATTTGACTGTTTAACATAAAATAGTAAGCGTAGTAATGCAGCTTAAATTCTTCTTGTTTTCTTTTTGTTTAAATGTTTTGTGTTGACAATTTTTTTTAAACATTTGTATTGTAAGTTGTCATTTATTTTGGCGCTTTTGGTTCAAAGAAGTTTAGATAGTCATAGAACAAGACAAACACAGACATTGTTTGTTTTATTTTCAAATTACACTTGTCTCAATATTCTGGCACCTTCAAATTACTACTTTCTAATGCATTACTATCAGGTTACTAATGAAGGTGGAATCAATATTAATTCATTCTGCACTCAATGCTATGACAATGCAACCTACTTAGCTTATATTATACAGGTATGCTATAAATAAAGGTACAGACATTGTATGCTATGAAGACAATGACGTGTATGCAGATGATCACAGAGCAGAAAATTGCCTTATTTACTTTATTGTTTAATAATAGCGTCGCGACGCCTTAAAGATAAAACGCATGCTACAAAGGTTTTCTAAAAAAGTTAGCAATTTTATGCCAGTACAGCTAAAATTGCAAAGTAATAGAATAATTTATAAAAAAAAATATTTGCGTAACTTAGCAATGTTTTTGATAACATTTTTTTAGCAAGAAATGAATATCGTCTAGTAAAGTTGACGGCAATGTATGATTGTTTTCTGAAACTGATGAAAAATTGCGGCAAGATGCCGAAAGCGTAGAGAATTTGAAATAAAAAAAAAAGAGTAAAAAAAGCGAGCGCTTGGTGCATGCATAAAATATTTAAACAAACATTCATAACAGTGAGGTTGAGGGATGTATGTCGAACTAGCAGAAACTCCTTTCAAAGTGAAGATTTATTGTGATATTTGAAATGTACTAGAGAGGAAAATATGCGTAAGATTGACAATATAAGATATTTAAATTTTAAATTAAATTTTAACAATTAAAATTTTTATTTTGTTGAAAATTTGCACTATAACACTTACTTAATATTGATTTATAAAACGTTCATACTGAAGAAGGCAACATGCCGAAAACGTTTTATAAATCAATATTAAGTAAGTGTTATAGTGCAAATTTTCAACAATATGAATCTTAAACACTTCGTGACCACACTCAACAATACTTTGAATTAAAATTTTATAAAAATATTAAAGAAATAAGGCATTTTTATGACAATTAATTTCAATTTATAAAATGTAAATTCCTTGTGCTTAAATTAAATTATATTGCCTTTTCCTCAATTTTCTCTGCTTCAATTAACATGATCACAAAGTTAAAATGCAGGTACGACGTCTAATTTAATTTCATCACCGTACTTGAACTTACATCATAGAACGTTCTTACTTGCTTTAACTTTTCATCTCTATTGTATAGCAACTCAAGTGCACTTTACATTTAAACATTGAACTACAAAAGATAAGGACATTTTTTCACAAAAATATCATATTTCTTAATACTTAATATTATAAAATAAGGAACTTATAAGAGAAGTAGACGTTCTAATACTTACCTAATAGTCATTGTAGGAACAGGGGCAAACAACGCTGGATCGAACAAATCCAAATCTCAAATAATCATTCAGCGGTCAAAGCCGACGAATGCGGAAAGAATTGCGGCTCTGATCCGGGCATTCAATGCACATCTGCACTCTGATGTACATCCTGAATAAACAAAGTTTGACTTTTCCTGCGTATTTGCGAAGAGATCTGGATGCCATTAATGCAAAGCATCGTGTTTTGCATTAACTTTTTTAGAGCATTTAAAAAATAAAATTACATCAATACATCGTAAATTAATTTCTGGATTTGCAAAGAGTAATGATATGTGTTAAATTTAAATTATATTTTAACACCATCAAAATTTACTTACAAATTGATTGTATTTGGTTGTGACATAAAATCCATTTCAATTTGTTGATACAATTTACTAAACTCATATTGTAGTCTCAGGGAAATTTATTAAATTACAACTCGTTTTTATTCACTGACTTTAATTGAAACCAGTTGAATATAGCTAGGTTATTTTGGTTAAATATGTTTAAATATATTAATTATCTCTTGACTAATTGTGTTGAAACTTTGAAAATAAACATGACTAATTATTACAATTATTTAAATTTATGTTTGTACTGTGATAGACACAACCAATTCTAAATTCAGGAAAATTGCGTTTTAATCTTGCTGAGAGTATATTCAATAATATATGCAGTATGTTAAATTTAATGCATATGATTATAGGTTAAATTCATTCTTATATTCAATATTTTTTCTCTAAAATCATGTTAATTTAGTTTATGCAATCCATTTTACATCAACGTTCTGTTTTATTACAACCGTCATTCTTGTGTATTCCCGGATTACATGAGTTTAATCAAAGAATGTATTGTGATTCTCTTCTCATGACATCAATTTTATTAGTCCTAGTTCTATTAAGCACCGTAGCAATTCATTAAGCAAATTTTATATGCTGAACGCAGGTTTTACACATAAACATGTTTGAGTTTCCCAACTTCCTAACGTGTATGAAATTTTCAGAGAAATATTTTTCAACATCAATTTTAATTAAATAAACAGAGATTAGTTTTGTGATAATTAAACTAGTTTAATTAAATTTAGTTTCAAATTATATAGAATTTTATGTGCAAACGAATTAATTTATTTAATCTGAGTGTAAATAAATAATTGATGATGATAACATCTGCTTGTCAATTCGTTGGAAATAGCTTTATACCGTGAGTATAGTATTAATGTCATAATCGGAGTAATGGTTCTTGTTATAACCGCATCTAATCATATTGTTTTATTGCACGTGGATTTAACAGAATGTGATGCAATTTGCTGTTTGCCTAGGCTACAATTACATTACTGTAGAGTAATATAATTTGTACCATTGGGGATGAAATTAATTTAAATGTAAATTAACATTCGTGAACTAGGACTACAACTCTTTAATGAATAGAATATTAAATTTGCAGCTAGATTGAATCGAATATTTAAAGTTAAAATATTATCCACCAAAAATACAAGCTTAAATAATATATTCTGATTTGAAACAAATCTTTGTAGTTTAAGTTTAATGTTGATACAAATATGGAGGGTTTATATTCATTTCATATCATGGCAATTTTTGATTTTAAACTTAAATATTTGTGTTTACTTGTAAGCGAAATTTTGCGAAGTTGATTTCTCACTTTTGCTTTTATTCGGGATATTTGTAATTATTATAGGAATTTTTAGAATTAAAAATATATACAATTTAGAAAATAAAGGAAAACCACAGCAGCACTTTTTAAACTTGTATTTTAGCTTGTATTAAAAATTCAAATGTTTGCGTTTAGCCAGTTTTTGCTGGGTAAACTTTATGATTGATTGCTCGCTCTTGTTTTCGTTTCAGATATTGTCTGTTGTACGTAAACCAGCAATGCGCACACCTCGCAATATGTTCATCGTCAACCTGGCCATTTCCGATATGCTACTGTGCACATTTACAATGCCCCTCACTCTGATGGAAATCCTCTCCGTGTATTTCCCGCTCGGCAATAGCGACTTGCTGTGTAAATTGGTGAGCACACTGCAGGCAACCAGCACATTTGTTTCCACAATTTCCATCGTCGCAATTGCGCTTGACAGATATCAGGTAATTTGTAAAACAATAGAAAATCAATAAAATGCATTCGGAAATTAAACTTTGCGTTGTACAGACAATCAAAATCAATGCGATATAGATTGTGACTTGTGAATTTTTAGGTAATAATTTATCCCACCAGGGAAAATCTCCAGCTGATTGGGGCGACGATAATTCTGTGCGTGATTTGGACGCTTGCTATATTACTTTCGTTGCCGCTCTTCATCTACAAGAAAATCAACAGCCACAGCTTCAATTTCAACGACACCACCGTCGTGATGAATTACTGCATCGAGAACTGGCCGCCGTTTATCGATCGCTACGTGTACTCGATATTCTCTTTCATTTTTCAATATTCTTTGCCGATCATTATTGTGTCGGTAAGTGCTTCCCACTCGAATTATTTATGAGTAATCTAAAACATCAATCTTTAAAAAAAGGAATTTTGTAATGGATTTAAAACAAGTTTTTGTTTGATACTAATATGTTAAGTAGAGTATGAAGATAAATTTAAGAAGAAAAAAGGGAATTGTTTAGAAAAAGTTTTCTGATTTTTGAAGACTACGATAAAATAGAAAATAATTTTTGATTGATTTTTTTCTCTAAATTTTATAAATCGGCGAATTAAATTTACTTTTTTGAGATGTTATACCTTCAAATTTTGATATTAATTGTTTTATATTGACTCCGAATGTCTAAAATTAATTTAATTGAATTAAAATTTAAGTGTTCAGCCAGCATTAGCAAACATTATTCATCAAACACTTGAAATCTTACTTAAAACAACAAACAACTTTTCACTTTCAATTTGTGTTTTTTTTTGGTCTCTTCAGGCTGCTTACATTCGAATTCTCTATAAACTCCGTCACCGGTTTGCGGCCGGTTTCGTCGCCCACGACGACCAGAAAAACTCCCGTCAGCAACTCCGCAGCCGCCGCCTTCAACGCACCAACATGCTCCTAGTCTCTATCTCCGTCATCTTCTTCACCAGCTGGATGCCCCTTAACTTGTACAACTTGATCGTGGACGTCCTGGACATAGACTTTACTTTACCTTCGATGAAGATCGCCTACGCTGTATGCCACATGATGGGTATGTCAAGCGCGTGTTGGAACCCCATCCTCTACGGTTGGCTCAATGACAACTTCTGGAAGGAATTTCAGGATATTATGTGCATTAAATCCAGCAATAACGCCACAATTCGTGGAGGTGATGTGGGTGCCAAACGTGGATCATTTCATCGGAAGAGTGCGGGTAAAGATCAGTATCTACGACCTGATTTAGTGGCTGACTTTAATCCTGGTACTACTGCAAGCACTGAGATGTCCTTGTTGACGAAGTGCTAGCTCAAGGCCAGGTCCACTGCGACCAGTCAGGTGAGTGGACATGCAATTTTGTAAAACAAAGTGAGTTGTTGGACAATTTACGTGTTGACTCTTAAGTCGTTTGAGACAAAGAAAGGTTGTAAAATTAGTTTAAAGTGCGAATTAAACCTAAGTATTGGTGATTCTACGCTGTGCTATTAGGATTCAATTTACGACTTAGATTAGAGATGTGTGTTGTTAAATTCAATCTTGATGATTGACAGCATTAACACTGTTTTTCATCACGATACGGACCAATAACTAGACAGTAGTAGATTGTCCCTAAAAAATTATTTCTAGCTTTTGTATAAACTCTAAAAACGTGATATACTAATAAGCATTTAACGTTAATGTTGTCTACTGACTCCTGTAAAATAAATGTATTTTAATGTATACAACATCACAACCTCGACGCTTCTAAATTACAATTCTTTGTGCAGCCGATTAAATTAGAGACAATGACTCGCTGAACTATACTTCTTAGATGATTGTTCTAACATTCAAGTAGTTAAACTTCCAAATTTATAAGACAACTTAAAGAATACCAATCAAATTTAAGTTGCGTCGAAAGGGGCCATTAAAGGAGCCAACAATTAAAACTTTTGCATTTATTGCCAGAGACGGCGGTGGAGTAAAATCGGGTGGACAAATAACATTCATCGAGAAAGCAGGCGGAGAGTCATAATGCCGACGAGTCCACGGCTATTATGATGCGTCGAGATTTCCCGGATTAAGAGCGTCGAGGAGTGGAGGGATGTAACAAGTCACATTGTGGGATGAGCGGTGCAGATGAGATAACAACGATCAATTTAATATACAATATTTGAGAAAATGTCTGAGCATTTTGTGGGAAGGTTTGAAGCTTTGTTGTTTGTATATTGTTTGTTTCAAATGCGTAATTTTAATGAAATATTTACCTAAAAATAAATATGGATATCATGTCAGAGGTGAGTGGTATTGATGTGATGGGGTCTTTGTATATACTTTACAACTATAAATTAATAGATGGAAAAATAAATATACTATTGAATGTAAAATAATCTTTGTAGAATTAATAAATGTTTATATTACATGTAATAATATATTGTTTCAAATTCTATATTTCCAAATTTTCAGAACGCAGAATTTTAAAATTCAATAATCATAAAGTAAGTCTTTGTGTGAGGTACAAAAATAATAAAATTATCAAAGAAAAAATCTCATAAAATGTTTGATATATTTTTCCAGTAAAATAAATTTTGTATCTTAAACATTCTTTTTAATTTTGACAAAATAATTTATCGATCTAATTTAAAAGCTGCACTACCTTTAATTATTATTAAAAATATTTATTCACCGGGACCGTCTATGTCAAATATGCTCCCTCGTAAATATTTTTCTTCCGCTTTCTATATTGCAGTTTTGTCCGTTGTCGTTTACCTGGAAAACTCATTAGTTTCCAGAGGTGTACAACATGAAAATTACCTCGGCGATAAAAAAAACCTGCACAAAAGATACTGGCGGGATATCTTTGCTTCCACTGCGCTATTTTCTTGGTTTTTCACGTAAGTTGCGAAGTAAGTTACAGGTAAGTACGAAGAACCGAGCATCGTTTGTTGTAAAGACGGCAAATTTTGTCGCTTTAGATGTAATAAATACAATGTAAACGTTGTATAAATTAAATTGCATTTTTATTTAGGTAAGAGAGCTGTTTTTTATTTTGATCTTTTCACAGAATAGATAATAATAAAAAATAACTTTTAACAAAAAATACTTTTGTAATTTTAACTGCAATTGGTTAAGGCAATTTAATCAGATTTATATTTTGCGATAGATAAAATTATTATAGTCTGAGTTGTGGTTTAACGTATGCAAGCTTATATACACTACTTCGTGTAAGTACTCTATATTAGAAGTATCGTTGAGTGTGGTTACAAAGATAAAACTCCCGAAGAAGACAACAAACCAGAAACGTTATATAATATATACAAATATTTAGTAAGTGTTATAGTAAGGATTTATTTAAATAATTTTCTATATTGAGAAACAGAAAGAAACAAAATTTACAATCAAAATGGGAAATCGTTAGCAAATGAATTAAATTATATCTTAATAAAAACACTACTTTTGCAACTTTATGAATTTAGATCGTGTTTTAATGATATTGTTCACAAAGTGTGTTATTTACAACAACATACATTGTTTTTAATGTCTTCTTCTTTAAGTTTGAATATAATTGCAATTGCTGTTCTAAAACCTATTTTTCTGATTACTTTCCTCAATGAAAGACTTTGTAACGTCCATTTGCAAGATTAACCAAGCGGAAAGCAAAGTAATCCCACAAAACACACACCATAACGTAACTGATCGATATGATAGGAAAAGTTGCGGAAGAAAACTCAGTTAGGGAAATAAATGTCGCTGAGATGTCACAGCTCTAGGTTGGAAAGATACATAAAATTCTAAATATAGCATCAGAATAAAAAAAAAATGTCACAGGGAAATGGAAATAGAGGAAACAAATTGTGAATATTGTTAAACCTGCTACGTGGGTTTTTGCCCTTACATTTGAATGCGGATCAGGCTCAGGTGAAACAGGCAACTAAGCAACCAGAAAATACGACAAAGTATTTATTTCCTCTTTAGAAATATTGACGTGTTCATAAAGTAACAAAATATTATAAGTTATTGTGAAAATTAGCATAATATTAATAAATTTGATAGAAAGATTTAATTTACAAGTACTTTCTAAGATACTATAAATTTATCAGTAAAAACAATAAATTATCAATCTGGTTTCTGCTAGATGAAAGTTTTAAATGGCAATTGGTAACTTTTTCGATCGGTGACTATGTCTCTTAATTAATAAAAAAAAAACAGCAACAATTTGCATTGTTTCCGGTAAGCACCAAAAACCATACGTGATGGTATTGTATAAATTGAATTTGAAATGCTTCAGTTTCATGTTCGGACTTGAAAATGATAGCAGAGTGCGTATTGCACTTTAGTTTCTACTTTTACATGCTCTAGTAAGCTAGTAAGCATGTGAAATTCAAGACGCACATTATTGAAGGTATTAACATGTTCAATTCGAAACAATAGAAAATAAAATAAAATATTTCTACAGAGTTTATAACTAATGTTTGTGACATTTAAGAAAGATAAATAAGATTTACGTCACGTAGAATGATGATGCTATGAACGCAGCCATGCAATGAATAAACCATAAATAAAATTACGTTGCATTCAAGAAAGCAGTAAACACTTTCCACAACTTATTTTTCCTTTCAATTTATGCTTTACTGCATTATGCATAGCCATATGAACAGATTAGCTTTATATATCATGATTTGGTATGTGCAACAAGAAATAAATGCAATAAATTTTAAAAAGCACTGTGGAATTAAAAGGTTATTGGCACAAAACTGTAAAACTCAATTTACTGGCTATCGGCCAATAACCAGTCTAAGTGCAATTTAAGCGCAAACCTTTAATTTTTTCTTAAATAACAAAGCATTATAAACAATATTCGTGTAATTCAACTCCATAAACTTATGTCAGTACTTAATATAATTTAGGTAAAAGACAGCACCAGTAGATTTTGGTTTAGATTACTACATGTGTGCAAAGGGGACTATACCGTTTGCTATCACAGGTATCACAGTTCCCTTCAGTTAATTAAATCAACACGGTGCGCATTTAGGACACTAAAGGACGACGCCTCGCTTAAATTGCCTCTTCCCATTTGAGTCAAAATTTATGGCTGGAATGCACTTGTATTACATAATCAAACACTACTCACAAGTGAGTGACATTAGGTAAATGCATAGCAAGTAGGCAACATGCATTACAATAGAGTACAAATCAAGTACAACCCTTGCTACCCGCCCTCTCTTTTCCAACCTTTAGGTGGAGGGTGAAAAATCTTGTATTGCATGCTAAATGCAACGAATTGATCAATATAGTACCTAATTCAGGAAATGTTATTCCAACCGTTTTACTTTTTCTAGTGGAAAGCTAATTGCAATTGCTTTACCCAACCGCCTGCAGTAAATTCCAATTACCTCATTTTTCAATCAACTCTACATCGTCCAGTATCATTTAGAGTGGCTTTTTCTTCACTTGGTGAGCTGATGACTTTTTAATTTGAATTCAGTCGCAATACTTTAACGTCCTTGACCATGATCTGCTTTAGTTTAACGTTACAGTTACATCTGTAGCCCTGTCCAGCTGTAGACATAAAAAGACACCACTAGTTATTTATATTTCTTGTGGGCATTTTTTTATCTTGCTAACTCATTCAGATTTAATTTGAGTTGGGAGAACACTATTTAGGTAACGGTTTGTTAAATATTTACAAACGCCTTTCTTCTAATCTTTGCCAAATTCTTAAAAAGCAGTGGAAAAAAATTGTAACAAATAACACTATTTAAATCAGTTTTATGACTTAAAGCGCGTCTTAAACCGTTTGTGGAATGAAAACAAAATTTGAATACTGTACGAATTGCCGGATCGCCGGAATTGTTTAAATGCTGAATATGTTAAAACGATGCTTAACCTAGAATCACGAATAATCGGTACGTGTGTAAAGCAACAAAATGTAGAAAGGACAAGACGGAAATGAGTTAAGTGCGAGAGTTCTACTGTCGTAAAGCACTTCAAAATCATTAAAAAAAATTTATTAAGTTTAAGATAAGTCAACATAAACTCTAAGGTTGTAGTCAATTGTCCACTTCTCTAATATTATTTATTACTCGATCAGTAAGTCTATCACGTTATATTAATAGAATACTACCTACTTTCCTAAATATTTTGCCACGCCAATCAATTCATGAGTTGTAGACCAACTACTGCGTCTACAACAAATTGGCCAAAATGACGTAGAATACATTGGATTTATTCAAAATTATGGCAATGGATAAACTACGAAAAACAATAGGTTTATTGATCATAAAGAGAACAAAAAGTGATTTTAAATAAAGTGCAATTCTATTTGATTATCATTTCCTTGAAAAGCAATCGAAATTTAAAATAAGAAGATGGTAATATAATAGATTAGGATAAATTCAAAGCATTTTTGAATCGTTTAATGAAATCAATTCAGATTTGTTTGTGTTTACGATGTTTTTGTAGTAAATTTAAAAATAAAATAATTTATTTCTTGTAATTCTATTCTCTCTTACTTGTCTTCTACTTATTGTGTTCTTGTCCTTCTTTGATCTAGAACTTTAAGCACCACCTCTTTAAAATCTCAAGCTATTCTCACTGTCAATATCTCACTGCACTTCAATTCAGTAAATTCTGTGTTTGAATTGTATTATAAAGAAAGAATTTTTTCCAGTAAAGTTATAAACAGTAGATTCTCAATGGTAACCCAACCTACATCTGTCCGTAATTCCATAATATTATAATTCATCAGTGGAATAAGTTGTCATCATTTATATCATATCATGTTACAATTCCTTGACTATATTGATTACTACGCAAGAAATAATAAGCAAGCAGCGTTCGAAGGACACACGTATTGCTTTAATAGTCCGACATACAGTTATCTGCAATTCTCAAAAAACACAAATACCAAAGGTACTTGATTTCTCAGTGATGGTTTTTATTCCTTCATGCTTGATGGCGTTGCTAAAGTGCATGAAAACAGTACTTTTGGACAAGTTGACCAAATGCGGTTGAGTGGCATTCAATGGCTGTAACAAAAAATAGAAAAATTATTGCTTTGGCATGTAAATTTTATTGATTAAATGAAAGAAACAATTTAATACACTATTTACACTTTTAATGGTTATTTATTAATAAAGTGGTTTTGGCGTTATTCCCATACCGATCAATATCTGTTAACATCGTTTTATACTTTGCACATCAGACTAAATCCCTCTATTCACAAAACTCCAATCAGAGATTAGTCTTTATGCCATTTTGCACACTATTGACAGTTGCATTATGGCACATGATGCGGAAAGAGCTCTTTCAAAGGCTTATTGTATGGTGCTAGTTTGTCTATTGTTCAATGTTTAATGAATGCCTAATATTGATGGCAAACGTTCTTATTATGTATGCGATTTAAAGCATTATTCTATTTGTATATTTTCAGCGCCAATATCAGCAGAAATTAATAGTTCTTGTTTTAACTAAGTTTGAAATTTTGCTTAAGGTATTATATTGAATTACCAATGTAAAAATAATTGTCAAACCTTATTATTACCTAGAAATATTTTAGGTCAATTGTAAATATAATTATATTTAACTTTGGTCAATAAAACATATTTCTTTTTGTTTCTTTAATTTTGAGAAAAAACAAAAAGAAATGAAAAAAGATTGAATTATTATCAACATTTAGGTAAGTATTTTTTTACGTTTTTTACGCATTATTTAATTACGCAATTATTCAATTAGTCAATTGCTTTTGCAATTAGGTTTTGCTCATAATTTGTGTCTATAAAATTTATGAACAGAAATAATGGCCATCAGTTAAAATAAACTTAAATGTAATTTTTCTTTTAGTAGAAAAAAAATATAAATATTTAAATCTTTTAGAACTGTAATAAGATGCTTACAATTTTATGAATATTTTTGAAGTTTAATTGAGCATTACAAATTGAAATAGACAAGTTAAAATAAAATTATTTTACTCCAAAATGAAAAGCATGAAAGAAAATTTATTACATTTGTGCCGAGCTCAAATTGAGACGATTATTGTCGAAAGTGTGTTTTCTATTTAAATATTTCGAAAATTTTACTCCATGATTGTCTTCTTGTGAATATGATTCAGCGTATTTCTTCTTCTTCTCTGCTTCCAGAGTCAGTATTTTACGCTTCACCTGGTCAATCGGTGGTGCACCTTCACATGCTCACATATCGTCTGTTGCGGCGCAGTGGGCAGCGTCTGCGATGCGGTCGAATGACCTGCTGGCCTGGATTCCCTCGCGCCTCTTCTTCTTCGGCACTCCACTATTGCTGCACGTGTTACAACAAATCACGGAAGAACAACGCGACGCAACGCACACGCTCGTTACGTGCGGCTCAGTGCAGAACGATTATCGTCAACTGCGGCCGGCTGGACACTTATTTGTTGCGCCATTCGCAGTCTACGTTAAACATTCATGACATTGGCAGTCGATAAAATCAGTAATAGTTGTTGTTAAAACACCACAAGTGCTAAATAATAAATATAATAGTGTTGTGTTGATTGAAAACTACTTTGGATTATTTTATATGTTATTTTCGAAAAAAGGTATTTATTTGTTTATCTTAATTAGATTGGGTTCAGTTGGACTAATTTATGTATGAAATTGAAGCCGACGAAAGTCAAAAGTATCACAGTCGTTCAATTAGCATATATGAACAGTCAGACGTCATAAGCAGTCGATTTACCTGCTCATCGATAAACATTTGTTAGTTGAATAAAGAATTTTTCAAATTACACCAATGACCAATCTAAGTCACAAACAAACAGTAATCCACTACACTAACCTGCTAAAGTCTAAAGCTATTTACTTGAGATCAAGAAACAGGTGCTCAAAAGTAGGTACTGTCGCGAAATGTCCGGCAAGCAGCGGTCAGCCAAGTGCTGGAATATCATATTAATCCACTGTCGTGTAACCAATCCAATGAATATATTAGCACTCTTATTCTTTGAAGGAAGATCAGGATTACAGTGACCTCCTTGCAGTATTACTTATTGATTGACATTAATATAAATAAATATAAAGTAAATTTACAGATCAGTTTGTGAATGGTATTAACGCGGATTATTCTTATATATTGAGAGACAAATCATTTGCAATGCGGAACGAGTGAAACTCGTTTAGATGTCAAATTGGTTTTTTGACGTATCATGCAAATGCGATCTGACACGATTTCTCGGAGCGTCCGCAGAGGAGTCGCCTCGATGACGAAAGCGTGCAGAATCCCTCGAAGAAGAAGCAAAAGCGGCAAGTATTGGATTTGCTTTTTGGTATCGAGTTCGTGCGGATTGCTGAGTAGGCTGTGGTGTAGGTAGAGTAGGAAGTAAAGAGTATATTACTAAGTTGATAGAATTTCAGAATAAGTTTCAAGTTCAGAGGAAGTAAGCAGTTTGTTTTTCAAAAATATGAAAATGTTTTCTTCTGAAAAAATGACTAAAACTTTTTAAATAATTAGAAATATTTAATTATTTAAACATTAAAATTGATGTATATTAGAAATGATTTGAAGAAGATATTATTATTGAAGTATTATTTTTTAACGCAATTGTTTAATTAAGTTTATTTAATGAAGTTAATTTAGTTAATTAATTAAGTTTAATTAATAGGTTATTTAACATAATAGTTGGAATAAAAATTTGTTTTGAGTCAAGTTAACGATAAAAATCTAAATAACTACATTATTAACTATTTAAAGCTTGCTGAATAATTCATTCTTCTACTTTTATTATTTTGCTCTATAATTACAATATCATATTCCAAACTAAGAAATCATCTCTAAAATAAGAACAATAAACCAGTTCTAAGATTTAAAATGCCAAAACTCAAGAATTTGAATTGTTGCAAAATGAATTAGAAAAGTTATGGAAAGAAACGAAAGTAATTTTGTTTGTGTTATATTTGAGTTCTTTTAAATTGTTTGTTTGCGAGTAACAACTGCCTTTATCCTTCCCTAGAGGCGCAGACGTGATGTCCACGTTTTATTTAAACTTTCAAGCGATCAGTTCTTATCTGCTGTTACCTTATTCCTAGAAGTGAGTGCCTAAAGTAGGCAAGCAGTATGAGGAGTTGTGGCACGGAGATTTTTAACCATTTTCACATTATCTACGACACATTCGTGGGATATTTATGATGATACTGTTCTAGAAAACTAGAGGGATAACTATATTTCGAGAGCATAGACATAGACTCAACTTGAACATTTAGAAGAAATACAAAATATGACAATAAAAAAACATATCTAGGTTACCATTTTATTGATAACTAATTTCTACTGTGAAAGAGAAAGGAAGAAAATAGAATTAAGGATGCGTTCAGGTGATAAAATCAAAGAGAACAATTGCATATAAAGCATATGATGCGTTTGATGTTCAAAGATCAGAAACAGAACTTCCATTCTCTTTTTCAGATGAACTCAATTATTCTGTACTTTTTTACATATTTACTTGTTTAGACTATTCTAATGAACCATTGCTCAAATCAAATATCAGCGAACTGTGAAAACTAATCTCTTTGTACAAATTAAAAGTGCAAAGAATATTCAACTCGGTCATCTCATCTTTCACTTATTTGTTAAAGGTAATCACTTGTAACGAGACTTATGTAAATGGTTATATACAGCACTTAACTCCTCCAACATGTGTGAAGTAATCTTTAGTCAGTTAATTTCAATAATCATTACATTCCAGTAATCCGCCGCTTCAAGCGGAAGAAAATTGCATAATTTATTGAACATACTTTGGACAAATAACCTCAGTCAACTAAATTTAGATAGCTTAAATTGTTAATGATGAATATATAAATAATAACCCACATACAAGAACGGCAGCAAGAAAGTTTGGAGTTATGAAGGTCGAAAAGAATAATGAAGACGTGTGAATTGACCAGTGGAAACGTATGGGAAGCGATAAAGATAACTTGTTTCACTTGTTAAGGTTTGTAGACAATAGACTATATTGAGAAATTTAGTTAGAGGCAGTTGTAGTATAGGTGTTCAAATTTGTAAGCGAATGAGTCGTAAATAAAAGATAATGAACCGGATGTACAAGAAATAATGAGATACACAATTAAATATTGATTTTAGCCGGGTTTTAGATGGGAACTAGGTCAACTAAATATTGTGTACAAATTAATAATGTTGCATAATAATATATGAATAGTAGAGGATAATTTTGATTGGTAAGATAGTCATTAAGTAATGATTCAAGTTTATTTCTGTTTTTTTTTCTGACTTCTGAATATAATTATTTCTTAAATTAGAGCTAGATTTTTAGAGAGTTGTGAATTAAATATCATGACAATAGCTGTAATTTTCTAACACAATTCCCATTTTTGTAGTCACAATTCAAAATTATCATTGATGTTAAACAAATATTAATGTGACTCTAAACATCTTTATTTTTTATGTACTGATCCGTTAACAGAATTACGAGTTACCACAAGTCGCTTTGAAATAGCATAAATTGAAACATGTGTGACATGTAATTAATGCCTGAAATCCTCTAGATGAATGTTTCTAGTCGAATTGTCGCTGAACTCCAACAAACTATAACATATCCTAGAATTAATATTTCTGTAATTTTCAAATAAATTTTAATGTTCAAATGCACGTAAATATTTTATATCACATTAAATAAAATGAATGACATTTTATTGCTCATGCCTTATTTCGCTAGACCTAAGTGTAATTTCACAATGCAAGGAAATAAACGCATTAATAAATTTAAAAAACCGGTTACTTTGCATTCAAATAATTTCATGTTTATTATGACATAAAATTTATATATCATTTTTATAACAAATCATTTATATTCTTCAATTAAAAAAAAAATACGTTCGTGGAATAAAATGTTTGCAAATGATATGCAGTTGTGCAGAGAGACAGCAAGACGTCGACGAGCATAGAGGCGAAGGCATATGAGATCTATGCATTTGTGAAACTGCAGCCATTGACTTGTCTGTCAATAGCTTTCCCTATGAAATATGCTAGGAAGCGCACTAAAGTTTACTGTAAGATATTCCAGTGTTTTCCTGTTATGCAACTTAAAATTGAGTATCAAGTACAAACATATAAACAAGCCAAACAATACAATATTATTACTGAAAGTACTTGAGTTTTTGAGATATTAGATTATTGAATTTTTTTACTGTTTTTACTGTAGCTTTATCTATCTTTAAAAAAAAGTATACTTTTAGTTTGTTTAGGAAATGACACCGTTGTATTAAAAGACACGAATTCAAATCTGGCTGGGGGCATGTTCAATATAATATATTCTCTTACAAAGTTCAGTCCCAAAAACTGATAATAATCCTGGTAGTTGATGCACCACCATTCCATTATGGTTAAGTACGGTGTCGGCATAGTTGCATAGTTGCAGTACGCTCCAAAAATAACAAACAACAATAATTAATAATTAAGAATACAATTACGCAATTAATCGATTATTGCTCTCATTAATCAGCTGTCGTGCAGCACGTGCAGTGTTTAATTAACTAGCAGTGTGGGCTCGTTCCTGGTTGTTCCCAGTTGGAAAGGTTGACATCATAGTAAACAAGGTGTGGCGATAATTTCAATATCGTCACCGATGTCATGCAGGATGTTGTGATGTTTCCCAAGAGATTATCAAGCTATTAGGTACATTGCAAATAGTGGTAGTGGTGTAAATAATTGCACTCATATTATTAACAATGTTGAGTAGAAAACTTGCAGATTTTAATGTGACTGTTAATAATTTATAATGGATTACAACATATGTTCTGGTTGATTAAGGGGAAGTAAATCTTGCCTGAAATCACGCCAAGAATTAATAACTGATTAGATTTTGTGGTCATAATTACAAATAAAAAACATACAAGTAATAAATGTAAAATAGGCTGAAATTCATACAAAATCCTTTATTTTAGAATAAAATATTTTACTAGAAACTGCAAAAATTATGAAACGCACAAAAAAATTGAAAAAATTACTTTACTTTAATGTATTAATCTTAATAATAATTTATTGTTATTAATGCTTTGACTTTTGGCACAAATGTCTTAAACGGCGGAGAATATTTCCCCATTCAACAACTAGTTAAACTCTTCTTCGTGCTTTGAACTCGTAGTTAATAACACACAACTATGATAATTCTACCACCAACCTACATATGTATATAAGTTGGTAAATTTATGAAACACACAACTTAAATTTGCATGCGCTAACAAAATAAACGACCACGAATTTACATTCATATTTCGGAATTAATTAAAGGTGTTTCACGCCCAGCACACGTCGCTAAAGTTACCAATCCCAAACATGATACTGATTTTCAAGTAGAATTGCCTGGCTATGGCGGGATTTCACGTGGGTAGCATTAGCCCAGAAAGTTTCATATTTAAATTTGAGTCTCACAGATTATGTAGCTTTTCAAAGCAAAGCCACAGTGACAGGAGTGCAAAGAGGAATTTAGCATCATTAGCATTATGTGAACATGGTAGTGATCAGAGGATTAGCAAGCATTAAGAGGAATTAATGTATTACAGGTTAGAGTTATAGAAATATATTAAACATTAGTTGACTAGTTTGGTTTTAGTACGTAAAGTACACTTTAATTATAAAACCAAATTTTATGTGTTATTACTTTAGAATAAAATAGGGAAGATAATATAATAATTTATATTAAACTCAACTAATTCTTCTTGAATTAGAATCCTTTCAATTAAAGTTTATTTATTTAATATATCTGTTTTATAAAAACACTGTCTTTGTATTATTAAGCAAAAGCAAAAAAAGATTTCACAAGTTTGAGAATATTTTTTAAATAAAAGTTTAAACTTTGACCGACTTCTTTTGTTCCCTCTCTACCTATGAAAGTTTTACTTACCTCAAACATGGTTCTTTAAGATTGATGAGCACATCAAATGTTTTATAATTTTTTTATTCATTCTCAGGTCCACTTTTATTTTTTTTCTTCATCTATTCCTACATCTATCATATTCCGCATTCCTTATCTCCGCATCTTTACGTCTCATATATCATTTTTAACGATTTACCAAAAGCATGAATTTATCTTTGATACTTTTATTGCTTTTAGTATTTGTGTTCAAGCACAGCCTCATTCCAAGAGACAGATTTTGGCTTCAATAAAACTGGGTTAAATATGTAATGTTTTAACCGAGCACGAGCATAGCACTGATTTTTGGCTTGCTTTGCTTTCTTTGACGTTTGCTGAGTGTCCTAGTGAGTGTGAACATGCTATGAATAATCTATATTTATTTATATTATTTATATTTATATTTATATTTATATTATTTATATATATATTATTTATATTTATTTATATAAATTTCTTTTCATGTGCTTGGAAGGTCGTGAAAGCACTGGCATCTTGTTGTGTTTGGCTATTAGTGCCTACGAAGAGATGGGCTTAACCCAGAAACATGAATCTTTTGGTAATTATTTACGAATTTTGTTAATGGATGTAATATAATACGCGATGATAATACGGTAATGAAAACGAGAATTATTTAATGCTGTTTTGAGGTGGATGTAATTAACTTATTCGGCGTTAACTTTGCTGAACGTGGTTTGTGAGGTTCTGGGATTTAACGTTATTTAACGCAGCTTGCGGTCTTTTTTACGCACTTTTATCAAGGTTTACGACGCATTCGAAAACGTGTTTTATTATTACACGAGTTTTATCGCTTGGGTTAAAATTTATTTCTGGCCTAGTGCTAGAATAAATCAGGTGGATGTCAGATTATACATGAAATACATCCGGAAATCAAAAAAGACAACGTAATACAAATAAACAAACTGTTTTAGAATGTCGTAAACATCATTTCCTAAAAAAATAAAACCTTTCTACAATCACTTAAATTGTACCTAGATCTTTTTTCTTCTCTTTATTTTTCTCAGTTTAATCTTTTCCTGCAAATTCCAAGTAAAGTTGTTTACATATGATCAATCAATCTAATCTTTTCCTAGATACATGATAATGGCCATAAATCACTGCTGAAAGCAACAAAATGGAACCATGGAAACGGCGACGCCAGCAACAAATCACCGCCGTCGTCCTGCTGGCAGCGTTGCATCTCTGCACCGGCACGTCCTGCAGCCATGTGCAGCAATCACCACTAGACCGCGAGCTTGTAGCGTACGTGGATAAACTATTTAGTGTCGATCGAGTGACTTTGCTGCCAGGAGTGGGCATTGAGCGAGCCGCGAGTGGTGTACTGAAAGACAACAGAACAAGCAGTGAGAGTCACGCGGGTGGCGGCAAATTGGCGCGAAATTGCAGTAGATCAGTTCGGGGTGAAGACGATAATCTAGTGGCGGATTACTTCTATGAGAAATGGATTGATTTTAGTCAGAAGCATGTTGTTTCGGTGAATTTACCACAAACTGCGAGATTTTTACAAAGTAAGTTTATATTTCTTATATATATATTTCTTTTTATTAAATAGTGGATTAAACAAAATTAATTAACAATAACTCATAATATTAAATTAACCTTATTTCTTTTATCTTTATCAATCTTTTTCTTTTTCAAATCAAATTACTTTAAAGCTCCTAGAATCAATCAATGTAACAATTAATCAATTTTATTTCAGGCACTGGCAAAAGTTCATTTCTTGCTGGTTTTGGCATGGGTTTTCTCGCTTTTGCGCTCAAGAAACTGTTGCTACCTGTCTTCATCGGAGCGCAACTTGTTAAATCCGTGCTTATTGCAATGTTTCTGCCGTCCCTGTTGGGTAGTCTTGGTAAGATTGTTGGCAAAGGGCTGTCAACCTTCTCTGGTGTGTCCGGTGCTTCTGCAGGTCTCGGGGGCGGAGGCCAACAACCGATGGAAGATTTTGAGTTTAAAGACACGGGTGCTTACAACAACAATCAAGATGTGGCTGAATCACATCTTTCAATAAGCGTAGCCTCCAGTTCAGAAAGTCCGCAGGAGGCAATGAATAGGTGAGTTGTATTTAAT
The DNA here is from genome assembly GCA_027575565.1 of Diploeciton nevermanni. NCBI lineage: Eukaryota > Metazoa > Arthropoda > Insecta > Coleoptera > Staphylinidae > Diploeciton > Diploeciton nevermanni. The sequence continues at coordinate 2,124,028 of JAODIE010000013.1, forward strand.
TCATGGAATTGATAATATGGTTATTATTCCATTTAATTGTCCGATCTTAATAAATTTATTTTTTTGTGTTCTTATTTTATTATATATATATTTTTTAGATTTGGTTATGCAAACCGAATTTCAGACAGTTACTACCTCCGACAACCAAACAAAAAAACAGATTATAAGGTCTTTCACAAAATTCCTACCTCCTCTTTACTACTGACCACTTACGATCCTTTCTACAGTCCTCTGCTTTCCCGGCTAGATGCTGTTTTCCAACAGCTTGGTCTGGGAAACAACCAAGCTCGCGATGCGGAAAAGTGTCGCGAACGACTAGTCTGCATGATGTATGCCAATCCAGCAAAATATGCTCCATACAGCAATTTAATTTCAGCACAATTAAGCAGGTAATTGTCTTCATGACAACAGGTATTTACAGTATTTAACGACCATGTAAAGATTCTACTTTACGTTTATGAAAATATATCTTTCTAATTCACTATAAATTTATTTGGGAAAGCAGTTAATGATTTACCATCAATTAAAAGTAATGAAACATTAACACAGTTAGCAATAAATCAACGCAAAAATAGGCAAGCACTATTGTGCCCGAATCAAACTCACGCATGCAATTAAAATCGATCGACTGGTTGTGACATGTCACTACTACAATGATGTGACCTGTCATCGAGAGATATGTTGCCCTTAAAATCTATAGCGTCAACACAAAGTGGAAATTTTCTACATCTATCGTGAGAGGTGCTTTTAACAAGAGCAAAGTATACAACATATTGCACAAAAAGGCTTCGATAAAATACTTATGCTTTAAATTTCTGCTTGAGTTAAATATATCTAGAGTTTCTAAAAAATTAAATAATGCAGTGTTTAGATTTAGTAATATACATTGATAATCTATGAATATATCACAATTAGATATTTATTTGACATTTTAATTAGCAAGAATTCTTAAAGAACAACTTTATGATAACTTACGGATTAATAATTATTACAGATCGTCAATTTATCGGATTGCAGCAATTTTTCGTGTTTTACACTTAAATAACTCTATAAAAATTTGTGATTGCTTTTATTTGCTACACATTTGTCATTTAATGAACGCATTCAAACATAAATCACATCCTCTGTCCAATCAGTGTGCAACCAATGTGAATAACAATTTATGTAATAAAACCGTAAATTTATTTATTAATAGAATTTAGTTACTAATAATTTAAGTGGTTGATAATATTAAAATTTGTTATAGAGAGCTAAATGAACTACGAAAGCCATCTTCGGACAACCCAGAAATCCTTCGTTTTTTCAAGTATATGAAGGCCGCAAAAGATGGCCAGGATGGCGAAGAGTGTATAGCACATACAGGATGCTCATCCTTGTCGAGAGTACAAGCTAGTCCGGCAATGCTCACCACTTTCAATGATATTAACAAACTAGTACAGGCTAGGAAATTGCAATAATAGAATGCAAAATGCCAAAAAATCCACAACATTCAATAATCATTTTTTTATTCTCTCACAAAAAGTAAAATAATTTTTCTACCACTCTCTTTATATGCTATAAATCATGTTTAAATTATGGTTTTTAAACCATCTAGTCCCTACTCAATTAAAACAAAATTCAATTAAATTTCAAATATACGAGATGATTTATTTTTATTCATTCTGTTTTCCTGGTTGTTAAAACCAAGCAATTTATTAATTTAATATGGTTTATTTCTTGCAAACTCAGCATTCCTCGGTGCATCGTATGAACATATATTTTCTTGCATAAAAAAATGAGGATACAACAAAATTAAAGTATATTAACAGGATGTGAAAAATTAGCAAATACTACGACATGTAAATACCGACAACCGGAAGATGAAACTACTAGCAAATATTCTATTTTATTCTACTACTAACTTATTATTTATTATTTAATTATTATGTATTTTTAGTGGAGTGTTATGATAAGGTATTTATTTGTAGACTATAGGACAGACAGTCAAAGGCACAAGGAATAGAAAACAATCCTGTAATGATTTTATAGAACATTGAATAAAATGTTTAATTGAGTGAAAATAAAAAGATCTAGAAACGGAAGCAACTATTGATTAGTTTCTTTTTGTGAAGCAATGACAATGACACTGGTTTTGTTCTTTTGTGTTTTGGAGAGAGTAGTTAACTTACAAACAAAGCATTAAAAATTTGCATATTTCTTTTAACTGAACAACTTAATGAAAGATAAGATTATTTAAATGCGGTTTTCAATAAAAAAAAAACTCCCGTTAAGGTTCAAAATATTGAAACTTTTCTTTACTTAACCCTAAACTTTAAATTAATTGTATGTGATGTTTTTTATTAGCTTTCAGTTTATACCAAATTTGATCATATCTGTTAATTTATTTAAAACATAGTCACATAACAAAATCTATCTAATCTAGAGATTAAATAGTAAGATGCAACTGTAATTAATTCTTGCATAACTGGGTTTTGATAAACAATATACTAGATAAGTAACTTTTAGACTAGATTAACTAGTCTATCACTGTGAAATTTCTGCATTGCCAATTTATTTACATTTTGATAATTTGGAATTGCTTCTATTCAGAAGTTTACAGAAAAATTTTGTTAGTAAATTAATAACACTTTTGCAGGGTTGACATTGTTACATCTTAATATATGCATGTGAAGTATGATTATGTAATTAGTAACTTGCATGCATGAGTCAGGGTTTTCCAAATTGTTATCCGTTTGGCAATATAACACCCGGATCTCGACTTTCTCTTGCCAATGTTGCGCACTTGGCAAAGTAAGATACAGCAGAAGTAAGTGAACTCAAACTTTGTCATCTTAAGTATTATAAAATGAGAGGCAAACATGGGATACAGATTAAATCATCTGAAAGAGATGCAAATAAAAATACATTCACTTCGACAACAAGAACACAAGTTTTAAATTTTATTTTAAAACAATACTTGTTTTTTGCAAATTATTTCGCAATTTAAACATTAATGAAGCAAAAAGATTCGTTAAGAAGAACAATGTTAACTAACAAATAAATAATAATTTTACTGTTGTATCATAAATTTTAGATAAAATTTGATTCTAAAAAACTGGAATTATCTTAAATTTTGTAACTGTTTGCATTATGTTTAGTAGTTTTATGACATTTATGACATTAAAGCTTCCAAGAATAAACTACTTCAAGTGCAATATCTTGAATAAAACTTTATTACCATTTTAAATCAGTAGTGAAAGTGTTTAGCATAGAAGGCGGACTTGATCACGCTGAAAACCCACCAGTTACAACACCACCACTCAACTTAATTCAAAGCAAACAAAACAACAATTACTTAATCTGGAATAACCCCGCAGATTACTACACCACACTCTATACCTCCACTGTCACCATATAAAACGCCCCACGTATAAAACCATCTCGTCCATCAGTCCAAACTCATTCCAAGTTGATAGTTCGAACACTTCAAACAATACTGTACAATTAATTTACATTTATTACTTGTGGTCATTATATTCAAATAGTGAAGAGTGTGTTGCATAAGCAGTTAAGCAGTTACCAGGAAGAGTTAAGAGTGAGTCAAGGCAACTTGGTACCCATCGTATCAATACAGTTAGTCGACCCGCTACTCGACAGAGGATCACGTTTTGTATACCGCATAACCTGAGTGCGCACAAATTGCGTGCGGCAGGCATTCGTGCTGCTTTTGGCGACGGTGTCCAATTTCGAAGGTATTCAAAACAATCCGAAGAACAGGAACAATTGCAGAGGTAAAATGCGGCGTGCTTTAATATCGTGTGTGGTTTGCATGCTGCTGGCGCTGATGCCATCTAATGGTCAACAAGCGCCGAGTGCTCCTGCAGCGGAAGATGCGGATGATCGGCAAGGTAAGATGAGACTTAATTACTCCAGAAAGACAAATAGAAAAAAGTAGCAGTCAACAAAAACATCAGACCTTTATTAAGTTGCAAATTAAATGAAACAAGATCTTTGAACTTTCAAGCTCATTTTATGCTTCTGAATAAAGACATTTTTAAATAAGTAAATTTACTGCTTCTGTTTATGTTCGAAAATTGTTATATATTTGAGTTTTCCGACGTGCACATTGAAAACAGATGCTTTAAACATGGAAGTTACCTGTAACCTAAACCCTATCCCCATATTCTATTTGTATTTATCTCAGGTTTGATTTGATTTTCTTAGGACGAAATCTCCTCGACTGGATCGGATTAGGCACGGGAGGCAACACAGATCCGTATTTATCTCAAGCTAATGCAGCCTGCTTAAACGGTGATCTTGCTGAATGTTTTAAGTCAAGAGCTTTGAATACTTTTGATGAGTTCTTTGATGCTACCAAGGTAATTACTATTTACTAAACAGCAAATGTTTGTTTATGCAATTATATTTGATACATTTGAATTATACTAACTGTGCGCGTTTTCTTTATTGTAGAATGCTTTACAATTAACTGAAAATGCTAGGGTCGTCAGAATGCCCGAAACTCAGCTAAGAGCAATTGAACGTGAACCCTATGAATACTCAGAAAGACCCAGAGCCAATGAACCTGAATGGGACCAACTTGTAAAATTCGTCATGAGAAAAGTGGAGAAATTCATGAAGTCCACTGCACTTGAGATTTCTGTTGATAATAAAGTGACGGATCAAGGACGATATCAACCGCGTTTTGTTGATGAGATTGCTGATGAAATCGATGTTATTGAAGATAAACGAGATACTCTATTTAGTAAGTCAGGAATACTTTAATTTACAATTATTCTTATTAATATGTTATTAACATATTGTTATTTTTAGATCGTAAACAACTGAAGAAATTATTCATCCCCCTCCTTTTGGTGCTGAAAATTTTTAAACTTAAACTTCTCTTGTTCTTGCCCTTGATTCTTGGTCTTGCTTCTTTCAAGAAATTCCTCGGTTTCCTAGCAATTGTCATTCCAGGTGCCATTGCGTACTTTAAACTTTGCAAACCTGACTTTCAGTCTGCATTTGGAAGTTTTCCCCATCATCACGTACCGCAGTATTCTCCAGCCGGCATTGGTTTCCACGCGCAGCACTTCCGGGAAACAGGGCCTGCGTTCGCGCATACTGAATATCCAACCGGCCTAGATTACGGCACACATGGTGGTCACTACGAAGGACATTATGGTGGAGGATATCACAATAAAGGAAGTGGTTTTGCTTTTAAAGACAACTCGGCTCAGAGCTTAGCTTATTCTGGTTACCAACGTAGTAATGGGGATAAAGATATTCCAGCTACGGAGACAACGAGTAAAAAGTCTATCTTGCCCAGTAACTAAAAAATTGAGAATTAAAAGAATAACAAGAATTTAGTTTGGCTAAAACGTGGAATTTTTTTATTTAGAACTTTATATTGGTGTCGAACCAAGTTTAAGATGACTGATAGTCAAAGGTTACCCGAATTTGCTTTGTACATTTTAGATTTCACAGTTTTTTTTGTTTATTGTTTAAATGTAAAATATTGATTTCATTGTGTTTCTTCATTTTTATTCTTGTATTTATTCTGTTTAACTCTAGTTTAATAAGTCATTAATTGTATTTATGTGATATATCATACCAAGCGTGTAGTTAACAATAAAGAGCATTATTTAAAAGTATCTTTGTCATCTCAAAATCTAATATTTAACATTCATAATACCTTACCTCAACCAAACTTTTTTTGATGCGATGTCTACTTGGTTGCTTAAGTTACATTAACAAAAGTTTCTATCAACAATGCTTTATAACATTATCTTTTCGGAGTTAGTAATGTTTCACGCACAATTTCCGGTAAACAATAAAATATTACTCTTCTGAACAAGCGATGCTTTGATATAAACTTTCCTCTTTAGGCATAAACTTGTTAAGTATTTGCAACCACACATTGGTAACGTCATTGTCATCAGTATTTGCTATAAACTTCCAAGACGTGCAAATTGCCAAGCCTCAATTCCAAGTTTTAGTGAAGTTAGCCACTATTTGAGGTTAGCTTTAGATGGAAGGAAAATTTAGATATTCTCCAAAACTAATTCACTTACAAGTCCACCATTTTGAACTACCCTTGCAAGAAGTAGTCTAAGGTCAGAGCTGTCACCCTCATCTTTGATTATCAAACAAGTTGCAAAGTAGTAAATAAGAATAGCGCAGTTAGTTTATATAAACCATGAGAAGTAATAAGAAGCATAAAGGAAGCTTCAATAAAATACAGAATTTTATCATATTATGTCATGTACTTGCCTTCAGTCCTTCTAATAATTTGTACGTTTCGTGATTTATTGTTGTCAAGATTTAGTTCAATTCTATTTATAACCTCAATAGCAACATAATGACACTTAATAAACTATTTCTTTTCTTTATTAATTTTTCAGAAAAGTTTAGCTTTAATATTCGTGAGTTTACACTTCTAGAAAACTCCTACGTCGTGTTCTCATTTCCTCTGCGCAATAGAATGTTGTCAGGCAAGAATATCAAGAGATTCGTGTCCGATCACGACACTGTTTAAAGTTTGGTAAGACTACCTTCAAGCATCACGTAGTGCTTGTAGACAGAGAAAATAAACTTGTACCATATTCACCAAAACCATAATGGGTCGACATTTTAAAGCCTTCCTGAGGTGCGCACAAGTGAACAACTTGCGCTTGTGCACCTTTAGGGCAACCTAGCCGTTAGCTTAGGGTAAGCTGAAAAAGTGGGCCAGAGAAGGTCAAAAGCAGAAGAACTAATGGCCTTGACCGTGCAACATTGGTTTTGAGAAGGAGTGCGCATTCAAGGTCTATTCCTGACACACATACAAGAAGGCACGAGATTTGGGTTGTTTCGATGAGTTTTGAATTTTAATTTATGATACTATGAAAATATTTCAAGATGAAAGTAGTTGATTAAAGACAGATTTTCTGACCTACTGGCAGAGTGCTACAAGTATTCGTCTTTAAGTTGAATAGACACGACAATCAAGCATTTTTATAGCTTTGAAATAAAATATTTTCTTGAGCAATTCATGTTATTTAAGTTTATTAAATTAATAACAAATTGGAATTAATTTTACTGTATTTTATCACAGTCTATATTAATACAAAGGAATAGTTGTTTATTTTACAACGTATATTGTTTATTTTATGTCTCGTAATAAATCTGTTGCTGATTTTTCCTTCTCGTAAAAACCGTGAACTTGGTAACCCAATGAAAATGCATTTATAGCTTTTCTATTCGCAGCGGAATGCAAAACCATCATTAGCATCACTGCATCTACGCCGTGAATATCTGACCCAGACCTCTTGGCGGTTTCGAACCATACTCGTTACTACAACCTACAACTTGTGCATCTTGTGAGAGTGCAATTCCTTCATCAAAGTAAATTCTCCACGTACACTTTACGCAGCTAACACTGCGCACTTTGTACACGTGTCAATAGCATCTAACATTGTAAAAAGCCTAAAAACTAAACACCCAATTAGAAAATACACACACCATACATTCAGCAGAAAATGAGTTTCATGTTGGAGACTGACAATTTGAAGATAATTGTGAGCAAGGGATTTGGCGACTGTTGACAGTTGAGTGCAGTGAAACTCGTGCAGAACGTGATGTATTAGACAATGGAATTGATGTTGTTGCGCATCATTTGTCGAATTGAAACATTACATTAAAACTTGCGTTAGTAGTTTACTAAGAGAATGTAAGAAGACTTTATCTTTTGAGTTGTTAGTAGTTGCTTTATTTAAGGCGATAAAATACATTTAATGCTATTAAATTGATTAACCATGTTTACATTTTTATATTGTGTACTTAAGGAAAGCACTATTTTTTTAGCTTCAACTTAACATACATACTTTTATAGTTTTTGCATTACATTTTCTTTAGTACTTTTTTATATAATCTAGTTTTCTTGCAATGTTATGGATAATAAAGTTAAGAAAATTAAATTATATTTTTTATTCTAATTGTAATTATTTTACTAAAAAAGTTCAAGTTCTATTGATTAGTAAATAAGATCACTTTTGATTTCTACCTTGTCGATTAACGTGACTAAAATAAACACAAATTCTCATCACACTCACGCAATGCAAATATCTATAAATTAATTCGCAATCAAATCAAGCAACTTTGCAGATAGAATTGCTCAAATAGGTCGAGCGGATCTAGAAAATTTAATTTTCACCGTGTGTCGTAAAGAGTGTGCAACTGAGATGTGAGCAAAATAGTCACTTGTCGCTTTATGGCAATCAGACATTGCCATCATTGCCATCAATGCAGGTGCTTTCTACCATAGTGAATTTTTTGCAATCTTTCATCGTTTTAGCCAGAGAAGATAAAGAGACAAGACGTCTTAAGATACACGCCAAAGTTTAGCAGTTGAATTTGGGAAAACAGTCAAGTTATGAAGCTAAGTATAAGGACAAAGTTTGTGTTCACATTATTGTATTTTTTTATTGCAAGAAAATAGGAGATGTAGACGCAAGAATTCAAATAAAAAAAAAACATTTCGCTGTTATGTGTCGGATGTAAGATCTTTTTTATCTTCCAAGAAAATTCAAGTGTCACTTTAACTTCATGCTTGTGTCGCTGCACGGTCGTAAACCTAAGAGGTAACTTTTATTGTACTTACAGTTGCTACTACATTAAGAAAATGAAATCAATCAAAAAAAATAAAAATAATAAAAAATACTTTATTTCAAGCAAATTTAAACAAGTTGTATTTATAGTCCAATAACTTTCACTCATTTTTTGTCATAATTTTATTTGATTGTAGAATTATTGTTTACAACATTATTCTCATCTATCGCTTATAAATCTCTGTCCATTCGTAGTTAAACATTGTATCAATGGCATATGTCGGATGTGCACATTTAAACAAACCGAGCTTTCTCACAACTCCAGCTTCTGTGCAACACTGTGTAATGCACAAAATGGTAAAATAGAAAGTGGAGTGCGCTACGAGAAACTTAAACTAGTTAGAAGGTCTTCTAGCTGGAGGATCTCAATGTCTTGGTTAGAACTCTAACTTGTTCACCAGAGAGAACAATAATTCTCTTAGCCAAGCACAACCGTTGCTATTGGTTTTATAAGGAATAATCTCTAGATGTTTTCTAAGCGTTAAAGAGAGTTATAGTTTTTGTTGTTCTGTTTTAGAAACGTAAGGATATATCGATTCATCGATAACTCTGTGAAGACACGATTCACTCGTACTTTCATTTGACAACTTTCTGATTTGTGCATCATAATTAATAATGTGTTTTAATAGTATTTACAATCAAACAAATAAATAATTTAAAATGAGGAGAAATTCAAAGAAATAACTAGCTGTTTTTTAAGTAATTAAAATGTTATGACCGCATTTCGTATCAATTTTTATTTCACATTGACATTCTTCAGAAAAATCAAATTCACTGCAAAAAAGTTCACTGCATTTATTTTTTCAATGATTCATATCTGCATGCAGATAATTAAGTATTTAATGAACTACAATCAACAGTTCAATACAACTCTAGTTGTATAATAATTATGGAAGTAAGTAAGTGTGTTGACGATATAGATAATTTCGTCAGCCAAGAGATGAAATAATATATGATAATAATTAATTAAGCAACCAAAATATGTTGGATGCTCACACGCCGGACACAAAAATATTTACAGTAGAAGATAAAGGTGACAGAGTTGATCAACTGTAAAAATTAATGCCATTTAATTTACTAATATTATTTATGATAATTTAATTAGAAACATCAACTATCAGCATATTATTTTTTACCGGAAATATTGTTTGCCTGTGTTAACATCAAAGAGCAATTTTCACACTTTTCATTTGCTCGTTGTCAATCCCCCTTATCAATATACACATTAGTCTGAATGGAAAATACATTAATTCTTTCTACTTACATTATTAGACGTAAACGTATTCATTATAATGAGAGATTATTCTAACCTATAAATTGAAATTATCACAAGTATAAATACAATACGGTGATGTTAAGAATGCTGAGACTGCAACGAGTGAAGATACTTGTGAAGAGTAAACAATTGCTGCATTGATTAAAATCAGTGTGTGAGCGGATTAAATTAAGGATGATGTAGGTTTACACAAAACTATACAAATAATGCTAGAGAACAGAGAAAGATTCTTGCTTAATTAGGATATGTGAAGGAAAGACTATTTTCTTTCCTCTATAATTGCCAATGTATTTAACTCAGTAATAGTTGGATAATACATGTATTTTTGTTAAGAGTGAACATAAAGTTCTATAATTCAGAAGATGATAAAAGATTAAAGATGAATTTGTAGTATTTTTCTACGAAATGAATGTATACTTATCCAATTACCTAATTAATTCTACAATTTCAATAATTTTCAACCGAAGAATTTACTGTTAATATTACAGTAAAGTGTAAATTAACTGTATACTTTTTATCATTCTCTTCTCTTTAATGTACAAAAATAATTCACCAAAATATTATTTATCTGAGCAAAGTGATAATGTATTTCTATTTCAATTTTAGGTCTAATTAAACTATAAAATAATTTATTTTTTATTGTTATCCTATGCTTTATGAGCAACTGAGTGAAAATAAATACAGCTCGACGCGTGCAATTTACATTTACAAAAACCGCGCAAGAATCATTTCCACGCAAGTAAAACAGATGCATATCTTTCTCGTTGCAGGCCAACTGTAATTAGATGCAAATATAATTCATATTGTCTAGTCGTAAATATCATCTGTTTGTTGGATTTGGAATAACCCATTATTCTGCATCAAAAGCTCAACACTCAAATATTAACATTCATAAATTCTGAGAAGTTTCATTTTCCAGTGGGCTAGAATGTCAGTGAGTTTTGATTTACATTTTAAATGAACATGGATTTCTATGATAATGCAGTATGCTTTTGCTGACGATATAACAAAAGAAGTCAATTTATTTTATTAGATGTGTAACGATCAGAAAAACAACGGAATTGGACGTTCATAGAAAGAAACAAGTGTGAATGCAGAAGCATGAACTGTTGCTGAGTATATTGCAGATAATTACCATAAGAATATGTTTATCTCTACCAATCTTCTAATTTCTAATGCATTTTAAGAGTGTTCAATGCACTATAATTGTCTTTAATCACTATCTGTTTGTAATACCAATAACCAATGTGTCAAAATAAGCAGACTAATAATGAATCAAAAAAATTGCGGTGATTTCATGTACACTAACTAGGCATAACTAGACAAAGTACCTACAATGTGATTTAGATTTTCTTATTAGCCGCAATCAGTGAAGCGTCATATCTTCATCAAACAACTATGAATAAAATGCTTGGATGATTTTGTTTAATATTGCAACTAATTTCTTGAAAAATAGTTAACATGAATATAAACACATTAACATAATTTAGAAATAAATAAAATAAAAATATTTCTTCCTAAATAACGGTAAATCAATCGAATTTAAATAAACATGCGACATTACAATAAATTAGCGAAATTGTGAAATGAAATAAGAGTTTCTAATAAGCACCAGACAATATAACTCACATGGTGAGACTTAATTATTATTTATAAACACATTAAGAAGAGTAATCTAAGAATAGGAATTTCGTTGAATTTTGTTTTTTTATTTTGCAATTAAATAAATATTGTAGCTTTCTAAGATGTAAGTAGATAAGTCATCTTTTTCTAGACAAGATTTATTTGCATTTCAAATTCCGATTGAACATCAAATGAGGCGTTACGTACATAAATCTACTTAAATTTGGAAACGAAGGAATACTAATTGTCCATTAACACGGAGAAACTTTTAAAGTACTCCAAAATACACATTCAAAATAAATTAAATGGGAAAAGTAGATCCTTGTACTAAATAACAAGCACTTGTTTTCAAATATGTTAGGAGTCAATTTTTATGGTTTACTCCCACTTAACTGTAAATCATCTTCTAATAATTATTTTAAATCTTTCACCATTCAGCTGCCTAGATTTTGATCTCTCACACGTGGAATTCTAGAGAAAACAAGCCTCAAACTAGTAATATACACTCCGTTCTCAAAACTTTCAAGATACTAAACCTAACCTTAAAACTTTTAGATGTATTTATTTTTTAATCATGTTATAATTTCATTGTCTCTAATATTAAACATTGATAAAACTGGCAAATTTACTAAAGCCAAAAATTAAATTTGACAATTATAACACCAATAGTGAATAACCGGAAATAATAAACACTTGCTGGAATTATATTTTAATAGAATTATTCTAAAATGTCTGATTCTAATGTCTCCGTAGCGTAGATTTTTTCTATTAATATATTATAGAGTCCAGTTATCTAAGGAGGAACTAGTACAATAATTTATAAATATTATAAATTAACTCCAAAACGCTGATAGAAATGCTAAGCGATCAGCGGCGACAAAGAACGCGAACGGGTTTTTAACAAGACACATTTCGAGTGCGTTTAAGTTTTTCGAGATTTCTTTCACATCAATTACCTAGATAATATTAACGAATTTCGATTACATTGATGGCACAGATTGGCATTAGCTTAAAATTTAGTGGATAATACGAATGCATAAATCACCGGTGAAGAAATGATGATTAATGATGGGTTGAAATGGGAACAAATCGAGTTAATTTGTTAGTTGTTTATTTACATGTAAATTATCATAAGAAAAATTAAGAATGAGTGACAGTAAACTTGACTTGGTTTTCTTTTATAATTGTAATAGATTTTACCGAAAAAGGAAAATTGGCGAAAGAAAGCTGAACAAGAATCATTTATTTGAACATGGATGCAGACACATAGTTCAAGTTGGTTGTAAAATGACACACTAGGCAAAAAAGGATTCTGTGACCATCAACATTGTTACCGGAGTGTCTGAAATTAATCTATTTTCCTATCAAGTTGTAAAATCAGACATAAACAATTAATTTGTCACAAAATTAAATTGAAGGCGAATTTCTAACCTCGCATCCGCAATTAAACATGCTTCCAATTTAAAAACAAAGATGATTAGCAAAGAAAAAACGTGTCTAATGCAAGCTTTATCAAATTATTTCTATTTAGCTAATTTAATGTAACCAATCTAACTGCCAAGGTGTACGTTGCCGGTGAATGTGTTATTAAAGAAGACCCACTGGCATCATCCGCAGCATCATCATGAAGCCAAAACATCCGCGAATATCAGCCTCTTCGCGATTCACTCTTTGCCTCAACGCACACCTCGGTGAAGAAGTTGCGGATTAAATCCATACACTCCCCGCGCCTGCTCAACACACTCACCTGAACCTTGTGCAAGTCTGAAGAAGCGTATGGGAAACGAAGAAACCGTAACCCTAATTCTTGCATTTAACTGGTCCAACCGACACACATAGCAACTTCACATCAGAGGATATAAAATCGTAGGCCGGTGGGCTGGTCGGGGCATTCGTTTCGCAACCTTGCATGCAACATGAGCATACTGCTCTGAAGAACCAGTAAGACACCGAGAGCTAAGAGATCTCAGTGATAGTAATAGATTTTTCTAAGTTTTTTTTTAATTGTAATATCGGGCAAAAGTGCGAATTTTCTTTGAAATCATGAACTCGAAAGTGCTTTGTGTTGTGGCAGTATGCTTCTTTGCTGTGACCATGGCTGGACCGGCTGTGGACGAAACGCCGAATCTTAACTCTGTAAGTAATTGTACAATTTGTGTAAATTGCTTTAGTAAACTTTAGTAAAAAAATTGTAATATTTATAATAAAGTTAAAAAAGAATTTAAATGAACTGCAACTTCAAACTAGTGACACTAAACGGAAGTGGAAGAAACAAAACAAATAATTAACTAACAATTTTACTTTCATTATATCTATTACAAATAAATAAGGTATTAAATTTTATTAAATACTACATTTGATTTATTTCTATAGTATTTATTTTAATTCTTTTTATTTGAGTTTTGTTCAAATGATCATAGTTTCATAAATACAAAGAAACACTATCTCGTTGTTTAGTCATTAATTCAACAATTACTTAATACTCTAACACTCTGACAATTAATTTTGGTCTGCTCTAAATTTTCATATTTTTTCCCAAAAAACAATTTTATTTCTGTTTAATTTATTAATTTTCCATGAAACATCTTTAGGTTCATGTAAATGAGCACACAACAATAGAAGAAGCTCTCCTTAAGAAACTAAGCAGCAAATGCTCCAACCGCGATGTCAGTTCTTGCATGATGCTGAAATTAGTAACATACTTTAACCGGCTACTGAAAAAATCTCAAATTGAAGTCGGAGACTTTGAAATCACTCAAACCTCAACTGAAACCGTCAGCATCAACAATGCGCGTAGCCTGGAAGAGGTCGAGAAGATGTCCGAGGAGTCACAGCTGAGCAACGTGTTGACCGAGAAAGCCATGAGCTTCTTAAGGACTAGGTCGCTCAAGTGGAAGGTAATTGCTTTGATTGTTTTATCGCTCGGATTGCGGATCATTACATGAGCAATTGCGTATGTTATGACGATTAGTTCAACGGCCCGTTTAGTATTAACCTCGATTACATGATTATGTTGGTTTTAGGCAACTGACGAGACTGAGGTTGTTGTGAGTGGAAAGAACGATGCTGAAGATGGTATGAGTATTAACTTTGCTCTGCGTTCCACCCCATTTACCAATGGAGATGCCAGGAAAAAGAAGGACAAGGGTATGGACACTTTGATGGCGGCTGCTGCTCTTAAAATTGGATTGCTGAAAGCTCTTGCATTCAAAGCTTTAGTCCTTTTAGTCGGAAAGGCTCTTCTTGTTAGCAAGGTATAAGTTGATTGTTCGACTGTTCCTTTAGATGTGATTTTAATTTTTTCCAAATTTTTAGCTTGCTTTGGTTCTCGCCGCTGTTATTGGTCTCAAGAAACTTTTCTCCCAAGAGAAGCACGTAACCTACGAGGTCGTCGCTCAACCACACCATGAATCACACCACGATCACAGCTCCGGTGGTCACGACTCTTACGGAGGCGGCGGTTGGGGCAGAAATTACGAAACTGCCACCAACAATCACCCATACCGTGCACACATCCCTAAAGTTTAAAATTTAATCACGGGACTAACGACACCTATCAGAAAAATTCAACCGCGTTGATGAGTGTTGACAAATTTAGTTACGCGAAGAGGCGGCCATATTGGCGGGTGATTGCAATGCGCACTTCAATTATTTATTGTTTATTAATTTATTGACATGAGAGTTATCATTTGCTTGGATTTGTTTTTATTGTAATCGTTTTGTATATTTCTTCTTCTGTGTCTATATTTTGTTGTTAATAAAAAGAAATCGATGATTATTGTTACAGAAAATAGTAGTTAAGCTTATTTTTTTCAAACATAGATTTTATATTGATAGTTACTTTCTCTGTTGAATTTTAGAAAATGTAGGCACATTTCAGTTTAGCTTAAGTTTAAAGCTTAAAGTTACTTGCCACCGAAACGTCTTCAAAATCTACTAGTTTATTAGCATGATAAATGATAGAGTGATATAAAACATTTGAGAGATTATAAGTTATTGTGGATATTTAAATGGTAGCCATACGGTGGTTTTTGTATTTCTAGAGGCTCGAAGTAAAAAACACCATACAAAAATATGAGGATGAGTATTAAGTTGCCTACCTCAATTATAAGACATCAAAACTTTCAACGCTATAATTATTTTCCTAT
Organism: Diploeciton nevermanni; assembly: GCA_027575565.1. NCBI lineage: Eukaryota > Metazoa > Arthropoda > Insecta > Coleoptera > Staphylinidae > Diploeciton > Diploeciton nevermanni. Next base: position 2,139,702 of record JAODIE010000013.1, read on the forward strand.
CAAGATTATTTTAACATTTTACTTATAAATAGAATATTATTGATTTTAGATATGTTTAATATAAAAAGTGAGTTCTGGAATCTTATTATCACAAAATTGACAATAAAATTAGTCATAAATAAATAGTATGTTATTTTAGGCACTAATCACAAATTATTAAAGTCATTTGAAATATTTTAGTACTGCAAATATAAATTATTTTTTGTCATGTTTTTATGTTTTGTCAAATTAACCGAACTTTATTCTGTTTATGTTAACAAATACTTGAGTATAATAACAAATGTATGCAATAAAACATTAAGAGAATGTAAACAACTTTCTTTCTGCAAGGTTTATTCACAAGTTTGCAACTAAGAAATAAATTTAAAACTAAATAACAAATTTATTTTCATTTCTTCATTGTCAATCTCAACCCTTGCATCTTGGATGCACAGCGTCGTGGTGTGTAACTTGTGTGCGTACTGCAACCACATCGGTCATGGATGCGATTCTGTTCGGTAGGATGCAGACTCTCAGCTTCGTTTTAAACTATAACGCTGCTGTTGTTAGCGGGGTTCGTGCCTGCGACCCTTTGATTCGTAAGCCAGCGCCCTGCTAAGTGTGCTACCGAGGCGGTTATATACCATTTTAAACAATTTAAAATACTTACAATAAACAAATAACTTTAAATACTACTAGCTTTTACTAAAAGCAAGCTAACAAATTAATTTGCCCCAATAGCTTAATATAAATGTAAATTAATAAATCATGTAACGATATAAATATTTAATTAAAGAAAATAATAATATATTAATCATAACTGAGCGCAACAATTTCCTAAGATAGTATTTTAGTCTTAAAATATTATATACATTAAATATAGACAAATAAATAAATTATTGACAAATCGTCTAAAGTAGATATTAAAAAGTGATTAAATAAACTAAAGATTTCCAGATTGCAGGACAATCAATTTTCATTCTGTACGATGCGGATACAATGACAAAATAAGGATAAAGCAGTTAAACCCGATTGAATGCACCCGAATGCTTTTCTCTAGTGTATAAAATGTTTCCTTCTCTTTACCGTAATATACTTGTGAATGGCTTGCGGTTTACTTATCATGCCTTCTCGTCTTTTCGTACTTGTGGAGTTGGATGTCAATCCAGCAGGAGGTTGTGCAAGAGAGTAATGTTGGTTGGAAGCTTCAGCTGCCACTCCGGCATATTCCTGAGTATCAGCAGCGACAGCTTGGATTGCTTGAACGCTAGAAACGTCTTGTTGAGGTGCAGCGTAAGCAATGTAATTGCCAGATGCAGTTTGGGCATAACCTAAAATAAGTAGGGTTCGACAGACTTCAAAGAAGATGGAAACGAAAACATACCTAATTCCGACATATCTCCAGGATATTCAGCGTAGACTGGATGGATTTCTGATGACTGATGATCATATTCATGCATACCTCCACTTCCGCCCAAGTAGTATTTTTTAGCCCAGATGGCACCAGCAACCAGAACAGCCAACTTGGCAATTATTAAAGATTTTAAGACAATGACACTAATTCCCATGATGGACATTATTATTAGTGCGGAGGTTTTGTAACCAAGTAAAGCAGGAATTATCAGTTCGTTGATTTCTTTTCTTCTGTGATAACGTCCTAGAACAAAACAAAGAAATTTTAACTTAAATTTCAATTGTTTCACAAGGATGTTCTTTACCTTCTCCATAATATAATCCAACTTTATATCCTTCCTCTTCACTATCTACGCCTAATCTCAATCCTATACCGTTAAAATCAAGCCTTAACGCATGCCTCTCAAAGATGGATGCATTCGGCGGCGCGTCTAGAGTATCCAAATGCACTGATAATCCACCTCCCATGTCGAACCCACGTCCTCGCATTTCCTGGATGAAACTTAAAGGCTCTGCACCCACAGAGCCTGCACACCACACCGCGGCGAAGACAACGAGCAGCGAACCGAGTTGAGGCATTGCGAATTATGATTGATGGTTGAATCCAGCTTGGGCTTATATGTTTTACGCGTGGTAACCAACCCTGACGCGTTTGCATGTGAACGCATCTATATTATTCGCCGGTGGTGGTGGGCAGTTAAACAGGTAACTAGCTAGGTAACCAGTAACTAATGCATGCTAAATACGAGCGAAGAAAAGAGTAGATGAGCAAGTAGCTTACACACAATGGATTCAATGAGGAAAGTTGCATTTGTTGGGCTTGAGTGTATTTAGGATTTAGTGCTGATGTGTGCAGTTGAGCAAATAAGTAACAATTTGCTTTGTAATTTGCTAACGATTGAATACACACGTCTATTGTAGTTCGGATGTACTTGTAAGTGTGATGCGTTTTGTGTTTGTTTTTCTAGTAATGACCGAGAATTTTCTACGATTTCGTGTTTAGGTCATTATGCGCTAATTACGCTCAATGCAGACTATTTTTTATAGTACAAACTTTTCTTTTCTTATAGTCTATTAATTATCTGTTTTGTGGGAGAAAATGTCGTTTTTATCAATTTCTAAATCATAAACCACTTTGCAATATTAATTCAATTACTGATTGCTAATATATTTATAAAATAACTATTAACAACTAAAACAACAATTTGATTAAATCTCATCCAAAACATGTTTCAGTTCAAACACATGAATTTATTATTACTCTTGATTATTATCAGTTTTAAGATGCATTATAATTATTGAATTAGAATTCCTTGATTTATAATTAATTTCACATATGAATTAACAGCATGAAATCTAATAATTATTATTAACTTTCAATTACATTAGGTACAATTAAAATTGAAATTCAAAACCAGACTATGAGTCAAATAGTTAACGATTACAAGCACAAAGTTTTATCGAATTATTTGCAACTCGAGTATATTTACAAAGATGAAAAGTTCTCACTCACTAGTAATTAATGTTTTACTCAATTTTATATTATACTTAGATCTAAATTAAAAATATAAATAAATATTTATTACTCCTGACTCATCTTATTTTCTAAATCGTCTTAACTTTGTAGTGATAAGTCAATGATCAAAATTTCACTGATTTGCAATGATGTTGTTGTTAAAAGAGTTGTGTTTATTTTTAATTATACTAATATATTGTAATGTTCATTAATAGTTTAGTATTATTGAGTATTTAGATAAAATTAAAATAATATTTATTTAAATCCAATTTGAATAGTTTTAGAATAACTTAGGTAGAAGTAGTTTAGAAGAAAAATTTCATTTAGAGTAAAATTATTTTTTTAAATTTTTTTGCAAAATCATTTAATCATCATTTAATTATAGATCAATAAAATTAAATCGTCAGTTTCCTAATTAAAGGGTCTAATTAGTTTGATTAAATTGAAGCAGCAATAGTTGATCAGTTTATTATCCCCAATTCAAAATAATTATTTTATCAATTTTTCTGTCTTTTGCCAATCAAATTATTTTTTTAATCTTAATCTATATAGACACACCTAATTTAATCCGCATGTTCAGCACAATCAAAATTACACTTCGATCATAGTTAACTCATTATTCGACGTAACAAAGTAATCACCGATACAAACGCTTGCTGCAGAAATAAACCCACTGCAATTTCATCATTATCAACTAATGAATTTGTACTCGAACTTATTACCTGTTGATTACTTTGATGTATCGTAATCAAACTAAATTTACTGCTGGAGTGTATTATACTCCGTAGAGTACTGACAAACGGTCACCTTCTTTCTAACACATCTATTACACTTGTACAACTATTCATAACTGAAGATCTTATGGCCTTGCATTGATGCTTCTTTGAAATCAACTAGATTAGATCAGAGTAGGTCTTGAGATTACCGTTGAGGCATGACTTTATTAACATTTGCCACACTTCTGTGGATTTTGTGTGGTTAAAAACTGTCAGCCGAAAGAATATTAAGTAGAAATGTTGATTAAAGAGGTTTCTTATGAAAATTTACAAGAAATTAACGAGTAAAATATTGGAAAATGTTAACGAGCCAAAGAACTAAGGTTTTGGAACTTTATTCAAACTGTTGAAGAAACTAAAAGCAGACTTGCAGAAGAATGTTTAATTTATCTTAATTTATTTCCTTCATGTTGATGGCTTGAACGAGTTGGCTAAACATGTTTTCAAAAGTAAAGAATCAACACACGCCATTTACGCCAATTATCCGTACATATTGGCCTAGTACTCTATTTGTTGTTTTCATTTCCTATGCTAGAGACCATGCACGACATGGCAAAATGCTTAATTGTGTGTTATACTCGCATATTGCATTCAACAACGCAACACGGAGAGAAGAGACTTGGCAATTTATTATGTGGTCAGAATGTCAGCAAATTAATCACTATGAAATCTCAAGCTGCACGCAATTAATAAAAATAATTTAAATTAAACGTATTATTGTAATTAAAATCAACTGCTCGACTTTGTAGCTCTGTTAGTATGCTGTCCGTATTGTATCAACAACAGAGAGACGAATATTCAGAAAATATTTATTATTTCAATTCAAATCAATTTGAATAGAATAAATTGCCCTGCTCAGTAGCTCAGTCGGTAAGTCGACTGACTGTAGCAGTGACAGCGAGGTGCATATACCGTAATAGTTGCCAAGTACGGTGTCAATATTTGGCATGATTGCAGTACGCTCGAAAAAGAAAAAAAATAAATGAGAAAGTTAACTTCCTTATGTAAAACATTAACAATTAAATAAAATATTTTTTTAGATTTAACGTTAATAAATTTAGATCAAAGTTGAATAAATTATTATCTCTGTTGACATTAAGGTGCATGACAGAAATGTGAAAAGCGCGAGAAAAGTGCATCCGGATTTGCGTCCGGTTGTGAACGGCAGCGTTCACTTTAAGGCTTAAAGTTCCGCATCCAAGTTTATTGCAAATGCTTTTACTTATCATTTTTGCTAGAATTACATTTCTTGTCTTGTAAGTGACTACTTAGTTCAAACATCTACAAGCAAATTTATCGCAAAAAACTCTGAGAATAAAGTAATACTGTATTATATTATTATTAAAATGTATTTTATAATATTATTCAACAGTAAACATACTTAGCACAGTGACATAGTCACACTGTAACACTTAGGAAATTATTTACTTATTCATCACAAGATTGTGAATGGTCAACTAGTCTATATTGGTACGGTTCATCTTTAATCTCTTGCACCTTTGCATTTAATAACTACTTCAATGTATTTCTAGATTAGCTCGTCTATAACCTGCAAATCTATTAAAAACTTCTCTGAAACCTAAAGTTGATCTAGACTCTGTTTTCAATATATTTGCGATGTTTGTTTAGTGTGGAATATCATCTGTGGTTTATATATTAATGCACGAATAGTTGGAATGAGAGTTAGACATACTTGTACTACTACTGGTGGCAATCCATGCGGTAAGCCATGGCCGCGTTCGAACCTTCGCAGGTAGACACGCTTTTTGCACTTGCTGAACTTGATTCCAGTGCACCGGAATCGATAGAATTGATGGAATTGATAGGAAATTGGATTTTCAGTTATTGCATTGACATAGGAATCTCTATCAATAATAAAATGTAACGGATAAAAATAATATGTGAAATAATAAAGAGTGTGAATAGAGTTGGAATTGTTTAAAAGTTTGGAATTTGTTTAGTAATATTGTGTTTATTTTTTATATTTGGACGCCATCTAGTCTTAACGCAGTTAAGTGTAAATTAGTAGATAATAAAGCTTATAGTTTTTTTCTTTAGTTTAGTTTAAATTACTGATTAGTTACGCATTTGTTTTGTATAAATCAGGGTAAAATTGGTTGCATACGGACAATTTTTTTACATTTGCTATGTGTTTCTGTCAAAAATCATTGAGCTTTATAGCTCAATAACTCACATGCAAAGTGATGGAATTAAACGTAAAGTTCATAATTATGAAAAAAAATATGCACATAAAAAATAAAGTCATATACTTAAAGAATTCACCCATGATTACCAATTTCATTTAAATTCCTTGCTTTCAAAGCAATAAACATTTTTTGCTAAAATGTTTATATCAGTATTGTTAGCATAAAATATTCAAGTCTGAAGACTTAAAATATTCCTAAAGCGTGCCTGACATAATCCTATTCAAAGCATTTAACATCAGATCAATCTTTGTTAGCATTGTTTAACATCTTTAGATTCTACATCTTTTTACTTTATGCACTGTATAATTTACTACGGTAGATCAGATGTTCTCAAGGACCAAATATACAACAGGATTTTATTGCTTATTAATACATTTCCAACACGTTTCAATAAATTAATTGTTTTGTCAATGATCTTCACTTATTTAAACTGAACCACTCCTCATATCTTGTTTATCTGATTTTCTTCATCTTCATGTGCACAGTCCAGTGAACTAGATTTCCATAACTTCGTTACCGCAACGGAATTTGAGGGAAGTAGTTAACGATGATGCAGTTTATAATCGATAGTGACCGCTTAAGACCGTTTTGGAACGCTGAATAAATAATTTCAAAGCAATTAATGCCGCGATTTGTTTGTAAGAGTTCACCCAAGGTATGCCATCAACGCAGTGAATATTGTGAACATTTAAATAGATAAAAACAATATTTTGGCAAAACTAGATAAATGAGTTTAAATGAGTTTTTCAGTCTGTAATTGCCAATAAACTTAATATTTAACAGCGCAATAAAGTTAATCAATAAAATGCGTTCGTACCTGCCTGCATGGATTTCGACGATGGCAGGAAATCTCTAACTGTAACTGATCTTAATCGACGGTCGAATTATTTGAGTAATCCGTTAATCAAACCTAAACGGCCTAGATTACTTGAAATAATTTCGGGAAATGTAATTGAGATAAAGCAAATTACTTCCTTTATTATTATACATTATTATTAATTTTTTTTAATTATTATTAATGTATGGATTGGATGTGTAGGTACGAAACGAACTCATTCATAATTTATTATAAATGAAGAAGACTTGAATAAACAAGAATCGGAGCGTGGCACTTTGAAATAAATGTGGAAACGCCAATATATTAATCGCTTAATTGGCGCGTTAATTATTTTAATTGACCATCATTCCTCATTGGAAATCATGCCATTGCATCGTTTGTTTCACCTTCGTTCCATATCCATAAATGCATAAATTCTAGGATGGAGTGAAAACACGGATATTATTTAATTTAAGTCACCAGATCCTTAAACTTCATAATGAAATTGTTTATTTATGGCTGGCTTTTATGTTGAACAGTTTTAAATGTCTTAACAGTTAAATTAAGTATTAGTTTGTTTTTACAGTCTACTACACACTTAATTAGCGTATGTTACAATTAAAATCCTGTAGAAAAACTACAAGAAAAAATAACGTTGTTGACGTTGTTGATTAAACGCCGAGTGCAGTCTTGTTGGAAAATCATTATCGCTGTTCTTTTTTCTAATTACCGTTGGTAATCTCGTATACAAATTGCCACATAACTAGATCTAACCGCGTTCTTCCGGTGTAGGTTGCGGTTGTAGATCACCTAATTTAGGATAGACACATGTGGTAGTTTCAAGTGCACGTACACATTAAATTAATAAATTAAAATCGTAGAAACCACAAATAAAAATTATTTTTGCTTTGTTCTTGTTGGTATTAGTAAAGGTTAATTTATGTTAGTCTAATACTTAAGTCACCTAGAAGCCATAGCTTTACATAGAAAGCAAAGAAAGCAAATTAGACATTTCTTTATTTTTTATCAAGTTTTGTTTTTACTTTATTTACTGAGGAAATCTAAAACGTAACTTGAGTAAAAAGTAGACAAGTAGGCTTTCAAGCAATTGTAGGACAATTTAAGAAGAGAAAGATAACCAAACCTAGGAGTCAACTGCAACATGAAGCATAAAAATCAATATAATTTAAGTATTTATGATCTGTGTTAAACATATCAAGCTTGTTGGTATTACTTAACTGCAGTTAACAGGTGTGTGCACGATATTGATCGTCCTTGAGATGATCTTGGCTGTAGTGAATGAAGTAAGATACTTGCGGCTTCAGGAAGGTACTACCGGCATCACTTCTCGATTAGAACTGAATAGGAATTTTATGGAAATTTCACCCCACTGCAAATAGTCGGGCGTTACCATCGATGAGCGAGTGAACGGATCTATCGCCTCCGTTCCTACTGGCCGCGCACTCCTCTTTCGCCTGCTTTGTGCTGGTCGTCCAGCCGCTCGAATCTTAGCGGATGTCTGATAATAATTAGACTTGTTCACTATGAAAGGCGTTGCCTCGACGCTCGTCTCAATTTGCAGCCTAATAGATTATTGAAGTCCTCTTTCTGTTGACCGTAACTTGTTCCAGTTTACGACATCAGCACTGCCTAGGACTGTGTGAGTGCCTCGAAAAAAGCACCGAGATTTTAAAATACCAGTGCACCATCACCGCCGCCATCTGCAACTTCCGATAGGTGTGCTCGCATTTTGCTACCGTGTGAGTGCGGCGAGCAGAAATGATTCGTTTGTCGCTGGCGCGTAAGCAATGAGGTCGGTCCCCGGCCGGCCGCCGATCGCCGCACGCATTTGTAGAATAATTTTTTCAGAGATGTGCTCCATTAATCTGCTTTAATAGATTCAGCGATAGTTATTTTTGACGGCGCGTGCAAAATATAAAAGAGGGTAGCATGAACTTCAAGAAGCACACTCGACATCCAGCAAGCGTGTAATCAACAGCTCATCTCTCTCTCATCTAGTGCACCAGCAACAAAATGTGCAAATTCCTAGTGCTCGCCGCGCTCGTCGTCGTCGCCGCGTCGGCTCAAGCTTCTACCGATGACTCCGACTTCTCAGATGGCTTCCAAATTATGGGCAAGGTGGTGCGTCAGTTCTTGAATTCCCAACCTGAAGACTACAAGCTTGGGGATGGTGTCCATCTGATCAATACCAGAAGCGAGAATGATGCCAGGGCCAATACTGATGATGGCAGCGTGTTGGGTGCCGTTGAGAACTACCTCCAGACTCATGAAGTACGCATCAAGTTGCCTGAGCTCATGCCAGGTGAAGGTTTCGCCAGAAACTTCAAGGATGCCATGCAAGGAATAGATGCCAACTCTCCTGGTAAGAATAAAACCTGCACCCTGAACTGATCTGAAATTTGCTATTCCTTAAAATTATTTCAGCTTCCCTTCTACTCTTCCCTAGGCTATACCTCAAACTGCTTTACAATTATTATACAATATCAATTTTCACGACATCTTTCGCAATTTCAAGATCAGACAAAAAACTGTATTAATCCATCAAACGGGTTATTAATTAAATGTAAATTATCAGCGTTCCTACATTATTTTACACCAACAAACCGTTCGATGCATTGAACGCAGTTCATTACAAAATCAGCAAAACGTCAACAGTACTTAGCACATAGCGTTACTTCACATATGTTGAGTCAATCCCACTCTTCTTTACAAACTCTCCATTTCTCTCATAATCAAACCGACTTTACCAAAGTCTGTCAAGTTAGGCAACTAATTCTACACTTCCATTCCATGCCGGTTAAGAAGAAAAGAAGTATTGACCTCATTTTATAACCTTTTCAGTTGAAGAAACACCTCGTCAAGCAACACCTAGATGGCGGTATTGCAAAAGCAACCGTAGTAATGTTTTCTTCTTTACTTTTTAGGAACTCCCAGAGGCAAAGACAAGAACGGTCTTGGTGGTATCATGATCTTGGGTTTAATGATGGGAAAGATGATGGCTGCTTTGGGTCTTGGAGGTGTTGGTTTGTTGGCCATGAAAGCTCTGATGGTTTCCGCTCTCGCCCTTATGTTGTCGATGATTATTGGTTTGAAGAAACTTGTCTCCCACGACCATGATGATGGTGGCCACACTGTCATCCACGCTTCCCACGGTCATGACCACCACAGGAGGAAGCGTGAAGCTCTGGACATGGCCTACCAAGCCTGGAGGGAATACCAATCTAGCTAAATCTAGAGAACACTTCGTACACCAACCAATTATATCAGCGATTTATTTATTTATTTATTTATAATTACGTAACTTATTTGTTTCAATCGCTGCTAGCGGCCGCATTCCTTCGCGATTTTCCTTCGAAAAAATCATCTATTCTCTTCAATGTCAATGTAAACCTAAAGAATCTAATTGTGCTTTTTCTATTTTTTGAGTAATAAAATGATGTAAATACGAGAAAACCCTCGTGGCACTCCCAAGTGTCATTTATTTATTTCTCTTGTCTTTCTTTCTGTTTGAAGCACACCCGTTTGCGGATGTGGTATGTGTCCAGTGAGGATAATCCCATAGAAAACAACGAACAACACGCATGCAGCATCGTGGAACGCCTTCCATCATTCCGATTAGTAAGGAATGAGAAAGCCGCGCCAAGTTCAGGTTCATTACCTAGAAAGACACTGACCCAGTTCACGGGATACTGGTTCCGCGGCATGAGGAAGTTGAGATGACCACGGCCTCGAGAATGTTGGTGGACGGCAGGAGAGTGGAACGCCCGGTGAGAAAGCCGGCGAGGCCTGTGCCGCCGACGCTTGAGGCGCAGCATTTGCATACCCGGCTTACCAACCGGATGGCAAGGTGGGAGAAAGCAAGAAAGTGTTAAACCAAACCAGGTCACGTCTCCCAATCCGGATTACAGATTACACATTTTTGAAAACACCACACAAACAACATCTACAACAAATCCTAACTATCTTATTAATTATGAGAAAAACCCACATAGACGGCTTCCCAACCGGGAACTAGTGTTATAATAGGTCAAAGCAAGGATACGATTTTATATGTTAATAATGAAAAGTTTAGTGTGTGCCCACATTATTGGATATAAAGATATTGTTGTTAAAGATAATGAATGCTGGAGATATTAAAAGACCACCCAGAAGATTGAAGAACAGAAAAAAGAGAAATCAGAATCTGCATGTGGGCATGGAAGTGGACGTAAGAATGAGGCAGCAGTGCAAGATCAACAACATTTGGAGAAAAGCTGCGTTTGGCCTCGACGGCGGTTAAAGCGTTTCTGCTACGCGGCATATGCGAGAGCTGGCTATATAAGGATAGACGGAAGACCCACAAACCTAGTTTCACCGACTCGTCGGCGACCTCTTCATCTTCTACTACCACTATTATCTTATTTCAACTCGTTCATTACCAGCACCAATCTTGGACGTAAACAATTCCAACCTGAGTTTTCCTTTTAGTTGAGGCATTAGGTTGAAGATGGCGCAATCAGTGCAATTACTGCATAGATGAAGAAAATAATAGGAAAGAAGATTATTAAATCTCAGAGTTTAAACAAGTTAGTGTTTAAATTGAATATATATAGATTGTGTAAAATTACTATTGAGGTCATTAGAAGACAATTAATTCAACATGACAAACGGTGCATCATTAACATCTACTTTTCTTAATGCACAAAGCATTTTTTAGTCATAATTTAATATGTTTGAAACAATCAAATAAAACTATATTTTCTCTCTGTAAAATGGTTTCATAAAAAATATATTACTGACCTATGCTCAATTTAGTTAGTCTAATTTAAATGCAAAGCCATACGTGGTGTTCGTGAGGATCATGAATTTTGATGCTTCAACAAACTTTGCGCAACAGGTTGAAAATGCAAAATGTATTTGCTCAAAAATGACGACAAGGCAAACACACCAATTGCACTAATTGCTTAATAACAAGGTAAATGTTGAACTTGCCTCAGAAACTCTTGAAGATCACAAAATGGCGCTCGTGACAAACATAAGAAAGCTGTAAGCAACCAATATTGACTTAGAGTTTCAGTAATAAGTGCTTATTATTTAAGGTACGCAATTATTATGTCATTCTGTATTTGTGCAAAAAAATACAAAAAATACAAACGAAAGTGTTACTTTTTCGGCGGTTTTTGTCATTTTTTTGTATTGCATTTAAAAGTAATTATTGTAATTAATAGCTTTGAGTTTTGTGATCACATTGCTGCTAACCTATTTATTATTATTATTATGTCTATATTTCTGTATTAAAAACGATGTGTTAAGTTTGATGTAACGACATTCTTTCTACAACAGATGGGCTTCGCTTTATTGGATTTTAACTTGTTTTTGTCTTTCTAAAGCTAATCATTTGCGAATGCAGTTTACCAATTAGAATGCGATTTGCGTTAAATCTCCTATAATTTGAAAACGAAATTGACTCAGCGCTGGTCTGCTTTTTGTCTGTAATAGCCTTATATAATTGAGACTTTTATTTTCTAGTCGCGCGATATTAGATGGACGCTGACTCCAAGCAAAAGCAAAAGCACGCCTGAAGAAGAGCTTCACTGAGAGGCTGGCCCACGATCGCCGTTTCCGCGTTCGTTTGCTCTCAATTTGCGTGGTTTGCGATTCTTTCTCCGGACGAATTCTTTTTGTGCGTTTTCTGATTTACGCTCACTTTTAAGCCTACGCGACTTGCCTCGCATCTACATGCGCGTTCGACTAACGATGATGTTAACGCAAGTTATGCCAAAGTCATCATAGAAATGAACAACTTTCGCTTGTGAGTTTGATAACTCTCTGCAATATGGATATATAATATAGGAATCTCCAATTTTCAAAAATTTATTTACCAACAACAAGTTGTATTCGACTAGAAATGCTCAACCAAGAAAACAAACATATATGTCTGAAGATATTTGAATAGCTACTTTAACAAAATAATTTAGTTTAATTTATCGGGCAGGTTTAGCTTTCAAAACGTTTGAAAAAAAGCTCTATCTTTACCATTTTGTAATTAATTTTTAATTTATTATAAATTAATTATATTTATAATTTTTTACTACTTCCTTAACAATTATATTTTTACTGCTTACATAAATTTTTTGATTCTTTCTAATAGAATCTTTTACATATTTATCCGTTTTCAAGTTTTCACTGTCTACTGTTTTTTCACCTCTAGGTCAATTTCACATCCTGGACAGCCATTTCTCACACATTACTTTCCTCAATTTTCCTCAATAAGCAATTTACAATAGAAATAATTAAGATCAAACACTTAAAATATAAATTAATAATTGCAGATGAAAGTTGAAATTCAAAAATTAATTTAATTTCCTTCATTATTGGAAAGCTCTGAAAGGAAAATGACTCTGATAGACATAAACTCACTCTAAAATTACTTTATTACTCTCCTAAATTTATAATTACCGAGAATGACCACATTAACTAAATTAACTTTTCCATATTGTTGCACTAACAAAGAAAGTAATTTACGTTGACTAAGGCACAAGCTCAAGACTTACACTAATTATTATATCTACTTTCCAAAGCCATGACTAAGAATTGCCAAACAATAAACTTAAATCATTTTATTCACGCAGCATATAAAATTGATAATTCAAGAGAAATTTCCAAAGCAAACAAATGACGCTGTGTAAAAGCAAAGCGCACACAAATGTGAGAACGTAATTGACTAATTATAATGGCATATTAAGCATAGACCGTGGTGGGATAAGCTGGGAAATGTATGGATAATTCGTGACTAAAAGTTATTCTCAAACACAAAATCAGGTTCAGTTGTAGATGAGGTTAAGAAGTAATAAATTTTGTCGCACCTGTCGAATGAATTAAAGTGGTTTAGTTTGGGTTTTGAGGAGTGGCTTCCGTTCAATGGTAATTTCTAGGTTAAGTTGTTAATCAAACTTTTTATACCTAACCTTACTTCTTATCTTTATCTTAAAGAATATTAAAGTCAGAAACAAAAATTAGAACAAAAATTAACAGTTGAATGTGAAAAACTTTAAACAATTACACATTGTTAACGCTGTCTAGAATGCTTCTAGTTCATTGTTTCAAGTAGTCGTAAGTTCATCTAGTGAATGAGAGCGAAAAGTTACGATTATCACAGTAAATCACATTAATAAACATGTATTGTCTTGAATATCTTAGGCAGTTTTACGAACTCTACATTTCAGATTGATATCTTCATAGCAGATAATTATCACAAGATGCAAGCCGCAACCGTTTTTCGGCGATTCGAAATCAATGTCTGGATTACCTCGACGCAATTGAGGTCTCCCGACAGGCAAAGGATTAATAAATGACCCGCTTTTTCTCAACATTGCGCAAATTCTTCGCCGGTGAACATGAGCGCGGCGGTGTTTCCGTTTGATTCGACCGCACCGACGAAGTGTCTTCACATTCCATGCAGAGCATTTTCCATTACATGCGCTTAATGGCAGCAAGCAAAGTTTTTTCAATGACTACGGTAAAAAAAACTGGTTAAATCAAGTCAACTTTCTTTTAGGCTTTTAGATTAGTTTTAATCAGTCGAAGAAAAGCTGGCTTAATGATTGTATAGGGACACATATTTCATTGAAATTAATATGCCGATCAAATGAATCAATTTTTTTTTTCGAAATAATGCTTTCGAAATTTTTGTGTTATTGTCGTCTGATTGTTGCTGGCAGAAATAACCGCAACTAACGGTTGACTATTTATAAATATTTATTAACTAAATGCTTTGCTTGTCACGAAGGTGACGCTATAAAAATTCTCAACAGCTATATCCAATAATAAGCTATCATTGAATTGACTTAAGTCAATTTGAATTATGTCAAATTAAATTGACTTTCCTTTAAATGTAATCTCAAAAGTTTGTTAATTGTTAACTAAAGTCATGTTTAATTAAAATGACTTGAATGGTTTATATACGATATTTGTTTTTGATTCTCTTTGGCTTAATAGTTGACCCGAATTTTACGATGAAGCTTGAGTTGTGAGATTGAAAACAAAAACCTACCAAAAAAAACAAAGGAAAAGTTAGTGTGTTTGCAATATTTATGCTTTCACACACAATATTTCGAATCCATCAACTCATCCGCTCGAGAGGTAAAAGTCATTGTCGTTTCTTTTACGTCCCAATTTCTGATTGTAATTGTTGTTTTTGCTTGCACTTAATTAAAGACTGCACTTTACCAAGAAACGGAAGCTGAAGTATAAATTACATTCGGACTAGTGCACAAAGTCATTTAATTAGTGCTAAAGTAACTAAGTCGATTAGATGAGACAAACATGTAGTTGGTAATTGAAGAGCAGCTACATTAAGTAACACCATCTGGGACGGAATTACAAATAATTTTCACACATTTTCTCTTCATTCCTAGCTTATCAGAGAACGAGAAAATCCATTTGTGAGTGGATTAGCTAGAATCCGGCTGGATAAACTTGATCGCGCGTGAATTACTCTCACTTGAAGCATTGCAAGAAAGCTCATGGTGAAATGCAATGCTGACCGCGTCGATGGCAGCACCATGTGAGAAAATTGTTTGCGAATGTGTCCGCTATCTGCTTCAACCGGATACAGCAGTTGGAAATGATTTTCAATTGTTTTCCAAATGATGTCCAACGTTGTAAAATAAGCAAAGAAAGTAACAACACACTCTGTCACGCCAGTCTGTCTGCTAAGATTGCTGATTAGAAAATTATGCTATCGCTTTATTTAATAAATTGCTACCAGCCTAAGATATATAATCAGTTAAGCAAAATTAATTTCCATCCTCGTAAGCGAACGTACACGCGTCGCAAACAATTTCATCATGCAACTTTCGTTATTATACATTTTGCTACGCGTCTGCCCGCCATTGATAGAAACTTATTTATGAATGAACAGTCGTTGGGCTGTCAATTAAAAGCAGATTTAATCTGGTCCTTCCGGCACGGAGGATTTTCGAGTGAAAGCTCAGTCTGGGCTCGATTGATTTAAGGTCAAATAATTCGTTGTTTCTGTACGCTGCCTTTTGAGCTGGTTTTATTCATCGGTGTATCAAAGAGCAGCAATATGCGTATCGCAGTCACCTAAAGAAATTATTTATAATCGTGGGAGACGCAAGAGGCCGCCGGAGAAAAGAGAAACAATTTAATGCAAATTTATTCAGCCTCAAAAAAATCCACCGCGCGCATTTTTGATTTCCAAGGCGTGCAATAATTTTTCGAGATAAACACCAATTTCTTCTGCTTTTGATGTTGCCCCAAGTCGTATGGGTTTGACCATTTTTATAACTAAATTCTTCGGGTTAAGGATTGTAGTTTGATGATCATCAAGCATCATGCCGTTATGTGGCTTACATGCACATCCGATTAGAATTTCTAAAAATAAGACGGCAGCGAAAGAATTTATTGATGCTACTTGAGGATGTAAAATATTATTGCCTAACGAATAGACTATTGTGCTAAACTAAACATATGTCAAAATAGAAATTTGACGTACAAAGTTTTGAAATTTTGCATTTGTATACAATGTAGATGTTACAGATTTGCGAAGATCTGTTTCAGTTACATCATTCATTAACAAATAGCGGTATTTTTTGCTTCAAGTTAATTAATTGCATGTACAGTAAAGAGACATGAATTATTACGTATGGTTTTATATTTTCAAACTATTTTTGTCGCCACTTACTATGATTAAGAAATTGGATTAGATTTCAAATTAATGATTACCATATCTGATCACAATGAATCTGATAATTTCCTTAATAATCACTAATCAGCCTGTCTAATTGGCATGCGTAATTTATTTATATCGTAACTCTTAACATGGATTCGCTTGGATTGAGATTTCTTCTGTAATTAAATGGCTACAGAAGATAAGTAAGATGAAAATGAGTAAAGTAAGTAGGCCATGATGACTTGTCGTAGGGTCAGTTTGCACTCTCACATCGTATTGGTGGATAAGATCGGGTCATAAAAGAAAACAATGAGTTGTTGATCAATAAATGAATTATAAGCTTCTAGTAGATAATGTGAATGAACTTGGCGAACTTGACTTGATTGTAGGTAGATGTATGACATTGACATTGGTTTTTGAATTGAATGCAGTTTGGTTTGGTCGGCAAGTGTTTCCGCTCCAGGTGACATAAAGTGCATGTTGGGTAAGAAGAGTAAATTAGCCGCGCAGTCATGTAACGCTGATTACACTTGACAATGCCGTTTGCTGCGCTTTGTGGCTCCGCATACTGCGCCCTAATGCAGCAATGTAGAAAGATGAGTCGATCAACTAGTGCGATATGCATGCGTCTGGTGTGTTACATGCTATTGGCGCAGATCGCCGCAAAAATGAGGTCGGCAGAGGTGTAGTCTGGGCTTGATGCGTGCGTGTACGTTTTCGCAACCAAGTTGTCTTTGCGCTGAAGATGGTACGTACAATGTGAGAAAGCGGTCCGCGCGCGATCGCCCCGCGGCCGTCATTATGGTGCTCCTCTGGACCCAAATTGTGCGCGAAGCCGGTGAACGCGGCAGCGGAGAAGGGAGCGACTCATATATATCCCGGCCGCATCTTCCAAGCGGCATCACACACAATTCGATCAGCTCGCAAAGCGCACCCATCAAAAATAAAAAATAAAACAGCCATCTACCAAACAG
The DNA here is from genome assembly GCA_027575565.1 of Diploeciton nevermanni. NCBI lineage: Eukaryota > Metazoa > Arthropoda > Insecta > Coleoptera > Staphylinidae > Diploeciton > Diploeciton nevermanni. Next base: position 2,157,081 of record JAODIE010000013.1, read on the forward strand.
CAACCAACAACAGTGTGCAAGATGGTATCGTTCAAAGTGGTCGGACTATTGTGCCTTGTGGCGGCCGTGTACGCCCTGCCTGCCCAGGAAGAGGCACGTGCTAATGGCAACACCATCCACACCGAGAATGACCTGCTGGACAGCATCTACGCCGACTGCCTTCGCAAGGACAGCATGTCGTGCGTCAAATACAAGCTGTTCTCCTTCGTCGACAAAATGCTGGGCCATAAAGATACCATTACTGTTACCGAAGGTGTCCAGATTGTCAAAACCGAGGGTGGTGAACCGGAAGGTGCTCCACGTGCTCTCAACGCTGATGACTCCATTGAATCCTTAATCATGGGACGAGTCGCCCGTTTCTTGGAATCACACACCGTTAAGATTGACCTGAAAGGATCTGAAATCGTCAACGCTGTCAGCAGCACAGCCCGCTCTTTCGGTGATGTCGTCGATTCATTCGACGAGGAAGATAGCCCAGCTACTGAAGAAGGTCGTGGCAAGAAGAAGAAAGTCCAGAAAGTTCTTGGCCCACTCATGGCTGCCGCTGCGTTAAAAATGGCCATCTTAGGTAAATTAGCTTTGGCTGCCATCGCCGTCATCGCTGGAAAGGCGCTGCTCATCGGTAAGATTGCCCTTGTCCTGTCAGCCATCATTGGATTGAAAAAATTGCTTGGCGGACAAGGCAAACACGTCACCTACGAGGTGGTCTCGCATCCACAACACTCTTCTGGACACTCTGCTTCCCACGAAGTTGCTTTCGGTGGCAGTGCTGGTGCTAGCTATGGCGGCGATGTCAGCGGCGGATATGGCGGCGGTTCTTCCGGACATGGCGGTTGGGGCCGCTCCTTCGATCCCCAGGAGCTCGCCTACAGGGGACACACTCAACAATAAAGTGATCGGCTAGTCCGTCCCCGTACCTGCCAATTCTCAGCGAGCCTCTAGTTCCGTCCGCTCCGGTCAATGCGGCCCGTTTATTTATACATATATTTATTATTTAATACTAATTGATCATTTATCTCTATGTCTAAGTCACAATGAGAATAAATAAATAATTTTACCAAACATCCAATACCATTACTCTGCTTGTCATGACAGTGTCACACTTTCTTATTCTAATTAGCTCGTGCATGAGCCAAAAAGAAAACGTCCAACGCAAACGTTATTACTCCGGCAACGCATTATACAACCGCAGCCTGTCAAGTAGCGATTAATGGCTAGCGAAACACCTGTAATCTGGAAAACGACAAATTCGCACAGTTGCAATTGTGTAGTATGTTGTGCGCAGCTCATGAAAGCACTCAGAAGTGGGTCAAGTCGATTATTCCACCAAGTGCATCTTCATCTCCGACGAAAATGTCTTGACCCTGGACTTGACTTTCTTCGAACCAATGCGGCGTGCTTACCAGCGTTCGATTCGCTTTGGATGAACTCCCAAGTGCGGGTTCAAGGTATGACCTACTTCCAACCTATCTTCAGCTGGAAGACAAGCCACCCATGCATTATGAATAAATTTCAATGGATTGCTTTCATAGGCACGCGTGCTGAGTAGACATGAGAAGCAGTGTCAAGGCTGCAATTAGTCAATCAATGCCAAAACCTGTTCGAAAATTTTCTTTGTGACTCACTTCTACTGCTGATCATCGTGGTCAGCATGTGTGATGCTGATGGCAAGCAGGTGGTCAACGATAAAATTTCTCTTCTTATTTACCAGATGGATTCAGTTCAGAATCATTGACTTTAAATTATTTTCAGTGTCATTTAATTAAATTTGTTTAGGTATAATGACTTAATATTTCTACCAGGTTTATTATAATACAACAACTTAAAAGAAGTCATTACAGTAGAGTACACACGTTGATTTAAGAATTTCTTATAATGTTACTGCAGCACGTCATCGTAATGCGAATTTATTCGACGTTGCAAACTAATGTAATAGACGTAATGTAATAACGGTTGAATATTGCAATAAATGATAACATATTCAATTTGTACATCGGATATATTTATCTGCCAAAATTGGAATGTTAGAAGAAACAGAATTTAAAATGTTGTTTCTTTCTTACAATTTGACAGCAGCATTAAACTGCTATGTTTATAATTTTCTTCTTTCATTTCTGATTCGCAGGTTGTGACGACGGTTTTTTATTGTCATGACGTGACTGTTGCACTTCATGCTTACTTACTTTACCTACAATTTCGTTCCAGAGTTCCATAGACTAATTAATCAATAATAACTGCATTGAATACTAGAAAAGAAAGATTATTTCAAATTGTTTTCCAATATCGCATTTTTATATCTTTTGAATTCTGGTTAGTGTAAAATATTTTGCAGATGCTCTCAAATTTTAGAGTTTCTTTGGCCTAATTACCAGTAAAGCTAATTTAATTTATTTTATTGCATTCTGTTGTTTATAGTCTCATTACATTTTGTTATTGCTTGTAATCACTCCGTACACAATCGTATCTTGACATGTCGACGAGATACCAAATTTCCAATTTAACTGCACATCATGCTGCTGTTTAGTGCTGTTTTATGACTTTATAAAAATCGGGCAATACTATTAAACCTATCCAGGCGCGACCACCAAGTACTGTCCGATTTATTTGGAAGCCGTGCTAAAGCTATGAATATTTATGAGTAATAAATACAAGTGTGAAAATTATGTGAGGCAGGTGTTTTTAGCTGCGTCAAAAATCATTGATTTAAGAATAAAATATTGATATTAAGGTAATAAAATGTTTATTGAATTTGTTGGGTGTTGACCAAAGTGAAACTGAAGATGTTATGATGAAAGTACAGTAGGTAATAATTTTACAACCATAAATCAAATAAAACTAACCTGTAATAGATATTTCTCTTTATTTTTAATTTCTGTGACTTTAAGACAATTTGATTTATTTCATTAAATGGCGTTAATTTGTGGGTTATTCGTACACTATTCTCACCTTGTTTTGTACGGTTTTTCGTCCGAATTCACTCAGAAAAATTCGATTTTCGAGCATTGTTCTCATTGCGCGGCATTCTCGCTAACCGCCTGCTCGAGCGCGATTTCAATCAGACAACGTCTGCTTTCCTATTTTCTTCACGAACCAAAGCTTGTTTTAATCTGGCTCTTCCAGTTCTAAGCTGCGTGAATGTATAGATGCTGGTCTTACAACCGTGTAGGATAACACATAGGATAATGGCTAATAATGAAAGATATTATGGCACTGAAAGGCACCAAATAGGCACGGCTGCAACAAACGAAGCTAACAGTAATTTTATTGCTCAAATTGTGTGTCACCCAATGTGAGAATTTCAAGTAAAATTTACTAACGAGGATTCAAGTGATTGGAATTTGAGGAATTGAGGTGATGATGATAATTTATTGTGCTTAAAAATAGGAAAGTTACTCAGAACAGAGTTTTAAAAGATTCATGGAAAAAATATCAATTGAAGTAATTAATCAGATTAGTATAAGAGCATAGACTAAAAACAAGTTAGGGCAACAAAGTTGATTTCTTTACATTGTCCATATTACCTTAAAACAGTTTGTGAGCTCTTAAGAAACTTGCTCACACTTCTTCCGACGCTTCAAACGCTCTCTACATGGACTTAACTTTCAACTACTGCAAAAACATTACAAACTTTAAAACATTTTATTAAAGTTTTGCTCGTTGCCGCAAGGTGTCTCTCAGGTATACATAAAAATAAATTAAACATTTCCTATCATTCTACAACATTATACCTTAACTATTTATCATAAACTCACCTCAATCTACCAATCTCCTATAAAATTCTTTTACATATTGCATTGCATTATATAATATAATTAACTATTTCCAAAAATCTATGAATAATAATAATAATAAACCAACCAAATTTATCATTTCTTTTTTAAGGACACATTTGTTAAGAATCTTGTAGACTATAGGAAATGATTAAGATGCGGCAATTTATGCAGCAAAATTCGTCTCCAAAAATTTTCTATGCAAAAAGTGAATAAGCAGAACCAATTAATCGTCGCTTCATTAATTTTTTTTACTCTACATAGATAATTGCAGTGCTCCTTGTTGATTTCCTTATAAATCATCTCGATGTCCCATTAGTTTGTTTGCCATCGTTGAGAATTTTTACTCTGAACTTGATGAAAATATGTTTCTTTTTGCTACCTGCTTTTTTGCTTAAAAACAATATTTTTACAAGCTTTGAAAATGCAAATAACGTAATTGAATTATATCTTATATTTTGGTTAGTGTTATTCAATTTATTTTCCATTATGAACGTATGTCGTTATAAATTTTGTGAATACTATATACGATTAGTTTTTATTGCGCTTCCAGACGAACAACCACAGAAATTGACTTAACTAGCTTAATTTAATGCAACTCCGAGTAATAGAAATAGTACGTGAGTTCAACGTTCGTGGTTTAATTGCATCCGCTATAAGCCCGCAGGCAGCTTGGTGCAATTAGCACTTTATTTACCAAATGTGATTAAACAAAGTTAAATGTTACTACATGTTCTACGAGCGATCAAAAACTAGTGTTGACTTAAATGCTTTCTATTCCTTAAACTCAATTACTCTTAACATCTTGAACAACTTGCACAGCTATGCTGAATAACATATAATCATTAATGTGTTGAATGAAAATAATACAGCTATATTTTAATTTGCTTATTAAGTTATGTTTTCTCTAGATCGGGTGTCTTTTTATGAGAATTTTTATGCATAATGGAGAGTATGAATAAAATTGACTAAATCCGAATGAAGTGAATTCATTCGTTTGTGTCTGCGGTTTTTAAGGTCGTATAATATTTTATTGCTTGTGCGTGTTTGGCGAAATTGATGTGTAAAATTTATGCATTTATGCATTCATTCAACAACTTTCCTTTACGATTTTTATCACATTAAATGCTGCACTTTTTCAAGTTCACCAAGATTTATTCTGGTACTTTTTTGTACAGAAAGATTATCTAAATTGATATTAACTGATATGCGCATGAGAATGTAATAACAACATGCCATAATTCACCGATTGGTGCAAGTATCCGTGTAATAAGCATAAATCATAAAGAAAGTACGTAGATCTCATTTAACAATAATTATGTTCATCTTACAATTATAATAATACACGCAATTGAGATAAACATTTATTTTATGACTTGGATTATACACTAGAATTATGTTTCTAAGCCATACAGTCTAGTTAGACTCTAATTTAAACGCAGAAATTGTCTTTTTGCAGCATAAAGTCAACGACGTTAAAATTATTACTCTTTGACTTGTTGGCGGATCTACCGTTTTGCAAGACAATCTGAAACCAAATTCAGATCAGTGGCCACACGTGAAGAACGTCAAACGTCAATGAATCACAACATCCTGTTGCCACTTACGCACACGTGCAATTCAATGTCCGATGAATGAATGCGGCTTTCGACGTTTGCAACGTCATCGGAGTGAAAGTTAAATGATTCGGAGACGCAGATACACATTTAGATAACTAATTAGTGTACACGGCTTGGGTATTTTAAGGATTTGGAGGCATGAAGGGAAATAGTTTGGTGTAAAGGAGAGAATTATTTAAATGAATGCGTAAGATGTTTAACACTTTCAGAGATGTGGAATAATCTTTTAAGTCTACGCCTTGGGATGCTAGATAGAGAAGTGATATGAGACGTGTGCTTGCTATGCGGAGAAATGTAAATCGCATCCAGCTTTCTGTTCTGAACCGCGCCTGTTTCAATTTCACTGCTATCCAAATACGTAATGTATTACGACTTTTATTTTACGATATTTTTAGCAGAATTTCAGAAGAGTCTTGTATTTTAAGTAGTCGCTTTTTCAGGTTTCTATTTGATTACGATAACGCACAATCACTGCGTTTCTAATGCTCTCAATGGCCCTAATGCATCTGGCATGCACCAGTTTGAAATGGATGAGGTTCATTGTCGCAAGGCATTGACATTCAATGATCATGTTCATTGCCGGCACGGATGACGGTCAAGGATTTTAGAAATCCTCATCATCACCAGCACCTTGCATGCGGCATTAATCGGCTTTGTTTTCTAGGCTTTTGTATCGTTTTATAACATTATCAAAGCACGTGCGTTGGATTTAAGTAGCTACGAAATAAGACAATTTAATACAAAACCCAGACAGAAGAAACTGTAAATATTCGCACTCAATCAAACTAAACCGTATTCTAACAAACTGACGTACTGAAATTAGGACTCATTTAATATTCTGCGTGAATTCACATTTAGTTGTGCTCCAATTACCTCTGATCATCATATTCTATTGCAATATTATCTGTTTTAGTTAATTATCATTAATGGTTAGTAATTTCATAATAATTTTAATTCTGCTTACAGTGTTTATTAGGAATATGAAAGAATGCGCATGGCGTAACTCAGAAATATTCTGACCAGCTCAGACCCTCGCCCTACTGCATTTAGGTCACTGGGTCAAGTCAAGGAACTGGTGTTCATGATGCACCATAATGGTCAAGGCCCAGAGTGCATCGCCTTCATCTCCGAGACACGCATCACGTACAACTTCCCCTTGAGAAACTTTTCAAACATCGTTCAAGTCTTCATAAGAGCGTGTTTCTAGCGTAAAATCCGATTATTTTAGTATAAGCTGCAAAATCAAATGTCCGGTAAAAGAATTTCGCAATGTTGGTTGATGTGTCATCAGATTGGATGTTTTTTTATGGATTATAAGAAGTGTATAATTCAAATAATGATGGGATTATTATTACTAATTTATAATTTGTAATTGAGATGAAACGCTACATTAGACGTTGGTGCTACAGTTAATTAGTTTAGGTAGATTAAGACTGACAATCAAAAAGAAATTATTGCTTTTATTGTGCGTAAACAGGGCGTAAAAGTATTTTTCTTTCCAAGCGGTTTTCCAGCTATTAATTAGTATTCAATTACACCTGAAAGAAAGAAGAAAATTGAAAAATTGCACACAATTCTGTTCTGCTTTAACCAATCTAAAGTAGATCAATTGTAATTTAAGATTGTATTAATATAATAATAAATAGACTGACCATGCACTAAAGTGTATCAATGTGTAATTGTCCGCGGGAAGTCTAATTTCGTTCATGAAAGTTTACGAAAGAGTAACTTTTGATTGCTGGATGTAAAAGGGCCGCCAGAATGTGAACTGGTTTTATCTGCCCTGCCTTCCAACTTTTTGCCTGCTTCTTTCAGCTTTCTTTCAAATCCCCGGAGAGAGTAGTAAGTCGTCTGACCATCCGAGTTTTCTCCGGGCGTCCTTGGTTGAGGGCGTTTACTGACCGATTTCGACGGCTTTTCAACGATTATCTCACGTGCCCACATATCCACATGCAAGCACGCAAACCAACTTGTTGCAAACGCCGCTTATGCTAATTAGACCCGGCTAGGTTTTGGTCTACTTGCAGCGCGGTGTGACAATGCAAAAGAAAATTTTTTCTGTATGAGCAATGCACACGCGAAAATCGCCCGTGCGAACTGCGAAGCGTGCGGCCGTGCCTCACATGCGGAAACATTTGATCTGTTTTGCGTCTCGGTCAGCCGGGCAGCGGGCCGAAGAGGTGGCCAAGACTCACCTGCTTCACATTGCCTTGGCCGTGAACACCGGTTAATACAATGCGTACCAAAATGTGTCCGGTGGGGGGATAAGCTGGCATACGTAAGAGCTCAAGACAAAAAGGCCGCATGGAAAAAAGAGCGCCCAACAAGGAGAGCGTCTCTTAGAGAGCACCACAGCCGAAACAAAGCTCCCTCCAGCTGGCAAGACACTCCACGTTTCGGCGTGTATATAAAGTAATCCAGTGCAAGTGAATTCATATCAGTTCACCGCCGTCCATCGTCAAACATTAGAGGTAGCCACAAGTCTCATCACCAATACTGAAGATGTTTACAAAGTGTGTGATACTCGCCCTTTTGGCCACCTCGGCCTGGGCTCGTTCTGCCACCGGAACAGCCAACTCTATTCCTCACGAGGAAGCTCGCTCCGAGGAAGGCTCTACCTCCTATCTCGGTGATTTCAAGTTCATGTACAAAGTGTACCAGGAGTGTGCCGCCACCGATCTCACCTCGTGTCTCAAGCTAAAACTCATCGCCGCCATGGATAGGGCTGCTCGCTCTTTCTCCCAAGTGGCAGTTTTTGATGGCGTTACCTTCATAAAGGAACCCAATGCGGTCGTTGATTCTCCAGCTATTACCGAAGCTGATTTGGAAGCTCAGCTGCCGCGCTCTCTAGAGGAACGTGACTCTGCTCTTAACAACTTGATCTTCAAAAAAATTGGTACCTTCCTGGAATCTCATACTCTCCAGGTAACATACATAGGTTTTAAAAACCGCTCATATATTTATTAATCAAAATATTGTTTCTGCAGGTAAAACTTCCAACTGCTTCCGACTTGGCTAGATCCTTTAATGGTGAAGAACGTGGCAAGAAGAAGAAAATGAGTGGTATGCTTCTCATCCCCTTAATCTTGGGAGGTACTTTAGTTCCATTGGCTCTTGGGGCTTTGGCTCTCCTCGCTGGTAAAGCCTTGATTGTCTCCAAACTTGCTTTGGTCCTCGCTGGTATCATCGGCATCAAGAAACTCTTAGGCGGTGGTGGCAGTCACGAATCTGGACATGAAGTCGTTGTCTCTGGAGGTCACGGCAGTGGATGGGGACGTACCTACAAGGAAGAGGCTGCTCAAAACTTGGCATACAGCGCATACGCCCCAAAAACCTCTAGCTAAATGATTAGCTCTAAACAACTAACATCCAACTCTAAATATTTAAATGCGCAATATTTATTTATTTAATTTAAATTATGACAAAAAGACTTTTAAATTACATTACGCTAAATTAATGACTTAAATAAAATAATTATAAAATATCCGCAATGTTTTTCATTCTTTATATTATTTTATTCTTCTTTATTGCTAAACTGAGCTTAACACCTTGTAATGTAAAGTGGTATAGTATACCACTACACCTCGTGGTCATCGTGGGCTACTTACATTGATACTAACGTGTTAACGTGTTTCATTAAAAATTGCTTTCCGACATTCAACTAGAATCAGAGTAAGTTCAATCTGTTACCAGTGACATATGGCTAGCTTTTTGTGCATAATTTGTGAATCCGTAATTAAGAAACTGTAAAGTAACATACATAACCGACCTACGTGTCGATGGTGCGATTACAAAGCTACGCATCGAGTTAAAATGTAAATTGATTTGCTCAATGCCAGCGGAACTGAGATTACCAGACTCTATATCGCTTAATTCTGCTTGAATTCAACATGATGTTAGTACCAGCGCCAGTGGCTCCTTGTTAAAATCAAAATCCTATTTAAAATAGTTTTGATAAGAATCATGAAGTGAAAATAACATTTAGGGAAGAAGAGTGTTTGAAAATCTCTCAAGCCAACTATAGATTCAAGCAAGTAAACTAATCAATTTATTCACACGGGTTAACAATACGCATTTTTGTTGTAGTTTTTAGCTTGTTTGTTGTTCGACAGGGAGCGGTTTAATGTAGTATTTATGTTGTCATGACTATACACAATACAATGCGCATAGCCTGAGAAGTTACACTTTAAGTAATTGGAGCAAGAAATCGCGCGTCGAATGCATCTAATCGCTAATTCCACATCCAAAGAAGTCAATCACTGCATAGCTGAAAGCTATATTGTTGAACGACTTGCTAATCACATCAATTAATTTTTAGTTTCCCTTCGAACGTGAATTTTTATCTTTTAAAAGCAATTCTCAGATTGTTATGTTCTCTAAGTCATTCCCTAACCTACATCATTCTATTCTACTCCAAACTTTAACCACCTTATGCTTCCTACCAAAATAATACTTGTGAAGTAAATTCCTTATTTTCTCTTTGATTTGTTATTGCTGATATATTATATTTACTAATTTAAATGCTGTGTAATTGCCATAGAAACAACCTACATAAATCCAATTTAAAAGTGAAATACATCTCCACTTTGTATGTAGAGCATCACAAGCGACAATTATTTGTCAAGACGTCGACCAAGCTCAGCGGTCAACGTTAGTGTATTACTGTATCACTATATTTACGATCATTGTCAAGCACTGGTACGATTGTCTTGAGCGTATAAGTAATACGAGACACGCAATAGTAAAACACCAGGTGAGAGATTTAATGCACACGCAAAGAATGTTATATAGTAAAGACGACGTCAAAGAAAAAATAATAAAGAGCTTTTAAAATGTTACAAATCCGGAAGAATACAAATTGAACTAAAGATGTGATTAGTTTGAACTTTTAATGCTATTCTAGAAGTTTTTTCAAGATTTTTAAGTAATAAATTTACCAGGAATGAACAAGAAACAGCAATAACAATTTGCACAGTGCACAAAATCATTATCTTTTTAATGTATCACGTGTGTCACATCCATATAGAATGCAAAAGCTTCAAGTTGATTTCAGTACCTTAAACGACGGCAAAAGTTGAATCTCTTCCAATTGTTGATTCTCCTTCCAGTCAGTTTCTATTTAAGTCTATTATAATTAAATTCCTGAGGATAGATATTTATTACAAACATTCTTACTCACACTAGGGTATAATAATGTTTAATCGCTGAGAAATTCTAAAGCTAAACTATTATTAAACTCAAATTATGTAGAATTAACTTAAGTGAGTATATTACGATGTTCAAGCAGCAGATAATTGTAATATCAAATGCATTACAAAATACTTTGAATATTGATTAATTTCCCATTGCTCCAGAGTTTCCTCATTTAAATAAACTAAACTACTTTACTAACGGAATGTGTAATCAGAATTTGATTTAATGCCTTTAATCAAAACAAAAATATTAAACTAACAAATTGATCGTTACAGTTAGCATTAACAATATACATATAATTCGATAATTGTCTTAAAAAATAATCAAAATATCAATCAACAAATAAATTATTAAGAACTAACAGCAATTGTAAGCTTACTTGCGAAATTATTGCAAGTATTTATACAGTTAATCAACAATAAATAATGTAACAAATACTTGTTTTGAGTTATGACTAGAAGTGTTTCTTGTAAATTCAGTACCATCACCCTTCTTTCTTCACCTTACTTGTAGTAAAACTTGAAAGAAAAACAATTTATTTAATATGTTCCGGCGCAAATCCACGATAAGGCAGCTCGGATTTCTCAAAAGACCGATCGAATGAATGCCCATGATCCTCATAAGGATGCGCGGCGATCACCTCGTAGCTAGGAGAGTGATGATGCTTTTGGTCGACAAGCTTTTTCAGCGCAATTATCGATGACAGCAGCAATGCGATCTTGGCTATGACGAGCGCTTTGAACGCTAGTAACCCAATCATATTCAGCATTATCGCCCCGATAGCTGCTGCCTTCATTTTCAGCAGTAGCAATAAAGGCAAGACCTTCTTTTTCTTCTTTCGACCTATACAACCACAACATAAATCATTCTATACTAAGCACTCAAAATGGTTTTCTATTACAGTAACGTGTAACTCAGCTAACTCGTTATTATTCATAGTGAAATTATAATAACCTTCTCCGATGCTTTTATCATCCTCGTCTTCGGCCAATTTCTCTTCAGCGTCCAAGGACCTCTTCAATTCTCTAATAGTGCTCTCCGGGACTTTGAATTGAAACATGTGGTTATTGAGGTAGTCTACAATGCGGTTCATGAGAACTTCGTCGAGAAGGTTCTCACGTGCGTTAGGTTCCTTAGGTAAAGCATTTAAGCTGAAGTATCGGGCTGATCGTTTCATGCCGACCACAGGACGGATAAGTAGACCTGCCCCAAAATCGTACTCACTTGGGATGGTATCCATTACTTTCAAGGCACGTTCCTAGTCATGGAACGAGACAAAAAATTAATGTAGGATTCTATAGTCTAGATAAATTAAGGGTAGTAGCTAGTTCGGTAGAGATAAGCTTGCTTACTTTAAGGCAGAGCGTAATAGGCCTATCCTGGCAGTCTTCAATCATGTTAACTGTATCCTCAAACAGGTCATTCTCAACGCCGTGCACCTCAAGGACTAAAACGATCCCCAATAATCCCAACAACACACTTGACATGACCCTCGTCATTGTGGCAACTCTTGGTCAAGCACGTTGAAGCTCGCAGAAGGAACAGACACGCACTGAGGCCGTTGGTGCATCGAGTCCTTGTTATATCAGGAATTGGCGCGATTGCACTTCAGCCGCCATAAGCGATTGCCACTAGTTTTGCCTTGTTTGTGCGTTATGTGCGTCTTCGTTGCACGCAATTACGAGGAGATAATCGCCGGTAATAGAGAGGCAGCCGGTTATCCCAGATCTGATCGCGATTATCTAGTACAATGTTTATTTGCTTACTTATGCGGAGTCGGCTATATGAGCGCTAACTGGCCGGTACGCTTTACTGTTAAGCTTGTAAATGGCACGCTCGACATATGCTCACCTCCGGGCTAATGCACCTCGACGGCGGCGACGGTGCACTTGCTACTTGAACAGTTATCGATTTATTATAGTCTTTACGTGGTTCTTCTTTTTACATGACAGTCATTTATTGTGTTCGCGGAAAAATGTGCTGGGCACAAAGAGTTTTCCACTTGGATGTGAACTAGATCAATGGAAACATTAACACAAATGGATCTTTCTGAACAATAATATTTTAGACCTGAGACAGTTATAAAATTAAGGCGTGGCAATTAAAATAAATAATTCGTGATAAATATTTATAATGAATTCATAATAAATAATTAGTAAATTAATTAATTTTTACTAATTGAAATTTTCTGTGAGGTACAGTTAAACTTCTAGAACTTGGGTAATAGAGTTATTTATGACGTCTTTAATTTCATCTAAGCCTAGGTCAAGTTTACTGTAAAAACAGCTACCTCACATTTCTTAATAGGTTGTCACTTGATTTATTGCAAATGATAATGCCTAAACTAATAATTTAAATTTCTGATATACTTTTTAATCGACGTCATTATTGTTATTGTCATTTTTGCACTATATATTTCTTTTAGAACCATGCTAAGTAAAAGTTTCCTAAATTCTTTTCTAAATTATGAGATTTTTTCTAGTCTATTTTGTACACGCAAATTTCACTTTTTGACTGTTAAAATGCTTCTGTAGTGATAATCATAGTAACATGTGTACTGTAATTATCTGCCAAATAAAAAAAAAAGCAGGAAGCACACGCTATGAACATCAATTTTTGCAATCAACTTTTAAAGAGAGACAACATCTAAAAACAACCAAACTTACAAAGCATCTATAAGCTTAAGAAAGAGAAAGCACAGCAATTGTCTTTTCAAAAGAAGCAAATAACGTAACGAGATTACTACTCCTGAAGAGTTTTAACGTTCTTGTATACCATTCTTTTAGTATTGTTTAAATAATTTTTTCGTATTTACTCCTCAGCTGTCTGCAACCTCGGCAATTATCTTACAAGACAAAGATGCGAATTTTCGTCAAATTCGCTTCAATTAATCACAAAGACTTTCACTATTTCTCGGATGCTCCAAGTAGTTGAGCATGCAAGACGACTTGGGGTAGGAGGACTTTTATCGCATCGTTTTGCTATTGTATAAAAGCACAGCGTGGGCGTCAAGGCGTCCTGTCTCGTGTCGAAATGTTTGCTTTGTGGATCGCATTCGCGAGTGCGGCGGGTGCTACGGGTGCACAAGGCGCCGTGAATAACAATGCGTCGCCCGAAAATGCGTTCAAGGAGTGTCTGGTATCGCAACCATCCGGGAACATTGGCTATTGCATTGGTTATGGGGCGCTGGCCAAGCTTGGGTCGTTAGATAGCAGCCCTGAGTTCAATCTGGTCGACGGATTGACTTTCACGAGGGATGAGAAAATGTATCGTGATGGATACAGTGTCGTTAGCGAAAGTGATCCAGGTGATTTCAGGTAAAACTGTTTGATCGCACATGTCTCACGTTGAGAAGACATGAGTTAATGGTATCTATTTAAAGAAGCGTGCTTTATCAATGCGAAGATTTTAACAATGTTCACAATGAAAATTTCTATTATCCAGCTAACCTTTGTCGTTCCTTGACTGTCACGTTGCTTCCATTTTGAGCATTTTCTTTGTGTACGAATTTGTAGTTCATTCAAGTTGCTTTTTGCTTGATTCTTTTCTTATACATTGCATTATAAACTTTGTGCTCTATTTTTGTTTAATAAAGATCAGTCATTGACTCTTGGGGGCAAGTCTTTCAAACTCGCACGATGAAGTGGAATATGGGCTTTGTCCATCCAGGTCTTACGATGAGAGTTGCTCCCGGTGCTACTGGAGGAGTCCTGGAATTTGTCATGGATCCACATAATACATTTCAACAACATTCTTTGAAAGAAGCAAGCACAGGTAACTAAATTATCTGAAATATGTGTTTTCTTAACTTTAAATAGGTAAATGTTGTTAAATTGTAGATTAATTAATACTTTAAACCAAACTACAACTGCTTTCTTGCGCTAAAAGTACAAACTATGAGCTTTTCGTGAACAGTATTGGGTTAGTGTACTTCCTTCTTCAATTCTATTCTAAGCTTTTCTAAGTTTTGCTTTATACAGCTAGATGTCTATACTAATACTGTATTAGGAAATAAATCTTTTCTAGGCAAGTCGTTTTTTGTTATCAACTAATCCTTTGTTATTCACAAATAGTAAACATTAGATGTGCAAATCATTCTAGAATCTTCAGTTTAGTTAAACTAATGCGTCTGTCACGTGCAAAGTGTTTTCTTGTGCGGATTTAACCGTTTCTGGAGTAGATAAAGCGGTTTTCCATAATTTAAGTGCAGCTAATTTTACTTGGGTGTTTTATACAAAAGATTTTAAACCACTACATTCTATTATATTGTAAGGTTAAATACGAAAACAGTAAGTTGTCTATTATAAATTAATATTAATCAGATTCGTTGAAATTCGTAACTTTTATCATAATTTCAGTAGTTTGCGGTTAAAACGTTGTGGTTAACAAGTATTCTAAACAATTTAACATCCTTCTTCTGGTATATTGATATTATTCATTGTTTGCGGTCTATTATTAAACTTATTACATTTTTGTGTGAATGCGGTCAAAGTTATTATTAGCCGCAATGGATTTCTTTACTGCATTTTTCCTAAAAAAATATAAAAAACATCGCACAATTTAAACTATTTTCATAAATTTCTTTCGTAAATTGTAACTTGTTATAAACTATGACCAAATAATCTTGGGAAACAAGCATTGCCAACAATGTCTAAAATCTATCTGCTTAGTTTGAATAGTCTTTATTCAATTCTTGTCTAAGCTAAGATTTAGCATCTTCTTTATAGATGTTGTTTACATGTAACGCGTATTATTGTGATTAAAATTTTATTAATTTTTAACAGTTTTATCCAAGGTAAGATATTAAATTTATCTCCATTGATATAAGCTTTAGGTGCGTGAATCTCGTTGGGAAGATTCTCAGCTCAGTGGAGAACTTGCGGATGTACCGTAATGTGCTAAGCATCAAATTGACACTTTCGAGAGAGTTCAACGTGGCTTAAAGCCGTTTGGGTAATTGTCAATCTGATGAGAGTTACAAGACAATATTGCGGAGAAACGCGGATTTGATATAGTAAACAGACACCGTAAATAGTTTTCTATAGAAAAGTTACGCAGAAAAAGTTGATCAAACGCTGATAATCGCGATGGTATCTGGTAAAGCACTTATGCATTTAGAAAATTCGGACACACCTTTCTTCTTGCATACCAACACGGTGTTGATGGTAATCGATGATAACGGTATTTGGCAATCAATTATCCTATTACAATACTCTCTGCCTACATTATTGAAAAAACGCTGAGTTTGACAAACATATGAATTATAGGTTAACAATCCAAAGAATCTGTGACAAATTTTAGAAACCTTCTGCAAAGGTAACTGTTTAATTTTGTATTTCTGAATGACTTCTACTACACGTTGATAGTATGATCGGCTGCATTCCACCCGAAGTTCATTCTCGCCGGCTGCATGCCAAAATGTTTGCGGGTCTTCGTGTCAAGGCCCACCAACTTCGACATTGAGCCGACCGGTTGCAAAGCAACCTGTTATTTAAGTCATGGTCTTTGAAGGTCTCGGGAAGCGGCTTCAACTGGGTCAGCTCATCAAGCAGGAAGTAATCGTCCAAACTAGAACTAGCAGCATTTAAATAATAGGAAATCACATTATTTATTTAATTCAGAAACAAAGTTTTCTGTTATTTTAGGTCGTATTTTGGCACGACACTTTCTGGTCCCATTCCTGCTGGGTTTCAAATTCAACATTGCAACATTGATTCCAATTATCTTTGGCATCATTGCACTGATTGCCAAAAAGGCATTGGTTCTGAGTAAAATTGCACTTGTTATCAGCAGTGCCTTCAGCCTCAGCTCACTACTCTTTACCCAAACTCCAACAGTTAACCCTTATGGCTACCAACCAACTTACAACCCGAGCTTTGGTGGACATGGTCATCATGGATACAGGTAACGCCATCTCCTCTAAATATTTGCATGTTGTTGACGTTTTACAATTATCTGTTGGGATTCTCACGGCCTCTTTTATGACCTATATTTGTAATTGAAGGCTGCCAATTGAAGACGAATACCACGAGCATACGTACCGATCAAGCGGCGGCACCGGTAACATCAATGCAGCCCAGGCAGCCGCCGCGTATGCCGATGACCAATTAAAGCTTTACGACGCCGAATTGCAGCAGGCGTTTACCCGCGAGGCGAAAAAGAATGGGAGGAATTTTGCATGGAGTGAAAGCGACAAGAAGAAGAAGAATTGATGTTGTCAGGTTTCAGCATTGCAAGTGGTATCATTGAGCAGAGAAGAAGAGTAGAATACCAAAAAGGAAACCAAATGAATTTATTTTAGGGGAAAATAATGCCAAAGATATTGCATTTCTATGAGAGAATGTATACAGTTTAAAGTTTGGTTGAAGATAAGCGTAAAAATTCAGCCATCGCACATCGTGAGACTTAGTTATATAATTGTTTTGAAGAGAGGTGGTTTAATTTTCGATAATTTTACCCTTTCTTCAATTATTGATTAATTAAAATGTAATGGAGATTGAAATTAAAGAAAATTGACGTTTATTAGAAAAATTTCATTGAGTCAATTCATTTGTACGAATTAAATTAAACAAATAAAAGCACATTTGATTGGTTTTTCAAAAGTAATCTTGTAGCTAACATTAGGATTGTCTTGGACTCTTTTAAATGTCCAACAAGAATCAACTACAACTACACCAATTAATTCGTTTAGAATAAATGAAAAAATAATAAACATTAATTACTATTCAATAGTGAAAACGGGTGACCTTTCTTCCTTTCTCATGTAACTATTAAACTCGTGGTTACGAATGAAATCAAACGAGTAATAATTTAATTTCAATGAGCGTACGCTCATTACCTGTAATAGCACACATAAAACCACTATTTCTTCTTTTTCTTAGAATGAAATTAATCTAACTTTTGTGGTAATGTTCCTGGGTGGACAAGCTACCTTGATGCTAATAGATTCTTAAATTGTGTCTGCTTGGCTTTTTGATTTACAGCATGCACATTATGCAAAATACACCAAAAGTGGGTGAATTTTAAGTTCTTAATAAAACTGTCATCGTATATGGGTTGGTAACTCAAATAATACATGGTCTTTAGTACCGTAAGTATAATTATCATTACATATAGACTCGGATAAGTAACACACAGGTGTTTTAACGATGAAGCACATATTGTATGAGAATCATATTGGTCACGCTCACAGAATTACTCTCAAATAGAGACCAACTTAAGTATATAATTATACTATACTGTGCATAACATGATCTGAATAAATATAAACAATGTGACATATTGTATTTTTATTTTGGGAATATTCAAGATATTTAATTCTAATTCAAATAAAAAATAAACTCAAATGTTTTACGAAATTATAAATTTGCATTTTTTGCAAAAAACAAGTTTTTATCTCTGTAAATGATTAAAAAATTTAAATTACAGAAAACTAGAAAACATTATACGTTTTATTGGTACCATATTTAATGAACCACGCAAATACCTTTTAAATGGAGTGCCTATCCCTTAGCTTCATATTTTTAGACACCCTGGAATCAAACTGTCTAACTTTGTTTATTGTTGAATTATTGTTTTCATATGAAGTCGTATTTCGGGACATTAACAGTTATATGGGGTTGAACGGCGTTCAGCAGAATAAAACTCTAGCTGTTAACCGAAGAGGGTTTTCTGTCTGAGTTTGCTTCCGTAGACAAGTTGTTCCAGTTTTGAAGTTCTGGAGACTTGCTCTCACCTGTATTCGTTGGCTACTGCACGCACATTCATTGTAGATTCAGCATTTTCCGTGAGTAACGATAATGACGTGAATACCAGATTTGTTAGGATATTAGTTATTCCGACTATTTTAATAAATACAAATTAATTAAAATCAATCAAAATAAATTTTATGCTGGTTGGTTATCAACAAAGTGTAAATCGTTTTGTGTAAATCATACACATAATACACAATTTACCCAAATAATTTAGGCATATTTGGAGTGTGTTCAGGTGGACATCATAGTAACACTCAGTCATTGGTGTCAACTTGATGCCAAAGCGTGAAAATATCAAATGTAGCAATTTTAATTTTGTGTTTACGAGTTTGAATTAATTTCTTATCTAAGCACTTCTCAAATTTCTATAATATCTTAAAGTTTCTTTGCTTAGTTCTTCGAAACGATAAATTCAATTGGAATGTGAATGATTTCACTAACGGTACTCGTGTGTATCTAAATTATTCAAATAAGTATTTCATAATTATTTAATCAGATTCAAAGTTGACTATATTACAAATGGATCATAATGTATCCATTTATCATCAATTTAATGTCAAAATAATATCAGGAAATATGACAAATTTTGTCAATGATATTGCTGAACAAATTAAACATACAAGATTTTAAAATTTTGTAATTTAATTTAATAATTTTAAAAAATGTATGAACTTTGGCACTCATTTTAAGGCACTTTTGATTAGTTTACGTGAATTACGCAATACAAAGAATATTTTAATTTTCTCTATAGTTTCCTAAATTATACTCAATTTAGTAACGTTATTATTTAAATATTAATATCATGTGTGAGAATATTGAACCCCAGTTAATTCCGCTAAACTTTGCTTAGTTTTGTTTTAAATAAATTTGGTTACTATTAGTTCATAGTTGATACATTCCAATTCGGTTTTCTTGATTTGCACTTTCAAACTCATTCATATGCATTTGATACGTAGCTGACTATTAATTGCGCTAAGTGTCGGTAATTTGTAAAATAATAGACATAAGTAGATCAACTTTTACTATCTTCTATGATGCGCGTTACAATTTCGACACGTGCACAGTGACTAATCGTCCAGTATTCTAATTTGAAAACGCGAGTTATTGCGAGTGCAATTAATTCTTGTTACGACTGGATGATTTCTGCGCAGTATTTGCAAACATTTGCATTACAATTTAATCAGTTCTAAATCGACGAAAAGCGTTCCTAAATGCTTGCAGCGAACAAGACAAAGATGTAGTGTTTGATGGTATCTCTCTAATTGATGTCCGATCGTAGATGAATTATTTACGTTTTGCATGTAGCGTGCTTCTTACACGTAAATTAGAACGATCAACGGTTCTTGTCTGTGCAAGAGCAACAGTCCGTGTTGTGATACGATTGATACACTTTCTCAAATTAATACACAGTTACGATAGATGAACGTAAGAAGCTTCGACATTGGATTTTCGAATATTACACAGTAACAAGATTCACTTTTATGCCATTGTAAAAGATCAACAATTGACTCAAATTGTAAAAAATAATTCCTAATATTTATTAAGTAAAGAAAACTACTTTAAAGGACAACATAAAACTCCGTAATAAATTTTCATTGACTTACGCCATGACAAATAAATAAAATATTTTATGAGTCGAGCTATTGTGTCATGTTATTGTCTATCAAACAATATACGAATACAAGAGTAATAGCCGAGTATTTGCATAGAAAACATTGAGTAAGATATGCGGATTGTAAATATTTTTTGACATAAAACACTCATTCGCAAGGTTGTAATCTTGAGCAATATTGAGCAGCATTGCGCGGTGTGGTAAACCTTCAACTTGACTCTGGTGTTCTTGCCGGCGTTGAACTTGACTCTGCGCTCTTTAACATAACACGAAAACGTTTTGATGAGAATCGCGCGAACGGCATCGGTGCCATGACTATGGTGTAGAAAGTTGAGAAGGAAAACGGTGTTGTAGACAGCCCGAAGGCTCTTTACGAATTCAGGTCGCATCTGGTAAATACTTCTGATTATGTTGAATCGTCGGATTCTTCTGTAGTGAGAAGCTTATGCCGCAGCTTTTTCCGGAGACTGACAAAATCTTTACTTATGGGGGAAATTAACTTAACTTATAGCTTGACTTAATGTTTGTTTTTGCTGAGGACATTGAAGATACAAACTTGGAAATTTAATCAGTCAAGAATAAATTAATTGAAATTAATTTGCTTATCAAGGAAATGCCTAAAGATTTGAATTAAACTGTTTACTTTTGACAAAAATTCGAAAGAAATTAATATCAGAAAACACCAACAATCATTTAAAATCAAGAGAATTAAAAATTATACTTGCAGTAGAATAATAAAAATCCACAAACAAAATCATGTTGCGTCGTTTTTCTTGCTCTAGTTATTTAAACATTTTCTGTTTATAAAATGACACTATTTACATATGCATTCATTAGTTACGTGTGCTTTTTTTGTATCATTGTCTTTATCCCTTTTTCATTTATAGCAATTAATCCTAGTAATAACGCTACGATGACCAACGCATTTATCTTCTAAGAACATCTGCAAACAGTAGAAACAAATTATAATTTCAATTATATCAACGGTTATTTTCTCCTGGTACTAGTAAAAACATTAGAAAACGAACACCAAAATATTTAACCTGTCATGTGTAAAAAACAAAAAATTAATGGCTTATGCCTAATTTATTTTAATTAGTATAAATTACTTCGTATAATTTACTACTGTAACTGTAAAACTATACACCTATGTAAAAGTCAATACTATTGTCAGTGAATAGCTACTACTAGTGAGCTACCTAATCATATGGTTCTAAAACCTTGTCGTAATAACTTTTAGAGTCAGAATAGCCCTCTAATTCCATAACCAAAACGACAAATTTAAATGCCTGGTTTGCAGTAACCAACTAACTATCAAAAACAGTGTTTAATAAAGTAATAATAAAAACATAATTTAAATAGAGTACTAAGTACAGTCATAGTACAACCAAAAATCAAGACTGACAGAATTAGGTGATATTGACGTCTCTGGCGTGGCACCATAGTCACGCCAGGGTAATGCCTGAAATGTTATACTTTGTCTGTGAATTCGTGTGTAATTTTTTTGTTGGTAGGCTGTTATTGTTGATATGCTTCGTAGTGCATAGACACAGAAAGGAATATATAAACGATCTGGAAGGCAACTGAGATACATTATCGTTCCTAGTGTCTTGTCAGCAAGATGTGTGCAGTAAAAGAGTTCTTGTTGGTTTGGTGTTTGACGGTGGGTTTACTAACAAGTTGGCAAGTCGCACAAGCCCAAGATGTCAGCACAATGCTAAGAAAGATCCGAGAGTGCATCGCTTCAGATCTAGCTATTATTTGCCTTAAAGAACGCGCTTTGGATGCTCTTAACGAGACCATCGTTAGCGATAAACCGATCAGTATCTACGGACTAGTTAACATTGTCAAAGATCCAAAGTATACAATAAACGACACAGTAGAGAGCAACTTAGTGCCAAGAGATCCAACAGAACGCAGTGCAAAGTTGAATGATATGATCTATGATAAAGTCGAGGATTTCCTCAGTTCTCGGACAATTCAAATTCGTTTGGAAAATATTATTGAAGGTACACTTTGAAACGCAATGATTATCAAATTTAACTGCTTGTAAGATATAGTATTAACTTTATGACTTTGCTTGCTGTAGGCCGTGGCAAAAAAGATAAAAACAAAGGAGGAATGCTTATGATGGGAGGTCTAGCAATGGCTGGAATGATGGTGCAGCTGTTTATGGGGAAGATTGCATTCATGGCTGGAGCTGCCCTGTTGTTAGCCAAGTTGGCCCTGATGTTATCTACCGTCATCGGCTTCAAAAAGCTTTCCGGAGGAGGTGGCGGAGGTGAGTCTACGCAAGTAATATACAGCGGGACTGAAGGGCACAGCCATGGAGGCGGATGGTACCGGAGCATCGCCGCCAATGATCCTGAAAATATCGAGAACAATCCTTACAGAACCCATATTCCTGATAACTCTTTAGATAATAATTATAACAACAATTACACGTACTAAACCACACCAGCAAGTAAAATAACAAGCTAAAATTACGGTTAGGGGATGAGTTTTACCTATTTTTGAGAATTTCCTGGTAGCTTTTGGTGAGGTTATCTGTTGTGTATCTAAATGTCTCCAATTATCTTTGTTAGATTATGACGGAAATTACATTCAGTTCTGTACTGTTTAGGTGACGTTGCGCTTAGAAAAAGTTTGGTGCTACTGGGCGGTCTGTCGCTCGTGGGGATGATGATAAAGAGTTTTGTTGGAATTGTTGGGTTCGTTAAGGCAACTTCAAGCATGGCGTTTTTTAAGATTGCTTATTTAGCTTTAGCAATATATACGTCAAAAAAGAGCAAAAACTTCCAAATCAAACTCGAAGATTATCTGTAGTACACAAAAAAGCCAGTTGACGCATTCAACAAAAAAAAAACTAATAATGAATTACCAGTTATAGAATAAGTTATTTATTTATTTGTGAACGGCAGCCATTTAAAAATTACAATAAATTATGAATTACGATATTAGTAGTAATAACCCAGCAATATTGAGTAGATGAGCTTCAAGAGTTGTCAGACCTGTCTTTCAGTTGACTTAAGCCAAGTTGTTGGAAAGTAGTGCTTGCTCGTTGAAAATTAGCGAATGCCGCGCCGCGACAGAAAACCAAGTGAATGCAACATCTAATTGGGAATTATCTCTGTTTTAGGTACGAGTAGTTCCTGGTCATAACGTACTCGTCGCGGCGCGAGCTCTAATTTCCTGTCGTTACTCGCAATATTCGCGAATTCAGAGCTTAGATCTGAAACAAAAACGCAAGATCCTTTAAGATCTCAAGCCCCTGATATAGCTTACAAATACAAACGACAATAATGTCAAAGGTTTGTGAATCTTTATCCAACTAATTTATTGACTTAAAAAAAACTTTGGTTAGTGTGAATTTTAATCTCATAGATGTTAATTTATTCTAGACTAGTTTTTATTCTAATTCTAATTAATATAGTCACTAATTTTAGTAAAAATGTTTGTCAACACACTAATTTATGCATCAATATTGCTATGTAATAAAAAGTAGCAAGTTTTTTGTTTTATTTTTTTGGTGCAGAGAGTAGTATAATTATTTCTTATCGTGAGCGTGTGCTTATTATCTGGTAATAAAATTCACGGTTAATGTTTGTATTAGATAAACGCTTAAATAATCTCAGTGCACATTGAGTTGGAAGTTGGATGATCATTAAACGCACGAACGTGCGAAGTAAATAGGCAGCGAAGCGAGGAAGCAAATTTGCGTTTGCAGAGGAGATGCTCACTTGTTCACCAACTAGAGCGGAAATCTTGAGCAATTATGCATAATATTGACGGCGTCATCCACAGCCGAGGTTGTTGGTTTTTTGTGAGTTGTTGAGTTCTTCATCGCGTTTGCTCTCGATTCCCGATGCTAATACATTGCATAATTGTGTTTTCACTTGGATACATCATAACGTCGACGAAGAAATTATCTATTACAAGAAGAATTTAGTTCTTTTCTACCCTAGTAGAAACAGTGATATTCTAGTCAAATTATAAACAGACAAGTACCGCACCTCTTATAAACTTTTAAATTAACTTATTTTCTTCTGAACCACTAGTTGTACATGATCTTGAAAGTTTCATACCACATGAAAATAACAAATGTCTACTTTTTTCTCCAAATCCATATCCTTTAAAGCTTATCGACTCGTAGGCGACATTGTATCGTCGATTCAGATCGCGCACGTTTTCGGATCATGTTAATGTTTAGAAAGAACAACTAACCGAGTGAAAGTCGAAAAAACCTGTAAGAAATTGGCGATCTAGAAGATTCTCCAACTCTTTCCTCCTAATACGATACCTTCAACGCACGGTTCGACTATCAATCGTCAAAGGTTTTCCATCAGCTACAAATTTCAAATACAAACACGTTGACGTCCATTTGTTTACTTTGAATGTAGGCAAACTTTGTCTGCGATTTTCCACAACTGCACAAACAAACTTCAGCGAAATCGAAAGCCGGATCTACACGCCGCGATAGATAATATCAACTGCAATGAAATTCATTTGTGCCAATTTACCTTGAAAGGTATTATGATTTTTTTGCTATTGCCAAGTAATGTTTTACTCTGTAGGAAGATTCTTTACTCATAATAACATCATATATTAATCAATAAATACCTAAGAGTAACAATAAATAATTTCTGCGTACGTTGGCTTAATGTACCTGATCAGTTCAAGTAGGAGTCTCGATTTAGACTATCCAAAACCATCATCTCCTCATCATTGGGTAGGGATCGGCGATAGTGACCTTCACCATCTTCAAATGCGCTCGAATGCGTGTGACTGGAAGAATGCGTTTGATGTTTGACAATCTCCACGGTGGTTTTCTCTTTTTCGCCGCTGACCAGCTTCTTCAGACCGAGGATGGCGGCAAGAACAAGTGCCATTTTGCCTGGAACGTGACGCACAGCATAAGATCACACGTATCGCAGAAGTGTGTCAAGCGCAGGTGAGATATGTGCTGTACAAGAATGTTGCGTTTTACCTATGATTAACGCTGTGCCGGCAATGACGGCGATGGTTTTATAGGTCATCGACATGATGACTCCTTTGACGGCCAAGGCAGCGAGAAATGGTGCGGCGTAGCGATTTTTCTTTTGGCGACCTCTGGCTTCTTCGACTAATTTAGGGAGGTTAATATTGATCACGTGTGATTCCATAAAATTACCTTAAAATTAAAAAAGTGGGGATATTCACTGAGATAATTCTGAAAAGGTACAGTGTCTTACTTGCAACATCATACAACAAATCATTAATACTGTCATTCTCTAGGACTTGAAGTTGATCTTCTGTCATCTTTTCAGTTCTAGCTAAGGCTCTGGACTGTCTAGTAAGGTTTTTCACTTGTTTTACGTCAATCCCTACAATCAACTCTAGATCTCTTGACTTTAGGGCTCTCTGTGCCACTTTTAAAGCTTTTATCTTGAGGCATTTAGATAAATCACCTTTGTTTGCACATTCTGTATAGGTACGTCTCATGGTCTCCAACATTTTAACCTCTGGACTTGGTACACTCACTGATTGATTCTCTGGTTTTTCTCTGCTTTCTGCACTAACTTCGAGTAGCACCAAAGCCATCCAAATTAAACACCTTAAGTGAATCTTAGTTAAATGTGGATGCAATCGTTGGTGCATTTTGATGGATTAACAAAGGAGAACTACGCTTTGTTGCACAAGGTGCATTCAATTTATATTTTTCTATATCGGTGCATTGCTGGACGAACGGGCAAAAGGTTTTAGAGCGAATCTTAATTTGGCCTCGCATGTGTAGATCAAGTGCAATGGTGCAACGATGTAATTGTAGACCTAATTTATACACTCGTTAGACGTGTCGATACGCTGCGCGCTCAAGAGTAGCGCGTAGTTTTGCACCAATTTTCCTCCGATGGACGCTGGTAGTGCCAGAATGGATAGCGTCTGGTATTGTTATAGATGGATAATCATATAGGTAAGTTTATTATACATAAGTGGCATGCAAGGCACCAAATGCTTGTTGGGTAGACCGAGCCTCCTAAGAAACGCAAATTAGGTGTTGTTATTTGATGTAAGGATTTAATTAGAATTATAAAGATGTATTAATGATATACTTTAGATTATATATTTTATATTATTAATATGAATTAGAAACAAATTTTATACCAAATATCCTTTTTAATGGATTAATTTAAATTAGTACTAATGACTCTCAGGTCTAACAATTATAACTCTTGGAATTCTCCAAAAATTAGAAAGAAGATCAAGAAAACTTAAAACCTATAATGTGCTAAAAAGATATAAATTATTATTTTAGTGTAAGATAAATAAGAAAATGATAACAGCAAATTAAAATTGTTTTAACACTTTCTCAAAAAGTTTTTTCAGCCACATAAAAAAAACTACATTTTCTTTATATTATAATTTTATTAAATAGTAATATCTCTAACCTTAGTTTTTTTAATTCAATTTACACATTCTGTACATTTGTATTTCATTTGTTTCTGTACTACATAAGAAAATGTCAACATTCATATTTGTTCGCTAAAAATGACCCGCGTAAAAATCTGCATAAACACAACAAACCTACATTGAGCACTCCAGCAAAGTATGTAAGTGGCAACAAGACTTTACACTCACCTCAAATTGTCTCATCCGCATTGGAAGATCGAGTACGTTGCACAATTGCACAATTATATTGTTGCAAAGCTACACTTCGGTCTAATTGATGCCTTCAACCTTTGCACAATATCTTGCATTTTCTATTTTCATTGTAGAAAGTTACCAGTCAACCACAGTAGTTGTACCTGTTGTTGTAATTGTTTCCAATAGTGTTGCAGTTTGTTCGACGTTTAGCACAATTTTTCAGTTCCGCTTGACATAGACATTGCCTATATAATACTCATTGACTTCAAACGCTTGAGATTTAAGAGGCCTTATGAAAATGCACGGAGTATACGAAATATTTTTGTATGTGAAGTAGGTCTTCATGGCCGATTATCTCATCATTGCCGCGTGTGATATGCACGAAAATCACCACGACACATGAATGGAATCAGTGTGCTTGCAGGCACACGATCGTGAATGGATAATGGGCGAAGACATTATTTCGCCGCGAGGAGGATCTCACGTATTCTGCAACGCAATTTTGAGTTGGCCAT
The DNA here is from genome assembly GCA_027575565.1 of Diploeciton nevermanni. Classification (NCBI taxonomy): domain Eukaryota; kingdom Metazoa; phylum Arthropoda; class Insecta; order Coleoptera; family Staphylinidae; genus Diploeciton; species Diploeciton nevermanni. Next base: position 2,184,165 of record JAODIE010000013.1, read on the forward strand.
GCTGGCGGTTGCTTAAGGAAAATCTGATGATCTTCTAGCTGAGAGAGAAACCGTGGTGTCTTCAATCGGAACATGAATTGCTCCAACAAATTTCTGAATAATTTTAGCTAGACTCTAGAATATTGAGAGAAAGTTTAAATTATCGGGTCTTTGTTGCCAACATGGTAACATAAATATTTTAATTTTATACTTATTTACCAAACAATATCCACAATACTCAACAAGCAAATAAATAGCAACTAATTATCAATTTTCTTCTTTGCCACTGCATTTCTTCATAACATCCGGCATTGACATCGGCCAATCCTATAGCATTGTCAAGGTCTGTAAAACTCAACCATAGCGATTTTCCAATTCCCTGATAATTTACGAGTGAGGTACGAAAGAACGTGAATATCCGTGTTAATTAGACATTTGAGATCTTAAAGCATAAGTCATCTTCGACCCACATTCTCGCGACGCGCACGTGACCCAATGCATACGTAATAGCCCACGAATCGAACACATCCATTTGCATATAGTACTTATCATAGTTGTTAAGAAGCATTTGCATTCCTCTACATTAAGAGCACAATGAACATTGCGCTGGGCGTTATCTCGATGAGGAAGCCGAATTGTGAATGCTTAACGCATAAATTATGCATTGCCTTTAATAAGACTAATAAGGTAACAAGTCGTGGATGAGGATGGACATGTTGAGGTTACCTTACGATGTTTCTTTACAGTTATTATTCGATTTTTATGCATAAAAAACAGTGGATCTTCAAAATTTATTAAGTTGTGTTTAACCTAGTCTCACAGCAGTGTATTATGTACAATAAAAAGACGTAAATTAAAGAATAAGACGCTGTAAGACTTAATAAAGATGGGAAACTGGATAGAATTTATTATTTTACTTTAAGGAAGAAGAAATTCTTGGCTAAATTAATTTCTAAAGACGTGGTTTCCTTTGATAACACTTGTGAATATTTATAACTCTATTCTAGTCTTCTTGGTTATCTCCGAACAATACGACCCAATCTAATTGCCTTATTGCCTACTTCACACGTTATAATTGCCTGCTTTGTACACAAACAATTTCACTTCTTTTTCACTTCTATCAGTATTAATCAAAGCAAAATAACAAAAGTAATTGCTTCTCAACCAGAAATTAAAACACCATGTTACTTCTGTAATTCGATTCATAGTAATTACAAAAAAGAAAATAAAGAGTGCACTAATGGAACACGCTTAAAACAAATACGCATGAAACTATTAGCTCCTAATGAACGTGCTGTCCGTCGATGCAAAAAGTAATTAAAAAATATGCCAGCATATGCGCAGCAAAAGTAAATCGTCCAATATCTCTCCAATGATCTCCGAATGGGTATTTGTGCTCAAAGTCGAGAGTGAAACTCTTATCGGCATGCACATCTTGGCGATGCTGGCAGCCACCTGTCATTCTGTCGCGTCCCTCCACGTCTGGAGAAATGCATTAAATTGCAATTGGGCGCGGTATTTTAAATCGCACTGCGTATGGTCACTGACTGCATGCGAAGAATGGCTAAAGTCACGCTGCTTAAACATCGTATGCGTGCGACACCGTTAATTATATCGAATGCACTAATCTGCTTGTTGGTGATTCTTTGAAAAGTGATGCTTTACTTTGAATTTCTTCTTCGTTATAGTTAGCCAGTGATTTTTGTTGCGTTTTGCACATCCGAATGCAAAGATGCTAGATGGAGAAAGTTTGAGTTTTACAATTACTATTTTTTGCCTATTATTATGACAAGCAGATGAAAACAGTTTAAGCCTTAAGGTATTAAAACGAAGTTACTTTACTGAAATTTTATGCAAACGGATTTTTGTTCATTGCCCAACATACATGTTAAGTTAGTTTATAATTATTATTTTAGACCTTACAGTATGTGTTCAATGCGAAAATTTGATCAGAATAATTTAATATTATATCAGATTCCTTACGAGGGTAATCTTGTGAATTAGTTTCCTCTCGCGCTTTCTTTTTGTTTGAATAAAATCTGCTCAATACGCTTCGTTTTCTGCCTCCGCTTTGAAAATTGAATTTGATCTCGTGTGCACTGAGGCTGTGTGCAAGATCAACTCAAGTCAGAAACCAATGAACTTGCGCTGAGACGCAAGTAGGCCATGAAGACACACCAATAGCAAGTTCTAGGGTAGTCGGCAAATATGTCAATGATGCGAGGTGTAGGTGCGCGTCTCTCTCTTCGCATCAATTTCCCATCCCATTGAAGCAACGCGGAGCGGGTCATGTCGGGGAAAGGTCATGGCGCTGCCAGCACGCCACCGTGGAGTGCGCTCGCGAAGAACTGGCGGGCATCAAGCGTTCGATTCCGGTATAAAACCGGAGGCACTCATCGTTTCGGCATCAGTCGTTCGTATCACTAGCCGAGTGCACAGTATCGCAACACAGCGTGGTGCAAATCATAAACAGCTAGATAGCAGGTGTCGATCTCCTAAACGAACTAAACAACAATGGTGCGTTTGACGTGTGCGTTGGTGGTGCTAGCAGTGGCGTTCTCAGTCACATTGGCAGCAGACACCATGGACAACGCTGGAGTACGGATTGCTCTCCGAGTGTACGACGAGTGCAGCAATGCTGACGGATTTATGCCATGCCTGAAAAAGAAAGCCATTACCTTCCTCACCCGCTTGGGCCGTATGGATAAATTCACCCTTGGCGAGGGCATCAATGTGGTGCGCGCTGAAGACGCTCCAGTTGCGGAAAACACCATCTCTGAAGAACAACTAGAAAAGACCCTACCACGTGCTGCTGATGCCCGTGATGCCGCCCTCGATGGCATGCTAATAGATAAACTCACTTCTTTCATTAGCTCCAGGAATGTACAAGTTACCCTCCCAAAACTGTCTGGTGAAGACTTTGGTCTTGAGGAAGGTACGATATCATAAATTCCGGTGACCTTGGGTCATAAAAGTATTCTGTAACAATTGTTAACATTTGTAATATTTTTCAGGTCGTGGCAAGAAAATGAAGGGAATGATGCATGGAATGATGATGGGTATTGCTGCCAAGATGGCCACTTTAATCCCTGTTTCCATCGCTGGTCTGTTCCTCTTGGCCGGTAAAGCTTTGATCATCGCCAAAATTGCCCTGCTCCTCTCAGGTATCATCGCTATCAAGAAATTGCTCGCAGCCAAGCAAAGCGGAGGTGGTGGACATGGCGGATGGTCTTCCGGCGGCGGTGGTGGCCACAGCGGTGGTGGCTGGGACAAACGTTCCTTCGATGAGGCCCAGAAAATAGCCTACAGTGCCTACGCTCCAAAATAAGCCAATCAACCAACCAATTTAGACTTACGAAGCAATTTTCCTTGTATAATAATTGGACCAATTTTTCTGGTCACTTGCTCCCCAATCCTCTAAAAGACCTGGTCTACTTTGCTCATTCCGTAGTCTTTCCCACCTCAAATTCTTCGTACAAACTTAGCAATCCAGTCATCTTTTTTACGTCTAGCTAGTAACGTTTAGATTTTGGTTTAAATTAATTTAAAGATTTATTTAAATATTTAATGATTATTGACTATCTCTAAAGCAGTTTAAAGTATTTGTTGTACAAAACAAGAATAATGTGTTACAATCACACATACGTCGACAGAATATTTATAATGATTATTATTTATTTGCTGTATTTATAAATAAACAAATAATTTATTCTATAAGTTAATTACTTTCTTCCCAAAGAATTAAAATTCTATATAATTAATGAGTAAATACACAGTTAATTCTCGGACGATGGCGTATTAAATCCGTGGCGAAAATAATCCGTAACGGGTTCTTGATTAATTTGGTCAAAGCGGGCCACTTCCGATTCAATTACACACACACATTTTAGAAAAACAGCACTGTCTGAAATATAATTTAATGACGCATTCACAATAAACGAGAAGATATTCATTAGTTTTATTTAATTTCTTTCAATTAAGGTAATTGCGAAGTGCACAATGTACTTTTGCGTGCTAAATTCGCATTGGAAATTATGCATATGTTACCGGGCCGTTGCGATTCAATGAGCGACGTAATGTTCAACTAAACCATTCTGAAATGTAGCGCACTAAACCAAACGTTCTGCGACTAAATACACCACTCCGTGTTAACCATCCGTATAGTGGCTAGTTTGTAAAAGGCATTACAAATTGCGTGGAAACCACAATACAGCACAATAAAAATAAACAAATATTAGAAATGCTATATTGGTTACTTGGAATTATATATTTGTTGTATATGTGTTTGTTGCATCGCTCAATTCAGATCCCTGAAGTGTCTAGCAATAGATCCTATTTCTGATGCATTCCTTTTTGAAAATTCAAAGGAGATATCTTTTCAAAGCTCCGTGGGTTTTAATCAACAATAAATAGTACCTTTTATATTCAAAATATCAAATTTGAATGAATTAATTTGTCTAAGCACTACAAACAATGCGCGAATGATTGTTTTAGTTCTATTGTATTTGTTTATTGTTTGTTTATCTTTAAAATGAATGGAGACTAGAAGTAAAAGTAAGCGCTTCGCAAGAGGTGCGTGTGCCGCAGCGGTTGAGGCTTCGGCATGCCTGGCGGTGTGGAATAGTAGGTCGGGTTCAAGTCTCTGGAGTTTTTAATTTATTTAAAATAATTCATCGTATGCAACCAATAATACTAATAATTTCAAATTAATAACTTAAATAAGGTTACAAAGTTAAAATAAGATTAACCCTTAATTTCAGGATCAAAAAAATATTTAGTTTCGTTCCATAATACAAGATGGGTCTCTCCATGTTTCTAATTTCTGCAACTTTATTCAAGGGTTTATAACTACGAATCCTGGAGGATGACCGCTATCCGAAAAGCGGGGCTGGGCCGGGAGCAATGGATGAGTTACTACGAGCAGTCCTCGGTATTGATTCTTTTGAGCTGTCTTTGAACGACACGTGCATACAAAAATCAAAACGGCGAGCTCCCTCTTTTCTCAGGGAAGCACTTTATTCGCTCTTCTTGTTATTCCAGCTCAACCCTAGTCATCACTTTTTGAATTCCGTTCCGTGTACTGCGGACTCCTCTAATTTATTTGAATTCCAATTAACTTTACACGGTACTTTTATAAGTTCAACGTAACCCGAATTAATGCCAACTTCGTTAAAAATCGTCGCCGCTACCGGGATCGAACCCGACAACCCCTGGTCACCACGCACAAGCGGGTCCACTACACCAAGCCAGGTCGCGCGCAGGGCGTTTTGAATATGAATTAAATGGAATAAATATTTTAAAAATATCAAAGAACAACACAAAACACTAAACAATAACAAACATTTAAAACAATTTGTAGCTCTAAAAAGAACTGCTGTAATTCTGAAATAAGGAATAGGGCTGGAAATATAAATTAAAAGTATATAAATGAAAAGCCTACATAATATTATTAAACAATTTTATTGTGGAAGCAATTATCACAAAATGACAAAGAGGAATCAAGTTAGATATTAATTACTACAAGGCTTCGTTTTAACTTGAATAGTTAATACAACGCAACAAATACATCTTTTGTTTATAATAAATTATTAGTAATTCGCTATTAAAATTGTGTTTTCCTTTGTTCAAGAGTGGTATTTTACATTTTCATCTTTGATTAGTAGAAACTCTAGGTAGTGATTGACTAAAAATGACCGTTCGAGAAGAGAATCAGTCAGCACCATTTTTTAGGTCGAGTAAACATCGCATTCACATCTCATCATTCACACGCTTTATACAATAAAAAATCAAAAAATAATAGTCTTATTATTATTAAACGTATAGTATTATCTTACGATACGATCCAAATCTTCCGATGGCTTTCTGTTTAGTTGGCGCACACGAGAAGTGCGCGAACGAGTGTAGGACATGCACAAGGGAAAAGGAGATAGGATCGAGTTAGAAGAGTTAGGAACGTTATAGAACCCACCACCATTAAGAGACTTATTCAATTCCCTTGTCGAATAATAATAAAATGAAACTAAATAAAACTCCTGTTCGAAAGCCAATGGAAAAGATGGACGTCCTGTAATGCGCCCACTGTTTGCAATGCAATCAATAAACGCATTACCTTATTATTTACTCCTGAAAAGTTTGACGACATCGTGGCACGCTCAGCCTTTAATTTGGCATTGGCAGTATCGTTTATTGATGAGTAGCTAGATTTATAATACCTCTGAGCAAAGACAGACGCGACACGTGCCACGTTGTAGTCAAACACGGTTCATAGATTCGCATATTTATATATAATACAATTATTTTCATTTAGTCTGTACTTTCGTTTTAAGTCGAGTATTTTCATCCGTTTGTAAACGTTTAATATTGGTGTTTATATTACGTGAGGTAGTCTGGACTGGGTTCTGTCATCGGCTCCGGTGTGGTGAAGAGTGGATTGGGAAATTCTGGCGGATGTGGAAGTGGTCCCGAAGCTTTCGGCCTGCGACGATAGGCCATAAGCCAGCAGGACACCGCGACTGCAACCGCCACAAGAGCCAATAATGCGGTGATAATCAGCGCAATGATGAAACCAATCATTGATACGCAGATGTCTTCCACTCTTTGAGCATCAGAAGCTGTAACAAGCAACCAACAACCGATAGAAACATTTTCAATGTCGACAAATTAAGATATTCATACCTTCTTGTGGGTCTGTAAATCTCTCCTCACGTCTTTCAAATGTCAAAATAGCATTCGATTGTATAGTGATCTCCTCGCGTAGTTGCCCATTAACAAGGTCACCACCTGCAAGGTCCGTATTCTCATCATCAATTTCTCGCTTTCTTCTTCCAAAGGCATTGTAGCCTCGACAATTGACCTGCAATTATTTTTAAATACAATTAATCTCCCCTTTTATAAATTTGAATATAAATTCGGTAATAACTTACCGGTTGACATTTTCCAAAGCAAACACGAATATTACACTGGAATCTTATGTTGTCACTGCTTGGGAACTTAAATGCATTGAAACTTGCAAGCAAGCTCTGCGTATCTGAATTATATTCCCATTCCCCAAAGATAGTTGGATCTGTTGCACAGCCATTTTCATCCGTTACCAGATACTCATTCTCTACGTTATCTTCCATAGTTTTGGCCACGCAACTTCTAGCAAAACCGCCATAGATTGAACCAGGTTGCACGTCAACCTGCAGCATCAAATTGTCCCCAATCTCGGCTGAATTGATTTCCTGTCCAGTAGGTGTAACAATCTTCATAAGACAAGTTGGTGGCGGCCCTGTATTGGCAATGGTTCCAGCAGTGGTTAACATGGACACGTTGAATCCTAGCGTCACATTATGTTCGCCAGTTTGGTAGACACACTTGATGTGATAGGCTTGTGCTTTGTATGTGACCAATTTAGGATGTTTTTGAATTACAAGTACAAAGCTTGCTTGGCCATTGACGTGAATCAAACCACAATTACCAAATTGAACTTTAAAATATTCGATCCTATTCAGTGTATCCGATGGTAAAGTAACAACTCTTCGACATTGTTCATCCTTGCTGTGTCCTTTGACGTAGAGGACACCGTTGAAACCTGGTTCGGTTATATGGATCTCAACCTGCACTCCGTCAGAAAGACAACTGACAACCATTTCAGGCCTTGGAAAGTCAGTACGGAATGGCGATGTTCTGTTGCAAAGGACTTCTGGATCACCAGTATAACCAGTGATACATTGGCACACGGCTTGATGATTCGTGGCATTGCAAAGGGCGTTGATTCCACAGTTCTTGATGGAGCAAGGATCGTCACAAGTTTTCGTTTGTGGGTTACAGAATCGATGATCAGGACAATGATCATCTGTTTCACATTCAGGTCCAATGACTGGGACGCAGTTGCCTCTCGAGTCCAGACGATAACCGAATTCGACCGGGCAGACGCAATTACCGCGTTCGTCGATGTTAAGACCTCGTTCAAGAGCGCAGACGCATCTTCCACGTTCATCAACCTTTAATCCCTTCTCTATTGGACACAGGACACACTCATCATTTTCATTCAAAGCGGTGTTAGGTGGACAGACACAGTTGCCATCCGCTGTTGTAATATAACCCTTGTCGGTTCTACATAAAGCCACTGAAACATAATAAATAATTCATCAATATCAATATACCATTCTTATACAGTAAGCGATAAAATAAATTGATTACCCGCCAAATATGAATATGAAGTTAATAGATTGTTACACTTACTCTTATCGCATTGAACTGCTGCATTGCCTTGATATCCAGGCAAACATTCACAAATCATGGTTCTAACAGGGACAGTATCAAGAATTCGGCAATCGGCATTAACGCCGCACGGTTCAGTGGCATTGCATGGGTTTACACATTCGTTATTGATACAGGCGGTTTGGGATGGACAATCGGCGTCAGACCTACATTTCTCTTCTTCCTTCACGCATCCTCCCTTGCCATCACCGTTATAACCACTAGGACAAGCGCAAACCGCTTGGTGGTCAAACACTCGGCAGATTGATGGTGGTGGACACGGGTTAGCATCACAGGGGCTGGCGCATTTCTGGTTAACACAGGCCCGATCTAGGGGACATTCAGAATCACTTCTACAGCCAATTAATATACATGCTGTTTTAGGGTTGCCTTGATATCCGGGCAAACATTCGCAAATAGCACGATGGTTTATACCCAAACAATTGGCCTGAAGGCCACAGGAATTGGCGTCACATACAGCAATGCATTGTCTGTTAATACAAGAATGGGTTCCGTGACACTCTGAATCACTTCTACATCCAACTTTGGTACAGTCTATTTCGGGGTTGCCACCATAGCCTTGTCTGCATGTACAAACTGGTTTATGGTTCTTGATGCGACACTCGGCATTGGGGCCGCAGTTGCATGGATTTTTGCAAATTCCTTGTACACATGCGCGATCAACTGGACAGTCTGGATCAGTAACACAACCACCAACTTCCTTAACTGGAATAGTAGGCACGCAAGTTCCACTGCCACTGCTAATGTATCCAGGCGGACAAATACAAATCATAGTGCGAACTGGCACTGATGGTACAACTTGGCATTGTGATGGTGTGTGACAAGGTTCAAGAATAGCGCATGGATCTTGACAAATATTCTTAATACAAGCAAGTCTTGATGGGCACTCAGAATCTTCACGACATTCGGGTTGTGGTTCACGGCGACAGTCAACGTATGGGTTACCAATATATCCAATTGGACATCTACATAGGGCCATGTGATTTTGAACATGGCATTCTGCTCTTGGGGAGCACGGGTTGTCATATACGCAAGGATTGATACATTGGGCATTGATACATTGGCGGTCTCCAGGACAATCAGAGTTAGATGTACATCCTACGACCATACACCTATCCATTGGATTACCTCGATAACCGCTTAGGCATCTACACTCTGCGCGGTTTCGGAATACGTAACATTCAGCGTTGATACCACAAGGATCTCGAATTAAACATGGGTTTATACAGTTACTATTAATGCAAGCCTTTCCTGACTCACATTCTGAATCAATTCTACAGCCAACTGCGCGACAAGCAATATTTGGATTTCCCTCAAAACCTTCTTCACACGAGCAAATTGGGCGATGGTTTTGCACAAAGCAAGCACTATTGGTTCCACAATCGCAAGGATTTCTGCACATTCTATTAATACACGCTTCAGTAGTGGGACATTCATTATCAGACGTGCAACCTGGTGGACTTGGTACAACGACGGCGTGACATTCACCTTCGTCATTTGGAACCCAACCTTCGGGACATGTGCAAATCATTGTTCTCACTGGAACTGTGTCCAAGACGGAACATTGCGCAGTGCGGTGACAAGGTGATAATTCATAGCAAGGGTTCACGCACGAGTTTTTAATGCAAGCTAACTTGCTCGGGCAGTCAAGATCGAGTTGACATTCAGCTTTGCCAGAAATTAGGACTGCTGCGGTACAATAGGACAAGGGATTGCCTTCACTCAAATGTGGTGGGCACATGCAACCAGCTGCATGGTTCTGAGCATAGCAGATTGCATTTTGAGCGCAAGGAGGATTAGCAATGCTTGAGCATGGATCAACGCAACGTTGTTGAATACAAGCGCGATTGAGTGGGCATTCCGCGTCGACATGACATTCGACACGTTCGCAACGTTGGAATGGATTGCCAATATATCCAGATGGGCATCGACAGGAAGCGCGATGGCTGCTTCCGAAACACTCGGCGCTGGTTGCACAAGGATCCCCCAAAATGCATGGGTTGATGCACTGACCATTGTAGCACTGTTTATCGCTGGCACATTCAATATCACTTTGACATCCAACTGCAAAAAACAGATATAAGAGCCTATTGATATAATCATAGTTTGGTAAACTTACGCTTGACACATCCAATTTGTGGGTTTCCAGAAAATCCTGGTCGACAATAGCATATTGGATAGTGATTTGTAACACGACATTCTGCATGTGGTCCGCAATTACAAGGACTAACACAACGAGCATTAACACAGGACTCTGATCTGGCACAGTCACTATTTGATTTACATCCAACAGTAGGTTCAATAGCTATCGAAAGAAAAATTGTATTATAAAAAATTAACAAGAAGAATGGCTAAACTTACGTGGAATACATTCTATCTTTGGATTGCCTTCATATCCAGATGGACAATTACAAATAGCTTGATGGTTGTTAATGGAACAGAAAGCACCAATTGCGCAAGATTTGTCATGTAGACATGGGTTTACACAACGATCGTTTCTGCAGGTCTTGTCGTAGGTACAATCAGAATCAGTAAAGCATTCTGGTACTGGCATAACTGTAGGTGTTTTCGGTACTAAACATAATAAAATCAATTAGTATTCATCCATATATATATATATATTATTTTACCATTTATGCATTCCACATGTGGGTTCCCAGTGTATCCTGGAGCACAACTACAAAGTGCTTGATGATATCTTGAATTACACTGGGCATTTACACCACAGAAGTCCACACTGCAAGCATCTTTGCAAGATCCTCTGACACACTTTTCAAGATCGCTACAATCATTATCCACATGACATTGAGATTGTTCATACATAATTGTTCTGCATCTTCCGTTTTTATCAATAAAGGTATCAGGTGGACATTGGCACATTACAGTTCGTAGTGGTAATGAATCCAAAACTCTACACTCCTGATCAATAGAGCATATGTTGTTGATAGCGCATGGATTCTGGCAATGGGAATTGATGCAAGCCAGTTGAGGTGCACAATATGAGTCTGACCTACATTCAGGCTCTGGCTTTCTGGGCGCCAAGCACTCCTCATATGGATTACCGTTGGTTCCAATTGGACACTGGCATTTAGCTTGATGGTTTCTGCCAAAGCAAGTAGCAGTAGAAGCGCAGGTCACATCATCACACACAGGGCGACAGACACGATTCAAACGATCACATGCCTCATGGTCGGCGCAGTCTTCGTTGTATTGGCACACTCCAGCTATGCAAGATACAAGTGGGTTACCTTGGGTACCGAAAGGACATTGGCATTTAGCTCGGTGTGATTGAACCACACATTCTCCACCACGTCCACAAGATGTAGTCAAACATGGATTGAGGCAGTTTTCATTGATGCAAGCCTTATCGTAGGGACATTCATTGTCTGATTTACATTCAGCTAAAAATAAACAATCTAATTAAAACAGATTCTTCAAGAATCCGAATTTAATCGCTCACGTTTGTAGCAAAGTACTTGTGGGTTGCCACCCCATCCATCAGGACATTTACATATTGGATGATGTTGGATGGTTCTGCAAATTGCATTGTTACCACATGGATTGGCAAGAGCACAAGGGTCTTGACAGCGTTGGTTAATACAAGCACGATCATTGGCACATTCAGTGCTGCTGGTACACTCAGGTTTGTTTTGTGGAACTAAAAAATATCCAAAAAGTCACAAATTTCCATAAAAACATCTGCAATTTAAATACCTTGGCTGCATTTAATAAATGGATCACCAATTAATCCCGTTGGACATCTACACAATGCCTTATGGTTGGTCGCGGTACATTTGGCAGTGAGAGCACACTGATTAGCAACCGCGCATGGATTTACACACTGTCTGTTCAAGCATGTTTCGCTCAGAGAGCATTCATCACTTGATTTGCATCCAGGTTCAATATGTTGAGCTAAAGAGTATATAAATTAAAGCTGGTCCTTTCAAAATTATCGGACATAAAACTACTTAATGTGTTGCTGTTAAAATTATTAGGAATGGGATATATAAGAGAAAAAAAACTAAAAGAAAACAAATATTGCTGAAAAAAAAATTGTTAGTAGGCAATAATTGGAGTCGATATTTACCTAGACGACATTCCTTATCAGCATCACCGACGTAACCAGGCAAGCATAAACAAGACATGGTACGCAGTGGGAGAGTATCAACAACAGAACACTCAGCATTTACTCCACATGGTTTTGTTTCCACGCATGGGTTTTTACAAACACCGCCGAAGCAAGCCAATTTGCTAGAGCAATCGGCATCCATTTTACATTGTGATTCGGCGACAACTGGCACCACATTACATGAAATCAAGGGATTGCCATTGTATCCAGGTGGGCATGAGCATTGTGGAAGATGGTTCTTCACATGACAAATTGCTCCAAAGCCACAATTGCATGGATCTTCGCAACGCTCGTTCCGACATGCCAAGTTGTAAGGACATTCTTCATCAATGGTACATTCTGGCCGTTCACATCTGACTTGGGGATCACCTTGGAACCTATCTGAGCAATAACAACGAGCACGATGGTTTGAGTCGGTTCTGCAATGGGCATTGATTCCGCACTGAGTGAACAGACATGGGTCAACACATTCTCTGTTTACGCAGAATTGAATTGCGGGACAATCAGAATCAGAACGGCATCCAACTAGAAAGGCAACACAATAAAAAATTATATTCGCAGACAATTTCAATTATAGACATACTTTCAACACAAGCGCTGTGTGCATTTCCAGTAAAACCATCTTTGCAATAACAGATTGGTCTATGAGTTTGAACACGACATTCAGCATTGGCACCGCAGATGTTATCCAAGCATGGATTGCGGCATTGTTGGTTCACACAAGCTTTATCAAGAGAGCATTCAGAATCTTGTACACATTCTGGTTTAGGAAGTGTGGAAACACTTTGTACGCGGCATTGAATTTCAGGTACGCCAAAGTAGCCAGGAGGACAAGAACACACTGCTTTGTGATTGATGGGTTGGCAAAGAGCATTGAGACCACAAGCATCTCTGCAAGGATCTCTACACTTCTGGTTGTAACAAGCTTTTATCCTAGGGCAGTCTTGATTGATAACACACTCTGGATACACGCAAGTACCGGCACCATTTTGTACTCTACATTGGCCATTGGCACGACAAGGTGATGGATTGCATGGGTCAACAGGTTCAGCTTGTGGTTCTCGACATAATACGAATGGATCTCCAAGCATTGGTGCCGGGCAACTACAGACTGGACTGTGATTGATTACTTGACATATGGCATTGAAACCGCATACGCCTGGACAAGGGTCGATACACTTCATGTTAGAACAAGCGCGGTTTCTGGGACAGTCTGCGCTGATAGTACATTCAGGTCTGCAACCACCTGCATTTGGTGTGCCAAAAAAGCCAGGCAAACATTCGCAGATCGCATTCTTGCCTGATGTGCGACAGTGTGTGTTAATTCCGCATGGGGATGGATTACATGGGTCAGCAATTGGTTCATCTAAATAAAAACCCACATGAAAGAAAGAACTAGTTTTGGTTGAAAAAGTAGACGTACCTCTTGCTGGAATAATATGACACAGTCGGAACGCATCTCCAGTATATTGTTGTGAACAAGTACACATTGGTATGTGGTTGACGACATCACATTGCGCATTGATACCGCAAGTGCCAGGACATGGGTCTTGGCATTTGTTACGGATACAAGCACGATTCATTGGGCAATCAGTGTTCGCAACGCATTCTGGACGACAAGTTTCATATGGATTACCTCTATATTCAGGCAAACATTCGCAAACAGCTTGGTCGTATTCAACACGACATCTTGCGTTAGACCCACATGGCAATGGTATACATGGGTCACGTTTCTCAGGTGGTGGTGGTGGTGTTGCTGTTATAAAAATCATCACAAAATTAATATTTCATTAATCGCTACTACTTTTACTATATTTACTATAAGATGAAGACAAGTATCAGAAAGTAAGATAATAGAGAGTAGAAAATCAATGGTAATGCGCTTACATGGAATTGGTTGACAAGAAGTAAATGGATCACCAATATATCCAGTAAGACACACACAATTTGGTACATGATGAATAACATGACATTCCGCACCGTACCCACAAGAACCTGGGCAAGGATCTTGGCACTTAAACTGAATACACGCCAAATTAGACGAGCATTCTTGGTTTGAAACGCATTCCGGTCGACAATTGGGTGGTGTTCCGATAAATGTCGGTAAGCATGTACAAGAGTATTGGCCATTTGGCAAAACATCACACTTAGCATTTTGACCACACAATGAAGGAACACATGGATCTCTTGGAATATCAACAGGTCTTGATCGTTCCTCAGCTAAAGAAAATTGAATATTATATGAATGTTTATTATAAATAATCCTAGTCTTACGAATAGGGTAACATCTAATAAATGGTTCGCCAGTATTTTGGGGGGGACAACTGCAAATTGGGTTGTGATTAACTACATGGCAGTGTGCGCTAATTCCACAAGTTCCTGGGCATGGATCGATACATTTTTGAGCAACACAAGCTTCATTCAAAAGGCATTCAGAACTGGTTACGCATTCCGGTCGGCAAGTTGGAGGAGAACCAATGTAACCTGGTACGCAAGTACAAACAGCTTGACCATTTATCTCTCTGCATTGACTGTTTGACCCACATGGGCTTGGGCTACATGGATTACTAGGTACCGGTGCTAAAATACAATCATCTTTACTCTTGATTTGAATGTTAACGCCGTAATTCTTACTTTCTATCTTGCGACAATCAAAGAATGAGTCGCCAGAGTATCCCTCAATGCAAGAACACATTGGTACATGATTAATAATCATACATTCGGCATTTTGTCCGCAAGTTCCAGGGCAAGGATCTTTGCATTTATTGCGAATGCAAGCAAAATTTTGTGGGCAGTCATTATTCAGAACACACTCAGGTCTACAACCGCGATATGGATCACCCTGATATTCCGGGAAGCAAGTGCAGATACCATTACGGCATTGAGCATTTGATGCGCAAGGGCTTGGGTTACATAGATCCACTACAACAGGATCCGCTAGTAGTGGTGGATTTGGATAACAATTTGTGAATGGATCACCGGTATAGCCAATGAAACATGTACAAATTGGTACGTGCTTTAAAACATTGCACTGTGCATTAGCACCACAAGACCCAGGACACGGGTCTCTACAAGTTTCTCTCATACATGCCAAATTACTAGAACATTCTGGATTGATAGTACATTCAGGACGACAGTTTGGTGGATTGCCAATGTAATTGGATAGGCATGAACAGGATGGAGAACCACCAATGTCTCTACATTGAGAATATGGGCCACAAGGTGAAGGGAAGCAAGGGTTGACAATAACAGGTATCGAAGAGTCTTGAGAAGGAGCTGTGAAGAAAAATATATTATTGAACATCACCTTCTTAAAATAAACTAAAAAAATCTTACGTGGAATTAGATAACATCTAGTAAATGGATCGCCAGTATATCTTGTAAGGCAAGAACAGATTGGACTGTGATTAATAACTTCACATTTGGCATTTAATCCACATGTTCCTGGGCATGGGTCAATACATTTATATCTAACACAAGCGCGTGTCAATGAACATTCAGAGCTAACCGTACACTCTGGCCTGCAACCTGGTGGGCTACCAACATAGTTGGGCAGACATGAGCAAATTGCTTGGGCATTCACATTTCTACATTGACTGTTAGGACCGCAAGGTGAAGGGTTGCAAAGATCAACTACATCGTGCTCAACAGCTAAAAAATGATGCCAAATTAATATTTCTTTATCTTTGCCAAATACTGCAAACTTACGTTCCGGTGGAGACAAATTACAATATCTGAATGGATCTCCAGTGTATCCAGGATAACAAGTGCAAGATGGCAAATGATTAATAACTTGGCAGTTGGCATTTTGTCCACAAGTACCGGGACATGGGTCTTTGCACTTGTTATTAACACATGCTTTGTTTGACGGACAATCGCTGTTCAAGATACATTCAGGTCTGCATCCTTCATAGGGATTTCCATAGTAATCAGGTACACAAATGCAAGAACCAGCATTGTTATATTCCTTGCAAATTGCATTTGCTCCACATGGCGACGGAAAACACGGATTAAGATGTTCAGCGGGTCTGGATATTGGTTTTTCTAGCAATAAACAACGCCTGAATGGATCGCCAGTGTAATCTGGGAAGCAAACACATTGTGGACTGTGGCTAACAACTCTACATTCTGCATTCTGTCCGCATGTTCCAGGACAAGGATCTTTGCATTTTTGATTAAAACACGCTAAATGATTTGGACATTCTGAATTACTGACACATTCAGGCCTGCAGCTTGGTGGTGAGCCGATAAATGTTGGCAAACAAGAGCAGGATGCTTGATCATTAACAACACGGCATTCTGAATTAGGTCCACATGGAGATGGTGAGCACAAGTTAATTACAATTGGTTCTTCTTCTACAAAGAAATAAGACGATAATGATGTTTCAAAGAGATCAAGAAGAATTGACATACGAATTGGTAAACATCTGATGAATGGATCTCCAGTAAATTTGTGAGGGCAACTACAAATTGGATTGTGATTCACGACTTGGCAGGTTGCCAAAAGTCCACAGGTACCAGGACAAGGATCGATGCACTTCTGATTAACACAAGACTTGTACAAATCGCATTCAGAACTTATGACACACTCTGGTCTACAGGTTGGTGGAGCACCGATGTAACCAAGTACACATGTACAAACAGCTTGGCCATTGTGGTTGCGACAGATACTATTAGGCCCACATGGACTTGGATTACAAGGGTCAGTTACAACAGGTGCTAAAATAACATAATATTTATGATAAGAAAGCCCTAAATGAATCGTAAACCAATTCTTACGTGGTATTGGTGAGCACAAAACAAATGCATTTCCCGTAAATCCAGGCAAGCAAGCGCACATTGGAATATGATTTACAACATTGCAGTCTGCATTCTGTCCGCATGTTCCTGAACAAGGATCTTTGCATTTGTTTCGAATACAGGCTTGATTTCTGTTACAGTCACTGTTTAAGACACATTCGGGCCTGCAACCTCTGTAGGGATCGCCTTGATATTCAGGCAAGCAAGTACAAATACCATCTTTGCATTGGGTATTAGGCCCACAGGGAGATGGGTTGCAAAGATCAGTTGCAACTGGCTCAGGTGGTGGTGGTGGTTTCAGATTGCAATTCGTAAATGGATCACCAGTAAAACCATCGGGACAAGTACAGACTGGTGTATGATTTATAACATTGCACCTAGCGTTGGTACCGCAAGAGCCAAAACATGGGTCCTTACACTTTTCACGTATACAAGCCAAATTACTTGAACATTCAGAATTGATAGTACATTCAGGTCTACAGTTTGGTGGACTGCCAATATAATTTGCAAGACAAGAACATGAAGGAGAACCTCCAATGTCCCTGCATTGCGAATAAGGTCCACATGGAGATGGAATGCATGAGTTTAAAATAACTGGTTTAAGCGGATCTTTTTGAGGAACTAGAATAAATAATTATATTAATGGAGCTTCTAAATAATTATGAATAGTCTTACGAGGTATTTGATAACAGCGCGTAAATGGATCTCCAGTGTATCCTGACTGACAAGAACAGATCGGGCTATGATTAACTACTTCACATCTAGAGTTCAAGCCGCATGTTCCCGGACAAGGATCAACACACTTTCTGTTAAGGCACGCTTTGTTTATTGGACATTCCGAACTGACTGTACATTCTGGACGACAAGCAGGCGGACTACCTATAAATTCAGGCAGACATGAGCACACTGCTTGATTGTTTAATTCACGACATTGTGAGTTAGGCCCACAAGGCGATGGTTGACATGGGTTGACAGGGTCTTGTTGAACAGCTAAAAGAGCATATCGTTAAACAGTCACGTGTAAAAGAGAATGCACATTCTTACGTTCTTGTGGTAGTAGGCTACAGTATCTGAATGGATCTCCAGTGTAACCAGGTCGGCATACACATGATGGTAAATGATTGATAACCTGACAATCAGCGTTCTGTCCACAAGTACCAGGACAAGGATCCTTGCATTTATTGTTTATACAAGCTTTGTTCGATGGACAATCAGAGTTTAGAGTACATTCAGGCCTGCATCCTTCGTAAGGATTACCAATAAATTCAGGCAAACAAGTGCATGAACCTGCGTTGTTGCGTTCTTGGCAAACTGCATTTGTGCCACATGGAGATGGAAAACATGGATTAATATGTTCCTGTGGTTTAATGGCTTCAACTACTTCGCACCTTGTAAATGGATTGCCAAAGTATCCTTGAAGACAAACACAGTTGGGCGTGTGACTGACTACCCTACATTCTGCATTCTGACCGCAAGTTCCAGGACAAGGATCCTTACACTTGTTTTTAATGCACGCAAGTTGATTAGCACATTCGCTATTACTGACACATTCTGGGCGGCAATTGGGTGGGTTACCGATGTAATTAGAAAGACAAGAACACGATGGTGAATCTTTTATAACACGGCATTGAGCATTTGGACCACATGGTGATGGTTGACATGGGTCTGTGACTACGACAGGTTCTTCTTCTAAAAGAGAAAAGAAGGATATAAAGACTGTAAGAAAAGTAAACGTTAAAACCTACGGATTATCAAGCAACGAATAAAGGGATCTCCGCTATAACGTGGTGGACAACTACAAATTGGATTATGATTCACAACTTGACAAGTTGCACCAATACCACATGTTCCTGGGCAAGGATCGATACATTTCTGATTAACGCAAGCATGGTTCAACGCGCATTCTGAACTTGTGACACATTCAGGTCTGCACGTTGGAGGACTACCAATATATCCTTGTACACAAGAGCACACAGCTTGTCCAATAATTTCACGACACTGACTGTTTGGTCCGCATGGTGATGGGTGACAAGGATTGACTTTGACTGGTTCAATAATTTTCTGACAGATTACGAAAGCATTGCCACTGTATTCCGGAATGCAAGAACACATTGGAATATGATTAACAACACTGCACTCAGCATTTTGTCCGCATGTTTCTGGACAAGGATCTTTACATTTGTTTCGAATGCAAGCCTGATTTCTGTTACAATCACTATTCAAGACACATTCTGGTCTACAACCTCTGTATGGATCACCTTGATATTCTGGCAAACAAGTGCAAATGCCATCTCTACATTGAGCGTTAGCCCCGCATGGTGATGGATTGCATAGATCTGTAATAACTGGATCTTGTTGGGGAGGTGGTGCAGGTCGGCAACTTGTAAATGGATCACCGGTATATCCTTGAGGACAAGTACAAATTGGCGTGTGATTGATTACATTACACTCGGCATTTTGTCCGCATGAACCAGGGCATGGATCGCGACATTTTTCTTTGATACAAGCAAGGTTACTAGAACATTCTGGATTGATAGTACATTCAGGCCGGCAGTTAGGTGGGCTGCCAATATAATTGGTTAGACATGAACATGATGGTGATCCACCAATGTCCCTACATTGAGAGTTTGACCCACATGGTGATGGCACACAAGGGTTTACAATAACAGGTGTTGGAGAGTCTTGTAGTGGTGCTACAATTAACAAAATGATTGCTAGAGGATATTTAAGGTTTCATGAAACACTAAGCTTACGTGGTATTAAGAAGCATCTTGTAAATGGATCTCCAGTATATCCAGAAGAACAAAAACAAATTGGGCTATGATTAATTACATTGCATTTAGCATTCATACCACAAACTCCTGGGCATGGATTATCACATTTCTGGTTGATGCAAGCCTTGTTTTGAGCGCATTCTGAACTCACTGTGCACTCAGGTCTACATGATGGGGGGCTACCGATATATTCAGGAAGGCATGAACAAACTGCCTGTTCATTTATTTCACGACATTGCGAGTTAGGCCCACATGGTGATGGATTGCAAAGATTGACTGGCGTGTGTTGGACCGCTGCAAACCACCTCATCAGTTTTACAATTCTAATAAAAACAATAAAATAACTTACGTTCTGATAGAATGACATTACAATATCTGAACGGATCCCCGGTGTAACCGGGATTGCAATTACAAGAGGGAAGATGTTTGATAACTTGACAGTTGGCATTTTGTCCGCATGTACCTGGACAAGGGTCCTTGCACTTGTTTTTAATACAAGCCGTATTTGAAGGACAATCAGAGTTAAGTGTACATTCGGGTCTACAACCTTCATAGGGATTTCCAATATATTCTGGAAGACAGCTACAAGCACCTGCTCCGTTTTGTTCACGGCACTGTGCGTTTGCTCCACATGGAGATGGCACACATGGTGTTGCAGGTTCATAAACAACTTGGGCTTCTTGTCTAATATGGCACTGAATGAATGGATTTCCTTCGTAACCACTAATGCACACACAATTTGGTGTGTGGCTGACGACGCGGCATTCGGCGTTATGTCCACAAACGCCAGGACATGGGTCTTGGCACTTTTGATTAATACATGCTAAATGACTAGAGCACTCACTATTACTAACACATTCAGGCCTACAGTTAGGGGGACTATTGATAAACCCTGGCAAGCATGAGCAAGATGGACTATCGCCGATTACTTTACATTGTGCATTAGGGCCACATGATGAAGGTTGACATGGGTTAACCACAACAACGGGTTCTTCTTCTACGAAAAATAAAAGATATCAAAAGTTGCTTTATCGCGGTTAATAAATAATTCTCTTACGTATTAGAAGGCATCGAATAAATGGATCGCCAGTGTGTCTTGGCATGCAACTACAAATTGGATTATGATTGACCGCTTGGCACAATGCATTAAGTCCACATGTGCCTGGGCATGGGTCGATACATTTCTGATTCACACAAGCTTGATTGAGAGAACATTCAGAGCTAGTAACACATTCAGGTCGGCAAGTTGGTGGGCTACCAATAAATCCAGAGACGCACGAACAAACAGCTTGTCCATTGATTTCCCTACATTGACTGTTTGGACCACATGGTGATGGATTACATGGGTTTGTCTTTACAGGTGCTAAAAGAAAAGTTTTAGTATCCGTCAAACTTAGTAAGTAGTTGTTTGACATACGTGCTACTGGTGTACATAGCACAAAAGCATTACCGGTGTATCCTTGAATACAAGAACACATTGGAATATGATTAACAACATTACACTCTGCATTCTGTCCGCATGTTCCTGGACAAGGATCTTTGCATTTGTTTCGAATGCAAGCCTGATTTCTATTACAATCACTGTTCAAGACACATTCTGGTTTACAACCTCTGTATGGATCACCTTGATATTCTGGTAAACAACTACAAACACCATCTCTACATTGGGCATTAGGCCCACAAGGTGATGGGTTGCAAGGATTAGTTGCAACTGGCTCAGGTGGTGGTGGTGGTTTCAGATGGCAAGTTGTAAATGGATCACCAATATAACCATCAGAACAAGTACAAATTGGTGTATGATTAATAACATTACACTGAGCATTTACTCCGCACGCTCCTAGACAAGGATCCTGACATTTTTGTCGGATACAAGCTAAATTACTAGAACATTCAGGGTTGATTACGCATTCAGGCCGGCAATTTGGTGGGCTGCCAATAAATGTCACAAGACATGAACAAGATGGGGAACCGCCAATGTCTCTGCATTGTGAGTTTGGCCCACATGGTGATGGCACACAAGGGTTTGTAACAACTGGTGCTGGCGGATCAGCTTCAGGAGCTACAATTGTCAGGTTTAGTATAAAACATTTAAGAAGGATTATTTCATTCTTACGAGGTATTGGAAAACATCTTGTAAACGGATCACCAGTATACGCAGACTGGCACGAACAAATTGGATTGTGATTGATTACATTACACAGAGCATTAAGTCCGCATGTTCCGGGGCAAGGATCTTTACATTTTTGATTGAGACAAGCTTTGTTTAGCGCACACTCCGAGCTAACCGTACATTCTGGGCGACAACCTGGTGGGCTACCAGTATATACAGGAAGACAAGAACATACGGCTTGGCCATTACCTTCTCTACATTGACTGTTAGGACCACATGGCGATGGTTGGCATGGATTAATTGGGTCTTGTTGTACAGCTAAAATTAAGATGTTAAAAACCATCAAAAAATTGTTGTGCACAATCTTACGTTCCGGTGGTGGCATATTGCAATATCTAAATGGATCTCCAGTATATCCAGGTCGGCAAATACAAGACGGTAAATGATTTATGACTTGACAATCAGCATTTTGGCCGCATGTACCGGGACAAGGATCCTTGCACTTGTTACTAATACACGCCTTATTGGATGGGCAATCACTGTTAAGAACACATTCTGGTCTACAGCCCTCATAAGGATTTCCAATATATTCTGGTAGACAAGAACAAGAACCAGCGTTACTCTGTTCTTTGCAAATTGCATTCGCTCCACAAGGAGATGGAATGCAAGGTGTAGGTCTTTCTTGGGCAATAGGGGTTGCTAAAATTTATTTAAATTAAGTATTTTTTGACAGAAAAATGTTCCGAAACCTACGAATTGGGTGACATTGTCTAAATGGATCTCCTTCATAACCAGGAATACAAACACAGTTAGGGGTGTGACTAACAACTCTGCATTCAGCATTAGCTCCACAAGTTCCTGGGCATGGATCTTTGCATTTCTGATTGATGCAAGCCAAATAAGTAGAGCACTCTGAGTTGCTCACACATTCAGGTCTACAATTAGGTGGAGTCCCAATAAATTCTGACAAACATAAACAAGAAGGAGAATCTCCAACTGATTTACATTGAGCGTTAGGCCCACACGGTGATGGTTGACATGGGTTTGTTAGAATAGCAACCGGATTCTCTTCTACAATTAAAATAAGTTTAAGAAAAATAATTCATTTAACAATGAGAAAAACCTACGAATTTGAATACATCTAATAAATGGATCGCCAGTATACCTTGGTGAGCAATAACAAATTGGGTTATGATTAACCACTTGGCAATGGGCACCAAAACCGCAAGTGCCTGGACATGGATCAATACATTTTTGATTTATACAAGCTTGGTTTAGAGAACACTCAGAGCTGGTAATACACTCTGGTCGGCAAGTAGGAGGTGCACCAATATAACCGGGTACACAAGAACAAACAGCTTGACTATTTATTTCCCTACATTGACTGTTTGGTCCACATGGTGATGGATTACATGGGTTTGTTTTGACTGGAGCTGTTATGCGAGAGCACATAACGAAGGCGTTTCCAGTATGATCCGAAATACATGAACACATTGGAATGTGGTTTACAACGTTACATTCTGCATTAACCCCACATGTTCCTGGACAAGGATCTTTACATTTGTTCCTAATACAAGCCTGATTCCTATTGCAATCGGAGTTCAAGACGCATTCTGGTCTGCAACCTCTGTAGGGATCGCCTTGATATTCTGGCAAACAAGTACAAGCACCATCGCGACACTGAGCATTAGGCCCACATGGCGAGGGATTACACGGGTCGGATGCAACCGGTTCTGGCGGTAGTGGTGGCTTAGGATAACAATTTGTAAATGGATCACCAATATAACCATCAGGGCATGTACAAATTGGTGTGTGGTTAATAACACTACAACGTGCCCCTGTACCACAAGAACCAGAACAAGGATCAGTACATTTCTCTCTAATACAAGCCAAGTTACTAGAGCATTCTGGATTGATAAGACATTCGGGTCTACAATTTGGCGGACTTCCAATATACGTAGTTAGACAAGAGCAAGATGGCAAACCACCAATATCTCTACATTGCGAGTAAGGACCACATGGTGATGGTACACATGGGTTTACAGGTTCATGGTGTACTTGTTGAGGTGGTGGTGCTATAAAATTGTCATCAATTTAGTAAAAAACTAGTGAAATAAGTTCAATAAATGGCTTACGTGGAAGTGGATAGCATCTAGTAAACGGATCACCAGTATGACCAACATTGCAAGAGCAAATTGGACTGTGATTGATTACATTACATTGAGCATTCACTCCACATGTTCCAGGACATGGGTCAATACATTTTCGATTTATGCAAGCCTTATTTTGAAGGCATTCAGAGCTGACCGTACATTCTGGGCGACAACCTGGTGGACTACCGATATATTTGGGTAAACATGAACAAACAGCTTGACCATTTACTTCACGGCACTGACTATTGGGGCCACACGGTGATGGATGACATGAGTTAACAGGTTCTTGTTGAACCGCTAAAATATAAATTTTTCCTGCTTATCCCACAGCGATACAAAAATAAAAAATATTCTTACGTTCTGGTGGTGGCACGCTACAATATCTAAACGGATCTCCAGTAAAACCAGGTCGACAAGTGCAAGATGGCAAGTGATTGATAACTTGACAGTCTGCATTTTGTGCGCATGTTCCAGGACAAGGGTCTTTGCACTTGTTATTAATGCACGCTTTGTTTGAAGAACAATCCGAATTAAGAATACATTCGGGTCTACAGCTGTCATAGGGGTTTCCAATGTATTCAGGCAAGCACCTGCATGAACCAGCGCCATTCTGTTCTTTGCAGATGGCATTGGCACCACAAGGAGATGGTGAACAGGGATTTCTTACTTCTTCAGCTTTAACTAATAAATAATGGAGGATGTTACTTAAATATAGCATGACCGTAATACATTAGTTTTCCTTTTTCCAACCCTTAACTATCCGCATCATTAGTACGTCCGTTTAATTCCTTCACTTTTCTATATAGCTCGATAAATAGTCCATTATGTTTGTAATTTGAAGCACCCGAATTCAACAAAGCAATCAATTTTAACTTACTTGGTGGTAATGCGCACGCAGTGAATGGATTTCCGATATAACCGATTTGGCAAATACAATTGGGTGTGTGACTGACAACTTTGCACTCAGCATTTTGACCGCAAATTCCAGGGCAAGCATCTTTACATTTCTGATTGATACAAGCCAAGTGGCTAGAACACTCAGAGTTGCTAACGCATTCAGGACGACAATTTGGTGGGCTTCCAATAAAAGTAGGCAAGCAAGAACAAGAAGGGGAGTCATTAACGGTACGACATTCTGCATTTGGTCCACAGGGCGATGGTACACAAGGGTTGGTGGGAACCACAACAGGTTCTTCTTCTATAATACAATTACAAAGTAAATATTATGTTCTTTGTTTGAAGTAAAAAATAATTACGTTTGAGAATACATCTGGTAAAAGAATCACCAGTGTATCCCGAGAAGCAAGAACAGATGGGGTTGTGATTAATCACTTGACAATTCGCATTAATACCGCATGTTCCTGGACAAGGATTGATGCATTTCTGATTAACGCATGCTTCGTTTAACGAACACTCTTGACTTGTAACACATTCTGGTCTGCAAGTAGGAGGGGCACCAATAAAGCCAGGTACACAAGAGCAAACAGCTTGATCATTGATTTCCCTACATTGACTGTTTGGTCCACATGGTGATGGATTACATGGGTTTGTCTTAACTGGAGCTAAAATTGAAGACATTACTGCCTGATTTATTGATGACATCATTAATATCTTACGCGGAATTAGAGAGCATCGAATGAATGCATTTCCACTGTACCCAGAAAAACAAGTGCACATTGGAATGTGATTGATAACCGAACACTCTGCATTTGTCCCACAAGTACCCGGACAAGGATCTTTACACTTCTTACGAATACAAGCTAAGTGACTTGAACAGTCTGAGCTGAGTAAACATTCAGGTCTGCAACCTCGATAAGGGTCTCCTTGATATTCTGGAAAACAAGTGCAAATGCTATCTCTACATTGAGCATTTGGTCCACAAGGCGACGGATTGCAAGGATCGACAACTACTGGTTCTTGTTGAGGTGGTGGTGCTGGTTGACAACTTGTAAATGGATCACCAATGTAACCTTGATTACAAGTACAAGTTGGGATATGATTGCGAACTTTGCACTCGGCATTAGAACCACAAGATCCTGGGCACGGGTCACGACATTTCTGATTAATACAGGCAAGATTGCTTGAGCATTCTGGATTAATTGTACATTGAGGGCGACAATTTGGTGGGCTGCCGATAAATGTACCTAAACATGAGCATGACGGATATCCTCCAATGTCTCTGCACTGAGAGTTAGGTCCACAAGGTGATGGTAAACATGGGTTTACCACAACTGGTATTGCTGGTATATGTTGGGGTGCTATAAATAAATAATTAACTGCGGGTATTCAATTACAATAGTATATCTTACGTGGAATGTGGTAACAACGCGTAAATGGATCACCAGTAAATCCACTCTGACAGGTGCAAATTGGACTGTGATTTATCACTTGACAATGAGCATTAAGACCACAACTTCCAGGACAAGGATCAACACATTTCCTATTCAGGCAAGCTTTGCTTAAGTGACACTCAGAGCTAACAGTACATTCTGGTCTACAGTTTAAAGGACTGCCAATAAATTCTGGCAAACAAGAGCAAACTGCCTGGTTGTTTACTTCTCTACATTGGCTATTAGGCCCACATGGTGAAGGTTGGCAAGGATTAATTGGATCTTGTTGAATAGCTAAAATTGACTGATGACTGTCCCGTTCAAAGATAAGCTTATCTTAAACTTACGTTCTGGTGGTGGTAGAGTACAATAAGAGAATGGATCTCCTGTGTAACCAGAAAAACAGTTACAAGATGGTAAATGGTTTTTGACATAACAGTCTGCATTCTGACCACAAGTACCAGGGCATGGGTCTTCGCATTTGTTCGCAATGCAAGCCTTATTTGATGAACAATCAGAATTTAAGGTGCATTCAGGTCTGCAACCCTCGTAAGGATTTCCTAAGTAATCTGGTAAGCAAGTACAAGATCCCGCGCCATTCTGTTCTTTACAGATTGCATTAGCACCGCAAGGTGACGGGACACAAGGTGTTCTGTGCTCAACAGGTTTAGCTAAAGGAAGAGATAAATAAATAAAGATTTAAGTTTATTTCAATAACTTACGCTGGTCATAATGGCACTGCCTAAATGGATCACCATGATATCCAGGAAGACAAACGCAATTTGGTGTATGGCTAACTACTCGACACTCTGCGTTAGTGCCACATGTTCCAGGGCAAGGATCTTTGCACATTTGATTCATACAAGCTAAACGGTTTGAACACTCGGAGTTACTAGTACACTCTGGTCGGCAATTTGGTGGAGAACCAATAAATTCTGGCAAACAAGAACAAGATGGAGAATCGCCAATAGGTCTACAAATACTGTTATGACCACAAGGTGATGGATTGCAAGGGTCTACAGGTTCTTGCAACACTGGTTCAACAGCTAAAAGAAAACAATAGTTTCCATTCATTTTCAAATCGAGGTCGAACAAACTTACGAATTGGATAACAACGAACGAATGGATCACCAGTTTCTCTGGTTGGGCAACTACAAATTGGGTTATGGTTAACTACTTGGCAAATAGCACCAATTCCACATGTGCCTGGACATGGATCAATACATTTTTGGTTTACACAAGCTTGGTTTAGAGAACATTCAGAGCTGGTAACACACTCTGGTCGACAAGTTGGTGGGCTTCCAATATAGCCAGGTACACAAGAGCAGACTGCCTGTTCATTGATTTCCCTGCATTGTGAGTTAGACCCACATGGGCTTGGATTACATGGATTTATTTTAATAGCTGGTGGAATTCGTGAACAAAGTACAAATGCATTGCCCGTATATCCGGAAAGACAAGAGCACATTGGAATGTGATTTACAACATTACACTCTGCATTCTGTCCGCATGTTCCTGAACAGGGATCTTTGCATTTGTTTCGAATACAAGCCTGGTTTCTGTTACAATCACTGTTCAAAACACATTCTGGTCTACAACCTCTGTAAGGATCACCTTGATATTCAGGCAAGCAAGTGCAAATACCATCTCTACATTGCGTATTTGGTCCGCAAGGAGATGGGTTGCATGGATCTGTCATAACAGGTTCCTGTTGTGGTGGTAGTGGTTTTAGATGGCAACTTGTAAATGGATCACCAGTATATCCTTCTGAACATATGCAAATTGGAGTGTGATTAATGACATTACACTGAGCATTAGTACCGCAAGAACCAGGACATGGGTCCACACATTTCTCTCTAATACAAGCCAAGTTACTAACACATTCAGAGTTAATAATACATTCAGGTCTGCAATTTGGTGGGCTTCCAATATAAGTAGCCAAACAAGAGCATGAAGGAGAACCTCCAATATCTCTGCACTGAGAATTTGGCCCACAGGGCGATGGTACACAGTAATTTATTGGGGTATATTGAACTGGTACTGGTGGTGATGCTACAAGAAGAATAAATCAATAACTAAACTGATTGGAAGCCCTGAAGCTATGAGTCTTACGTGGTATTGGGAAACATCTAGTAAATGGATCACCTGTATAACCAGATTGGCAAGCACAAATTGGGCTATGGTTTAACACATGACACTGCGCATTCAAACCGCAAGTGCCTGGACATGGATCAACACACTTCTGATTAAGACAAGCCTTGTTTTGAGCACATTCAGAGCTAACTGTACATTCTGGCCTACAACCAGGTGGGCTACCAATATATTTTGGCAAGCAAGAGCAAACTGCTTGATCGTTTACTTCACGACATTGACTATTGGGCCCACACGGTGATGGCTGGCAAGGATTAACTGGTTCATGCATCAAAACCACCGCTAAAGTACATGAATTAATACGAGTTGTGATAAGGAATAACTATAAACTTACGTTCTTGTAGAGGTAAGTTACAATATCTAAATGGATCTCCAGTATATCCAGGCAAGCAAGTACATGATGGCAAATGATTAATAACTTGACAGTTGGCATTTTGTCCACAAGTGCCAGGACATGGGTCTTTGCATTTGTTGTTAATACACGCTTTATTCGAAGAACAATCAGTGTTCAAAGCACATTCTGGTCTACATCCTTCATATGGATTGCCAATATAATCGCTAATACAAGAACAAGCACCAGCTCTGTTTTGTTCCCTGCAAATAGCATTAACGCCACAAGGCGATGGATGACAAGGGGACACAACTTCAGTAACAACGGGTGCTAAAATAAGGTTGTGGTTACTACCTATTCCAGATGATAAACATAAAAAAATCTTACAAGGTGGTAAATTGCATCTAATGAATGGATCTCCAACGTAATCAGTAAGGCAAACACAATTTGGTGTATGACTGAGTACTCGACATTCTGCATTCTGTCCGCAAACTCCAGGACACGGGTCTTTACACTTCTGATTGATGCAAGCAAGGTGACTTAAACACTCAGCGTTGCTCACACACTCAGGTCGACAGTTCGGTGGGGTTCCTATGTAATTTGAAAGACAAGAACAAGATGCTCGATCGTTAACAGTACGGCACTTGGCATTAGACCCACAAGGTGATGGGTTACAGGGGTTCACAATGTCAACATGTGCTTGCTGAATTTGCAAACATCTCACAAATGGATCACCTGACAAACCAACAGGACAGCTACACATTGGATTATGATTTACAACATGACAGGTTGCTTGGAGCCCACAAGTTCCTGAACATGGATCCACGCATTTTTGATTAACACAAGCTTGATTCAGTGGACATTCAGAACTTATAACACACTCAGGTCGGCAAGTTGGTGGAGCGCCAATATATCCTGGCACACATGAGCACACAGCTTGCCCATTAATTTCTCTGCATCGACTGTTTGATCCACATGGGCTGGGGTTACATGGATTAGACTTAACTAGTGGTGGTATGCGATTACAGAGCATAAAAGCATTTCCAGTGAAACCTGGGAGGCATGAGCACATTGGAATGTGATTTACAACATTGCATTCTGCATTTTGTCCGCATGTTCCTGGACAAGGATCTTTACATTTGTTTCGAATGCAGGCCTGATTCCTGTTACAATCACTATTCAAAATACATTCTGGCCTACAGCCTCTGTAAGGATCGCCTTGATATTCGGGCAAACATGTGCAAACACCATCTCTACATTGAGCATTAGCGCCACAAGGAGATGGATTGCATAGATCTGTGACAACTGGTTCTCGAAGTGGCGGCGGTTTCAACCGACAAGACAAGAATGGATCACCTATGTAACCTTCTATACAAGTGCAAATTGGAGTATAATTGATTACGGTACACCTAGCATTTGTTCCGCAAGAACCCGGACATGGGTCAATACATTTCTCCCTTATACAAGCCATGTTACTAGAACATTCCGAGTTGATAATACATTCAGGTCGGCATGTAGGTGGACTGCCAATATAAGTAGGTAGACAAGAACATGAAGGTGTACCCCCACTATCTCTACATTCTGAGAATGGTCCACATGGTGACGGCAAACATGCGTTTACAAAAATAGAATCTTGTTTAGGTGGTTCCGGTGCTGAAATGAAGTACGTTAGGGTAATGTTAAAGTCATAGAGTTGGCAGATCTTACGTGGAATAGAGAAGCATCTTGTAAATGGATCACCAGTATAGCCTGGCCTACAAGTACAAATGGGGCTGTGATTAATAACTTGGCACTGCGAGTTAATTCCGCATGTGCCTGGGCAGGGGTCAATACATTTCTGATTTTGGCATGCTTGGGTCAAAATACACTCTGAACTGGTTACACACTCGGGCCTGCAAGATGGTGGACTGCCTATAAATGTGGGTAAACAAGAACAAACAGCCTGCTGGTTAATTTCACGACATTGACTATTTGGACCGCAAGGCGACGGGTGACATGGATTGCTAGAGAGTCTCACAGCTGAAAGAGTGTTACAATTGGTACACAAAAAAATCGGCAGATCGTAGATACTCTTACGTTCATCCGCAGGTAAAAGGTTGCAATAACTAAACGGATTTCCAGTAAATCCAGAGTCGCAGTTACATGTGGGCAAATGATTGACAACATGACAGTTAGCATGCTGCCCACAAACGCCAGGACATGGATCTTTGCACTTATTGTTCATACAAGCTTGATGGGATGGACAATCGCTGTTATGAATACATTCAGGTCGGCAGCCTTCGTAAGGGTTGCCAATGTGGTCAGGAATACAAGTACATGCGCCTGCATTATTGCGCACTTTGCAAATTGCGTTGATGCCGCACGGACTTGGCTGGCACGGGTCTAAGAATTCAATTGGCATACTTTGGACTGAAATGGTACAATCATTACCACCAATAAACTGGTTTGCTTTGTTGAAATGGCGTTGCTTGCAATAGCTGGGGGTAGTGGCGTAATTGGGAATTATCTGGCTTAGGCGTTGGCGGGTTGTTTTTGTTAAGCGCAGTTATACGTTATATTATATTTCAGCTTAATTTTCGTTACCGCATTGGATTTGAGCGTAAGCATTACTTCGTCTATATGTTTGGCGCGTAGGGTTGGTATAAATGGTATAAATTTCATTTTAACATTGTTACCGTTTGAAAAAGTTAAATGAGTTGAGTAGATTTGAAAAAAAAAATGAAAGCAGTTCAAAGCAAGAAGCATTTGGAAATCAAAGTAGATGACGAAGCAATGTGTTTTAATCGTTTCATCATTTTATAAACAAATTGGTTCTTCATGAAACATAAAATTCCCGAAATTATGTCTCCCACCACGAAAAGCAGATATAAATTTGATGATAACTTGAAGCATTTTTCTAAAGTCAAATTATCTGCTTGACGCTTGCATGCCATTTAATAGTCATGTATCACTTACCAGGGATGATACTGCAGCCGGTGAACGGATCTCCTGTGTATCCGCCATTGCAGGTGCATACTGGGTTATGGTTAATCACTTTGCATACCGCGTTAGAACCGCACGAACCGGGACATGGGTCACTACACTTTTGCCGAATACAAGCTAAGTGACTTGCGCACTCCGGGTTAATTGTGCACTCGGGGCGACAATTGGGTGGTGTTCCGATAAAGTTCGGGAGGCACGAACAAGCGGGGCTTTCCCCTCGGACTTGGCACGCAGAGTTCGCACCGCACGGTGATGGCACACATGAGTTTTGGGGTGTCCTAGCTTCATCTTCAACTGAAAATATATGGAAATTTCAAGATTAAAAATTGAGTAGACTACTACATTTATAAATAAAGACGTTAAAAAGTTAGTTCAAAAGTTGCTTATTAAATTCACTATATATTGTTTACTTATAGTGAGTAATGAAAGATATAGTCCTCTTTAAAGTCCAATTGGATTCTTTGGAATATAGTACCGTACACTTTAAGCCCCACATAAACTGCTCAATTGAACATTGAATAAGACCGTATCAAAGTAATCGCCAAGTTATATCAATGAGTTGAAATGTAAACAAATCTCTTAGAATAGTTTTATAGTGACTTTAATAAAATTACTCTTACTTGGAATGGGATAACATCTAGTAAACGGATCTCCTGTATTTCCAGCGGTGCAACTACAAATTGGGTTGTGGTTGATAACCTGGCACTTAGCACTAATTCCGCATGTCCCGGGACATGGATCAATGCACTTATTGTTCAGACACGCCTGTGTCAACGTACACTCCGCACTGACTGCGCACTCTGGTCTGCACGCAGGTGGACTACTGATAAAACCGGATTGGCATGCGCACACAGCAACTGAGTTAACAACATTGCAAATGCTGTTGGGTCCACAAGGTGAAGGATTGCACGGTTGTTTACGTTCGACCACAACAATCGCACGGCATGCGAAGAACGGATCGCCTTCGAATCCAGATGGACAACTACAAGCTGGAATATGATTTACAACGTCACAGCGAGCTCCTTGCCCGCATGTTCCTGGACATGGATCAATGCATTTATTATTGCTGCATGCTTTATTAGGTGAACAATCTGCGTTCATTGTACATTCAGGGCGACATCCATTGTATGGATCTCCGTGATATTCGGGAAGACAGGTGCAAAGACCATTGTTGCATTGAGTATTAGGTCCACAGGGTGATGGATTACATAGGTCCGCAGGGGTGGGTGGCAGTATTGGTTTAGGATTGCATTGAACAAATGGATCTCCAATGTAATCTTGTATACAAACACAAATTGGTATATGATTTTGAATCCTGCAGTCCGCATTGAATCCGCATGAACCAGGGCATGGGTCACGGCATTTTTCAGTAATACAAGCCAAATTAGATGGACAATCAGTATTCACAACACATTCGGGGCGGCAATTTGGTGGTGATCCAACATAATTAGCAAGGCAGGAACAAGATGGCTGATTATCATTTGCTCGGCATATTGAATTTGCTCCACATGGCGACGGGATGCAGGGATCTCGCTCGGGTTCCGGTCTACGCTCTGGTGGTGGTAGTGGTGGTGGAAGTTCATAGCAACGTGTGAATGGATCTCCAGTGAGACCATGGGGACAACTGCAGATCGGATTATGGTTGATGACCTCGCACCGAGCGCCGACACCGCAAGTTCCTCTGCATGGATTGGCACATTTGAATTTATGGCACGCTTTGTCCTGGGGACATTCCGAACTAACAACGCACTCGGGTTTACAATTGGGTGGAGTTCCAATATACTCTTGCAAGCAGGAACATACAGCATGCTCGTTAATATTCATACATTGGCTGTTGGGCCCGCATGGGCTTGGATTACATGGATCTATCACGAGCACATCTCGGGGTGGTGATGGTTCAGGAGTACATCCAGTGAATGGATTACCAATATAACCAATAATGCAGTTACAAGTTGGTACATGGTTAATGACATTACACTCCGCGTTTATTCCACAAACTCCAGGGCATGGATCTTGGCACTTATTGCGAATGCAGGCTTTGTTAGTAGGACAGTCAGAACTGAGAACACATTCAGGTCTGCAACCTTCGTAAGGATTTCCTTGATATTCTGGAAAGCAGACGCAGGAACCAGCGCCATTCCGTTCTTTGCATACAGCATTTGCTCCACAAGGCGAGGGTTCACATGGTTTTGGAAGTTCTTGCTTTTGAACAATACATTGAACAAATGGATTACCAGTAAATCCCAAAGAGCAGTAGCAAGACACTGTGTGGCTGATAACTCTACATTCTGCATTTTGCCCACAACTGCCCGGACATGGATCAGCACACTTATTGTTAATGCATGCTTGATTGCTGGGACAATCTGGATTGATAACACACTCAGGTCTGCAGTTGGGTGCGTTACCAACATAACCAGCTATACAAGAACAGGATGGCAAATTGTTGATATTTCTACAGATCGAGTTAGGACCGCATGGAGATGGAAGGCACGGATCTTGTGGTTCTTCATTAATCACCGGAACTTCCTTAGGCATTTCCCGACAACTTTGAAATGGATCTCCAGTTTTTCCCTCAGGGCAACTGCAAATAGGACTGTGATTGATAACTTCACAACGAGCTCCAATTCCACAAGATCCCAGACATGGGTCGGTACACTTCTGGTTAACACAAGCCTTCGTCAATGAACATTCTGAGCTTACAATACATTCCGGTTTGCAATTAGGTGGAGTTCCAAAGAATCCTTGCACGCACGAGCAAACAGCATGGTCGTTCACATTTCTGCACTGACTGTTTGGCCCGCATGGGGATGGATAACAAGGGTCACGTTTAGGTTCAGCTCTTGGTGGTTCTTGTGGGCGACAATGTGTAAATGGATCCCCTGTATAACCATCTTGGCATGAACAGGTTGGAATATGGTTAATAACATCACAACGCGCGTTTTGTCCGCAAGTACCAGGGCATGGATCTTTACATTTGTTTCTAAGACATGCTTTGTCCCTGCTGCATTCGTTATTAAGAACGCATTCAGGTCTGCAAGCTTCGTAGGGATTTCCTTGATATTCTGGGAGACAAGTACAAGCACCGTTGTTGCATTGAGCGTTTGGTCCGCAAGGAGATGGGTCACAAGGATCTTCTGGTTTTCTCGCAGGTGCTATAAAATAATAAATGAGTTATAAGCCAATGTTTCATTTAAACAAATTATGATCTCACCGGGTGGATTTGGTCTGCACTGAGTGAATGGATCACCAGTGTAACCTTCCTCACAAGTACAAATTGGAACATGGTTTAATACGTGACATTTTGCACTTGCACCGCAAGATCCTGGACATGGATCCCTGCATTTTAGGCTAATACAAGCGAATTGACTACTACACTCTGAATTGATAACGCATTCTGGTCTACAATTGGGGGGAGCTCCCACATAGTTTGGCAAACATGAACAAGATGGATTGCCGTTACGAATTTGACAATTAGAGTTCGGTCCACAAGGTGAAGGTTGGCATGATGGTGGTCTTTCAGTTGTAGGAGGTTCAGCTTCCACAACTAATTGAAATTAACAATTTACAAACTAACAAAATCAAAAATTTAGTTAAAGACTTACTGACTGTAGAACATCTTGTAAATGGATCTCCTGTGAATCCTGGTGGACAAGCGCAAATAGGATTGTGATTCTTAGCGTAACATTGAGCCCCAATTCCGCAAGTATTAGGACATGGATCACTACACTTCTGCTGAAGGCAAGCCTTATCCAAAGGACATTCAGAGCTTACAACACATTCTGGTTTACAGTTAGGCGGTGCGCCCGTGTAATTTGGCATGCACGAGCATACACTATGACCATCAACATTGCGACATTGACTGTTCAAACCACAAGGAGATGGATTGCAAAGATCTTCGGGGCGACGTGTAACTATTTCCACTATTTCCCGACATTGAAAGAATGGATCTCCCGTAAAACCAGGAAAACAAATACAGGTTGGAACGTGTTTAACTACATGACATTCAGCCAAGATACCGCAAGTTCCAGGACATGGATCAACGCATTTAAATGCAACGCAAGCCAATTGAGGATTACAATCATTGCTAGTTTCACACTCTCTGTGACATCCTCTTCTCTTATCATATGGATCTCCAAGATAGTTTGGTGGACAGATGCAAGCACCTGCACCATTTTGCTCCCTACATTCCGCATTGGGTCCGCATGGAGACGGAGAGCATGGAGTTGCTTGTGGAGTTCTTTCAGAAGCTGTAAAGCAGACAATACGATGTATACAGTATACAATGTATTTAAAGTAGTGTGACACACAAACTTCTTACATGGTGGTGGTGGAGGTAATTCACATGCAACCAGAGCATTTCCAACAAAACCAGGAAGACAAGAACAGATAGACTTATGATTCACAACAGTACATATAGCATTTTGACCGCAGTACCCAGAGCAAGGATTTTTACACTTTTCCTTTCGGCATGCAAGATTGTTGGGACATTCAGCATCGCTAGTGCACTCCGGGCGACAGTTTGGCGCACGGCCGATAAAATTAGGAAGACATGAACACGCCGCCTGATCGCCGATTACTCTACATTCTGAATTGGGACCACACGGTGAAGGATCACATAGATTTGTGACTGCTTTAGGTGGTGGTACTAAAAATGTTTTAAATTGAAATAATTTGTTTCTGTGGTAACATAATTGAATCATACATTCAATCAAAGAGCAACTAACGAATGGATCACCAGTATATCTTGTAGGACAACTACAAATTGGGTTGTGATTTATAACTTGGCATTTTGCGTTATGGCCACAAGTGCCCGGGCATGGGTCTACACATTTCTGATTTGAGCATGCTCTGTTTTGTGGGCATTCTGAGCTAACTACACATTCGGGTTTGCACATTGGTGGTGCGCCAACAAATCCGGTATCGCAAGAACAAACGGCGTAACCATTCACATCCTTACATACAGAGTAAGGTCCACATGGTGAAGGTATACATGGGTTTTGAGGTGCTTCTTCCACTATAGAGAACAGAACATTTAGATCATAGTTGAAAGAAAGACAAGAACATATAAAACAATAGACATAGACACAATGCTTACAAACTACAATAAGTGTACAAGACGTAGATGGGTTTCCAGTATATCCCTGAATACAGCTACAGCTAGGAGCGTGATTGAACACATGACATTCTGCGTTAAGTCCACAAGTACCAGGACACGGATCCTTGCATTTCTGATTTACGCAAGCTTTGCTACGATCACAGTCAGAGTTTGTTACACATTCAGGTCTGCATCCCGTGTATGGATCACCAAAATATTCCGCCAAACATGAACAGGACCCAGCACCGTTGTGTTCTCTACACTGTGCGTTTGCACCGCAAGGCGTTGGATTGCAAGGATCACGTGCCGTTTCAACAGGTATCGGAGCTAAAAGAAACACATGCATAAATAGACAGAATATTAAACACTTTCAGCAGTCTTACTAAGCGGCACAGGTCTGCAACCCGAGAATGGATCGCCTGTGTAACCATCTTCGCACAAGCATGCAGGCGCATGTTTTATTACTCTACATGAAGTGAAAGCACCACAAGATCCCGGACATGGGTCCACACATTTCTCATTTTGGCATGCAAGGTTTCCAGCGCATTCAGCATTTATCGAACATTCTGGTCGGCAGTTCGGCGACCGACCAATATAGTTTGGAAGACAAGAGCATGCCGCATGCTCGCCCACAACCCTACATTGAGAGTTGGGACCGCATGGGGAAGGTATACAAGGGTTGCCACTCGGAACAACAACAGGTCGTTCTAGAAAATATACAGATTGAAAAAGATCTATGTTTCTACTCAAAGGGTTAGGAATTAGAAGGTATCTTACTTTCTTCTTCAATGCAACGGACAAATGGATCGCCAGCATAACCAGCAGCGCAACTGCAAATCGGGTTATGATTGATGACTTGACAACGAGCATTAAGACCACAAGTGCCAGGACATGGGTCCACGCATTTGTTATTAAGGCACGCTTTGTTTTGAGAACATTCTGCACTAACAACGCATTCTGGTTTACAAGATGGTGGTGTACCAATGTAATTCTTTAGGCAAGAGCAAACAGCGTGACCGTCAACAACTCTACATTGACTGTACGGACCGCATTGTGAAGGCACACAAGGGTTTGATTTAGGTTCCTCTTGAAGGACTATAAAAATTATTTTATAAATAAATTGTTATTAAGCAAACCCAATGACTATTACCAGGTGGTGATAAATGACACGACGACAGAGGATTGCCAATATAACCAGGCAAACAGTTACAGATTGGAGCATGGTTTGAAACGTGGCATTCCGCATTAAAACCACATATTCCAGGACAAGGATCTTGACATTTGTTGTTAACGCAAGCCTTATGCCTTGGACAGTCAGAATTAGTAACACATTCAGGTCTACAACTAGTATATGGGTCTCCAAAGTATTTATCAATGCAGACACAAGATCCAACACCATTTCTCTCTCTGCAAATGGCGTTAGCCCCGCATGGGCTTGGATTACAAGGATCAGTTGGCGTCTCAACTGGTTGTACCACTAAAGAATGTTCCACATTAGAACAAAATGTTTAATATAACAGGTAGTTAAATATACCTGGAATTAAGAAGCAACCCGCAAATGGATCACCAGTGTACCCGATGGCACACATGCAAACTGACTTATGATTGATAACTTGACATTCAGCGTTAGTTCCACATGAACCTGGACATGGATCTTGACATTTTTCGTTTATACAGGCCAAATTGCTATGACATTCTACACTAATAGTGCATTCAGGTCTGCAACTTGGTGGACGGCCAACATAGCCTGTTTTACAGGAACAAGCTGGAATATTACCAATTGCACGACAAATTGAATTTGGACCGCATGGAGATGGCGAGCATAAGTTTCTTGGGGATTCGGTTTCAAGACGTTCTAATAAAATAATTGACAATGTTATATTTATCTGAGGGTAAGTTGGAAAAATCTTACTTTCTTGTTGTAGACAACGAACAAATGGATCTCCTATAAACTTAGCTGGACAACTGCAGATTGGATTATGATTAACAACATGACACCGCGCATTAAGACCACAGGTTCCCGGACATGGATCTACACACTTGGTGTTGACACAAGCCTTTTGCAATGAGCAATCAGCGCTAATCATGCATTCAGGTCTACACATTGGCGGACTGCCGATATAATTAGGTTGGCAAGAACATACTGCATGGCCATTCACATTCCGGCAGGTACTGTATGGCCCACAGGACGATGGCAAACATGGATCAACTTTAGGTTCATCATAAATAACTATGGAAATTGATTGATTAAGCAAATTATAGATTAGTTTTTGATGAGATGACATACTTGGTGGTGGCAAGTGACAAGCAACCGCTGGATTTCCACTATATCCAGCTAGACAGAAACAATTCGGGGCATGGTTGTTAACCCTACATTCTGCATTAATGCCACAGGTGCCAGGGCATGGATCGGTACATTTCATATTGACACAAGCTTTGTTGTGCGGACAATCCGCATTGATAACACATTCAGGTTGGCAAGAAGTGTAAGGATCTCCGAAATATTCAGGTAAGCAAGAACAAGACCCAGCACCATTGCGTTCTTTGCAAATAGCGTTGGCTCCACACGGAGATGGATTACATGGATTTCTTACTTCCTCAACAGGTTGAACTATAAAGTTATGTACCATGAGAATTTTCCATGAACTGCTATTAGTAATATCTTACTTGGTATTGATGAGCAACCAACAAATGGATCTCCAGTATAACCAGAATGACATGTACAAAGTGGGGCATGCCTAACAACAACACAATTTGTGTTCACTCCGCAGGACCCAGGGCATGGGTCTCTACACTTCTCGCGCAGACAGGCTAAGTTACCAGGACATTCTGCATTGATTGTACATTCAGGTCTACAGTTTGGTGGTTTACCAATGAAATTATCGAGACACGAACACACAGCTTGATTTATAACCCTACACTGTGAGTTAGGACCACAAGGCGAGGGCACACACGGGTTACCAGCTGGTACAACCACAGGAGTTTCTAGAATGACAATGGAGGTAGGATTACTAGTCCTAATAGAAACTAGTCGATGCTTACTTTGCTCCTGTAAACATCTAATAAATGGATCTCCAGTAAAACCAGGTGCACAACTGCAGATTGCGTTATGGTTCACAACTTGGCAGCGGGCATTCAAGCCACACGTGCCTGGGCATGGATCTTGACACTTGTTTCTAATACAAGCCCTGTCCTGATTACAATCAGCGCTAATTGTGCATTCTGGGCGACAACCGGGAGGTGTGCCAATATAGTTTCTTTGACAAGAGCATACAGCGTAACCATTTACATTTCGACAGACACTATACGGCCCGCAAGGTGAAGAAAGACATGGATCGATTGGTTCATCATGAACTAAAGAAAGTATTGATTAAAACCAAAGAATTAACGCAGATAATAATAAATTACTTATTAGCGGCGGCAGTGGTATTGGTTGACACGAAGTCGATGGACTGCCAGTATATCCAGGCAAGCAGGTGCAAACTGGGTTGTGATGAGCTACCCGACACTCGGCGTTAAGGCCACAAGTACCAATACAAGGATCTTTACATCTATTATTAATACAGGTACGATCAAAGGAACAATCGGAATTCATGACACATTCCGGACGACATCCCGAATAGGGATCACCAAAGTAATCGGGCAGACAAACACAAGCACCTGCACCGTTGCGTTCGTTACAAGCCGCGTTCGCACCACAAGGTGATGGATTACATGGATGACGTGGTTCTTCCACGGGTTGTACAACTAAAAGAAACACCAAAATAGAAACACCCGGTTGTAAGAAGCAGATGTTGTTAAGAAGTAAGTGCCGGAATTATATTACTAACAACTAGATTAACTAGATTAGTAGACTCTGTTAGTCTACTTACTTAAGTGACATCCCGAAAATGGATCACCAGAATAACCCGAATTGCAATAGCAGATAGGGATATGATTGATACATTTACATTCCGTGTTTGAACCGCATGCGCCAGGGCATGGGTCTATGCAGCGCTCGTTAACGCATGCTTTGGTAGCAGGACAATCGGAGTTGATAAGACATTGGGGTCTGCAATGTGGCGAACGTCCGTAATAATTGGGTAAACATGAGCACACTGGGCGCTCATCTACCACGCGACATTCTGCATAAGGACCGCATGGAGATGGTAGGCATAGGTCTCTATGTTCTACCACCACTGGTTCTAAAATAAGTGATAACATGCAATAAGCAAACATTCCAAATCTTGCCAAGTGACATGCTTACGGATATCTAGAATGCATTTGTTGAAGGGGTCACCTACGTGACCTGGTGGACAACTGCAAATTGGATTGTGTGCAACGACTTTGCAGAGCGCATTATATCCACATGTTCCAATACAGGAATCAATGCATTTCTGTGTGCGACAAGCGCGGTTTAGCGAACACTCAGAATTGACAATACATTCGGGCTTACAATGAGGAGGTGCACCCAAATAGCCAACTTCACATGAGCAAACTGGCCTGTCATGGTCAACACGACAAATACTATATGGTCCGCACGGCGAGGGTAAACAAGGGTGTCTGCGAGGTTTTTCTCTGACAACTATTAGATTCTGTTTAGTAAATTCTACTAAGTTAAGATTAGTCAAGATAATACCTAAATCGACTTCAACGCGGCAGTGTCTCAAGGCGTCACCGGTGAAACCATTGACGCATGTGCACACAGGATTGTGATTTATAACGTGACATTGAGCATTAATTCCGCAACTTCCCGGGCATGGGTCTCTACATTTTTTAGCCAGACAAGCCCTATTTGAGGAACAATCGCTGTTCATCATACATTCTGGCCTGCATCCCACATAAGGGTCCCCGAAATAATCTTGCAAGCAATTGCATGAACCAGCACCGTTTTGTTCTTTGCAGATTGTGTTCGCTCCGCATGGTGACGGATTGCAGGGATCGGGAGGCCTATCTAATTGCACTATGTACAACATGAAGAAAGAAAATATTGAAATACATGCAGAAATGATGAAAGCCCAAACCCAACGCAGAAACACATAAATAATTCTTTCAAAATGTTACCTGGTCGTAGATTACAGCCGACGAATGGATCGCCCTCATATTGTGGAAGACAGGCACAAAGTGGCCTATGATTTTGAACACTGCACTGAGCAT
Organism: Diploeciton nevermanni; assembly: GCA_027575565.1. NCBI lineage: Eukaryota > Metazoa > Arthropoda > Insecta > Coleoptera > Staphylinidae > Diploeciton > Diploeciton nevermanni. The sequence continues at coordinate 2,226,400 of JAODIE010000013.1, forward strand.
TAAAACCGCACGATCCCGCACAAGGGTCTTTACACTTCTGATTAATACACGCGAGATGTGAAGGACAGTCTTGATTGATAACACATTCTGGGCGACAATTGGGTGCAGCGCCAAACATACCCAACAGACAAGAACACACAGGGCGGCCATCAATGACCCGACATTCTGCGTTAGGTCCACAAGGCGATGGTACACATGGGCTGACTGGTTCTGGAGTCTTTGTTCCTGCAATTCATATATATTAAATTATATTATATATATATATATATATTCGTCCAACCCTACAACTTATTGAAATTTATAAAAAAGCATACCTTTTACACATTGCACAAATGGATCTCCAATATGATGAGGTGGGCAGCTACAAATTGGATTATGGTTGATGACCTGGCAGCGAGCGCTAATTCCACAAGTTCCTGGGCATGGATCCTTACACTTTTGGTTGATGCAAGCTTGATTGAGATTACACTCTGAACTAACAAGACATTCGGGTCTGCAATTTGGTGGAGCTCCGTTGTAGTTAGAACGACAGGAACAAACCGCATGTCCTTTATTAATTCTGCAAATACTGTTGGGTCCACATGGTGATGGTTCACATGGATTTATCGGTGGTTGTTCTGGTACTTGACGACAGGATGTGAATGGATCGCCGGTCAGGCCTCGTGCACATGAGCAAATCGGAACATGGTTTACGATACTACACACTGCATTAATACCGCATAATCCCTGACAAGGATCTCTGCAATGTTGAGCAAGACAAGCTAAATGACTAGGACAATCAGAATTGATCGTACATTCCGGTCGACAACCACCGGCGTACGGATTGCCGATGTACGGTGGAATGCATGTGCAACGAGCGGCGCCATTGTGAATTGAACATTGCGAGTTGTCTCCACATGGTGATGGATTGCATGGATCGATCGGTTCCTGGATCAGAATTGGAAAACATCCAAAGAAGGAATCTCCTTCATAACCGGAATCACATGTACAACTTGGTGTGTGGTTGATAACGAAACATTTTGCATTATGTCCGCATTTTCCAGTGCATGGGTCGACGCACTTCTCTTTTATACAAGCTTTGTTTTGAGTACATTCCGGGCTAATGGTACACTCTGGACGGCAGTATGGGGGACTACCAATGTAGTTAGCAACGCAGGAACATACTGGGCGACGTTCCTTAACTTGACAGATCGAATTGGGGCCACATGGAGATGGTACACACGGATTTGGCCTGCCAGATCCCGGTGTTTTTGGTTCCTCAATAACTACTGGTGTCTGACAACTTACAAATGGATCTCCACGTTGCCCAACTGGGCAAGTACAAATTGGATTGTGGTTGATTACTGCACATCTTGCGTTGAGACCACATGTGCCAGGACATGGATCCACACACTTTTGATTTATACAAGCCTTGTTCTGAAGACATTCCGAACTGACAACACATTCTGGCTTACATGCTGGTGGGGTTCCCCTGTACGATGGTAAACAAGAACAAACAGAATACCCTTGCGTCGATACAAGACATCTACTGAATGGCCCACATGGTGATGGATCACATGGGTTTGGTGGAAGTGGTTGGTCCTCAATTGGTAGTGGTGGGTATTTAAATGGATAACAGGACACAAACGGATCACCAGTATGTTCAACTGGACAGTAACAGACTGGAATGTGGTTTGTGCATTCGCACTGAGCATTGAGCCCACAAGCACCAGCGCATGGATCCACGCATTTGTTGTTGATACAAGCTTTCGTCATTCCACAATCAGAATTAAGGACACATTCAGGTCGACATGCAATCCACGGATTACCAAAGAATCCAAGTTTACAAATACAAGTCAGATCGTTATAGTGTTGCTTACAATCGGCATTCGAACCGCATTGCACATTTTCACAGGTTTTAACTGGCACAACATCATGATGAGGGACAGAACAATGTTCAAATGGATTACCGTAAAGTCCTTCTGGGCAACTGCACACTGGAGTGTGAGCAAATGCCGTACAAACAGCACCAACACCGCATGATCCAACACATGGATCGGTGCAAACTTCTCCAAGACAAGCACGATTGAAAGGACAATCAGCGTTAGTCAGACATTCCGGTCTACATTGTGGATGGTGAATTGCATTGGGTCCGAGGCATGGATCACAAATAGCAACATATCCGCCATAGTTGTCACAAGCATAGTATTGATCACATGGAGATGGATAGCATGGTTTTGATACGTTGGATATAGGATATACGGTTGCTAAATATAAGAATTTCATATTAATTTTTCTCTTATAAGAATAATTAAGTTACTTACGTTTTGGTATGCACTGAATAAAAGCATCTCCAGTAAATCCCTCCGGACAAAGACAAGTGGCAGTGTGATATTGAACTTGGCATACTGCGTTGACACCGCAAATTGCTCCAATTTTACAAGGATTAATACAATGCCTATTTAAGCACGACTTATCTTCTGGACAATCTGAATTAAGTGTACACTCTGGTTGACAACCAAATTGTGGATCTCCCCTGAAGTCAGGCAAACAGGAACAAACAGCGCGACCTTTAAGTACTTGGCAAACAGTGTTAAGCCCACAAGGGTTTGGCATGCATGGATCCCTTTCAGGCATTACTGCTGGTAATGCGTAACATCTGACGATTGGGTTGCCAGTAAGACCGTGATTACAAGTACAGATTGGATAGTGTTTCTCAACTCTACAATCAGCATTAATGCCACAAGATCCAGGACAAGAATCTCTACACCTATGACCTATACAAGCAGTTGCGTCAGAGCAGTCGGAATCAACTAAACACTCAAATCCGTGACATCCAACTGGACCCGTTGGGTCTCCTCCCATTCCAATTGGACATTGACAAAGCGGCTGATTAGTCTCGCTTAAGACACAAATCGCTCCTAGACTGCATGGGTTTGGAAGACACGGATTGGTGGGTTGCGGAGTGCAACTAACATAAGCATCTCCAATAAATCCAGTTTTACAGTAACATTGTTCTTCGTTATTCGAAACATAGCAATCAGCGTTGACACCGCATGGCCCAGGTTGGCAAAGAATTGGCGCTTGAACTGGTTCAGCACAACTTCTGTATGGATTTCCAATAAGACCATAGGAACAGAAACAGACTGGTTCACGATGAGGGTCACACTGTGCGCCATGGCCACATGGGTTTGGTTCACATGGGTTTCTCTGCTCTACACAGCCACGAATCGTATTAGGACTTTCCAGGTATCCATTAAGGCAAGTACACTTAGCAAAGCCATTGGATAAGATGGTGCATTGAGTGTTAGGGCCACATGGTGACGGATTGCATGGATTAGCAGGCAACGCACAAAGTACAGATGGTGGAGAACCTTCATATTCAGGCAAACAAAAGCAAACAGCTTGACCTCCAACCAATCTACAACCTGAGTTGGGACCACATGGGTTTGGCGTACACTCGTCACCTTCAGGAACTAGAGAAAACAATTGAAATCTATCTTAATTTAAAGTAAAAGAGTACTTACTGCAATTTTTAAATGGGTTTCCAGTGAGACCTTTAGGGCAGAAGCAAATTGGATTACCATTGTCCAACTCACAGAAAGCATTCAATCCACAAGGATTGGGGTCACATGGGTTTATAGGCGGACTACATCCTGTCAAAGAATTGCTAGCGTAGCCCTCAGGGCATTTACATTGTGGTTTATGATTGATAACATCACAGATAGCATTTGGTCCGCATTTACAAGGAGAAGCACATTGAGTGCTGATACAAGCCAAGTTCGTAGGACATTCCTCATCGCTATGGCAGCCTTGTACCAAACTACAGAACACGTATGGGTTACCAACATGGCCCGGCATACATTGGCAGTCAATACCGTGGTTCTTAGGAATGCATTCGGCATTATCGCCGCAGGAATCTTCGAAACATGGATTAATGCATAGTCTGTTCAGTCGATCGCAGAGTTTATTTGGTGGACAGTCTTCGTTGTATTGGCAGATTGGTTTGTAATCAATGACTACGTGAGACATAGAATTATGCTGTGCATTTAAGGCCAATTAATGTTTGATTCTCACCTGGCGTGCAGCCAACATAGCCGTTGCCCTGATATCCCTCGGCGCAGCTGCAGTCCGTGCCATGATTGGTATTTATGCAAATCGCATTCTGCGCGCATGGATCGTGAAGATCGCACGGTCGCTTGCAGACGCCATTGACGCACGCCTCCGTAATCGGGCAGTGTTCGTTGGAAGTGCAACCAACTAATAGATGCGTGCAGAGAAAGAGATAGTAGTATTTATACAGAAGTAAATAATGTACAAAACGATGAATTGCATGCAGCAATAACTCAACTAAGTTTATGTACAAATTGTACAATGCACACAAAACAAAAACATTTTTTTTTACATTTTGAAATAACTGCATAGCACACAATCATCTAGAAGACGAGTGAATTTCATTTAGTTGGTTGTGAATTATTCTAATTAGTTACAGTGCTACGTTGTTATCAATTTCTAGGAATGATTGAGTGCTAGCCTTCACTTTGAAATCCTTACTTGGTCTTGACTGGAAGCATTTAATTGCTGGGTTGCCCTCATAGCCGCGAGGACATGTACAAATCGGTCTGTGCATTTTCGCCTGACATTTCGCCGACTTTGCGCACACATCAGCGAACTCACACGGATCTTGGCAGATCGACATGTAACACGCCTCAATCTCAAGGCAATCGTTATCTGATTCGCACGGTTTGGGTGCCTTTGGATGGCCGGGTTCTATTAATTCGTTAAAGTAAAATTAGTTGTTGGATTAATATACCAACGTGGACATGTCAGCAAATTATCACCTAATTAAGAGTCAAACCTACATTTATATTACACTACTATTAAAATATCTACAGCATGCACTCAACGTAACTACTAAATTAGACTAAATCATTGACTAGTTAATATAGTGACTATTTACATTTTACTTCTGAGCATTATCATTATTATCAATTATAACTAGTTGGAGTTACCATTATGTATTAGACCTTATACCTTGCAAACAATCCCTTTTTGGATCGCCTGAGTATCCTGGTGGACACATACAAACGGCCGCGTGATTAATAACGGTACAGATTGCATTTGATGCGCATTGGCCTTCGATCGAGCAACTGATTATACAATGGCCATTCAGGCAGGTTTCGAGTAGAGTGCAATCATCATCTTTGTGGCATGGTTTAGTCTGATTAACGGCAGTGTCGCTCGGGTTTTTATTAGGAACCATGTCAGTAAGTAGTGGTGTCATGGGAGTGCTAACTTCGGTTATGACTGGGAACAGTGTGGATTGGTCTTCTGTTGTGGTTACAGTGTTAGTAGCAATATGGGGTGTATATTTTGTTGAAATTATTTCTGTATTGCTACTAGAAATTTCTGAGCTGGTTGTTTGACCAGAAGACATTTCCAAAGTAATACTTGTTCCGGTTGTGGCATTTTCTGATTCAGTTGTAAAAGATGATTTTGTAGTAACTGACACACTTGGACTGCTTGTAACTTCAAAGGTAGTTTGAAACTCAAAAGAGGTGGTGGGTAATTGATCAGTAGTAGTGTCAGAAGAAAAAGAAGTAGGAGTAGTAATAAATGAAAAACCTGTTTGTGCATTAGTACCTGCTTTTTCATCAAAAGTTTCTGAAGTACCAATACGTTCTGAATCTGTTACTGAGGATGATTTTGTTGTAAAATCGGAGCTACTTTCAGTTTCACTGCTAGAAACTTCAATTGAGATTTCTGAAGATGTCTGTGATTCAAATAAAGTTGTAGTTTCTTTCCCAGAAGTCTGAAAAGAAATACTTGTTCTGCTTAAAGAAGAAGTATCGGTTTCTGTATTTAATTCAGTCAATGGATTTTCGCCACCAAAAGTGGTTGTAGTAACAACTTCAGCACTTGCTTCAGAAGTTGATTCTGTTTTTAAACCAGTTACCAAAGAATTTAAAGAGCTCTCTGATGAGGTACTAGAAGTTTCTATGTAAATTTCTGGGCTAGTTTGACTAGAAGATGTTTCCAATGACATACTTGTACCAGTAGCGACACTTTCTGATTCAGTTGCAATAGATGATTTTGTGGCAACAGATTCACTTGAACTGCTCGTAACTTCAAAAACGGTTTGAGACTCAAAAGATGTGGATAATGGACTAGCAGTAGTTTCAAAAGAAGAAATTGCAATAGATGAAAATTCTGTTTGGGTACTTAATTTGGCAACTGCTGGCTCACTAGAAGTTTCTGTAGTGGTAACAATTCCAGAATCAGTTACCAAGATTGATTTTGTAGTAACACCTGAGCTACTTTCAGTTTGACTGCTGGAAACTTCAAAAAGAACTTCCGAAGATGTCTGTTGTTCAAATGAAGCTGTTGTTTCTTTACTACTGGAAGTTTCAGAAGAAATATCAGTTTCTGTGTATATTTTGGTCACTGGATTTTCACGATCAAGAGACGTTTTGGTAACAATTTCAGTATTTGTCTCAGAAGTCGATTCCGTTATTAATAAATGTGCAGTAGTAAGATTTTCACTACTCTCAGTCTGACTATTTGATACATCTGTAAAAACCTCAAACGAAGTTGTTTCTACTGTACCAGCAGATGTTGTACTTGGAGTAGTCAAATCTGATGTTAAAACAATAACTGGAACAGTATATCCCGTAAATATATCCGAAATGAAGGTTTTCTTCGAAGTAAGTTCATGACTAACTGAAGCTTGAGTAACAGTCTCGGTACTAGAATCTAGACTATGAGGTGTAGTTTCTGCGTATACAATCTTAATAGTGGAAGTTGGACTGGTCTCTACGCTAACTTCGCTCCTATTGCTTTTCACATGACCTATTGTAGATTCAACCACAGGAGGCGTGGTAGTCTCCATTTTGGCAGTGATAGTTTCAGGTTTAGGAGTATTTACAGTATGGGCAGTAACATAAAACGTGTCATTTGTGATTGGAGAAACCGTTTTGGGTTGTTCTGAGGTGCCTACAACATGTCCAATTGTCGTATAAACAAATGGTTTCGTTGTTTGTTCATTAGTTTGCTGAGTACTTTGTGAAATGACAGAAATTGTGGTGACTGAAGGTGTAGCAGTGACATGTTGAATTGTATATTCAATATTTGGTTTTGTTGTAGATTCAATCGGTACTTCAGAAGAAGTAGATATGGTAGTAGTGTCAGCAGGTTCTGCTGTAAAACCTTCTGTGACTGAAGGTTGGGTAGTACTAAATTCAGAATTGGTTGCAAATTCTGTGGTACCAACGGTGTAATATTTCTTGGTAACAAATGGAATTTCAGAGACAGTACCAACTTCTGTTGTCTCAGCAATGAATTCTGTAACTTGTGCGGGAGTAGTGGAAACTTGGGCAACACCTAAAGTGACATCTTTCTTAGTAACAACTAGTACTTCAGAAAATATTACTTGTTCAGTAGTATGCTCAGAAGATAATTCTGTTCCATCTTTAGAAGTAAGTACACTTGAAATTGACGTTGTCGATACAACGTTGTCTGAAACATCATGCTCTACTAAATGTTCGTCATCATCAGTACCAATAAATTCGGTGGTAGTTTTGCTAGTAACTGGAACAGATGTGAATAGATTACCAGGAACGATTGGTTTCCGACTAGTAACCTTAGGACCAGACGTGAATGGGGTTCCTTCAGTAAAAATATCTGGTAATTTTGTACTGCGTTCAGTACTTAGACCAACAGTGGTAATTGGGGAAGATGTGAAAAGAGTATTATCTGTTATTGTTTTAACTCCTAATTCAGTGGTATCGCTCTTAGAAATATCTACTTTTGAGGAACTAGTGTTTTCATCAGGTGAAGTAATCCCACTTGTAATTGGATTAAACGTTACTGTATCCTCCTCAACAAAACTAGAAGTTGTTCTTTCAGGTAATAAAAAGTCATTGGTAAGGTCTGTCAAGGTAGGTAAAGGAGTATTAGCAGTGGTAGTTGCATTGATTATGGACATTGTTTGTGTCTCAAAAGCAGACTGCGTCGTTCCATCATCTGTTAAGAGTTAAAAAAACGCATTTACATCCTGAGTTACCGCGCGTAAGACAAAACACACTGATGAGTAAGCATACCGGAAGCTGTAAATCCCCAAAACCAACATCCACCCTCCACCAAACACATCGCGCACACCGAAAGAGCTCACCCACTACATAGACAATAATTCGATCTACGTACGAAATCCAACATAAAATACATGTACTCGTCCCAAGTACTTTAATATTTTACAAAGATGGCAGTCTTTAGTGCCTTTCAGCGAAAGTTCAGCATAGAATATGTATGAACAATAAATAATAAATGGTGTTGCTATTTTGATATACAATGCGAGTCAAAAGGAAGGATTAGAAATTAATATACAATTGTACAGTTAATTTCTGAAACAGTTAAACATGTAAATATGAATTATGATGATTGATGATGATTCCCAGAGATCGCACAATCATTTTGTGATATTCGCCATTTTAAAGTCATTTTAAATCGATACTGCAGTTATCAGCCCAATTTCCAATTAGAACATGGTTCAATATGTGCTAAAGTTAGGTGATGGATGCTTAAATGTAGGTCGGGAATGAGGAACGTAATGACATTACACAAAACAGCAACACGTGTGATATTGTTGATGAAGACCATTTCTAAGAACTTACCTTTGATGCAGGCACCGGTAGTTGGATCACATGGGATACCAGGTGGACAGTGTTCACATCCAGTAGAGATGACTGGTTCCTCATCTGATAGAATCAATCAATTAGTAACTACATCAAAACTAGGTGGTTGTTGAAAGCTTACGTTGAACGCAATTGCAACCATCGCATATTAAGCCGTAACTTCCGCAATCTTCGTGCCTTTGACACTGGCACACTGTAAAAGCATAGCGCAACAATAAAGCCTAAGCAATGTGGCAGGCAAGCTAGATGATTTGTTTTGAAAAGTTTACCTTTGACGCAAACTGGTTGGTGACTTTGGACTTGGCAGTCTTGAACTCCGCATGGGTTTGAAACTGCACATGGGTTCTGGCACTTCCCGTTGATGCAACTGTGGTCTGCTTCGCATTGTTCGTGAGCATGGCATGTAATTTCTAATGGAAATAAATTGATATAAGTAATTGGTTGTGATATGTTATTATTTAGAGATTGAGCAATAAATTATATCTATATACGTACAAGAGAAGCAAAGCTGAAATAACTTAAAGGCATTTTAAATAAATATAAAATCATACATTTAAACAGTACAGGTTTCTTTGAATAAGACCCACCACCAAATAAAACCAACTCTCCATTTCCCACCGAACACCCAACCACCAAACAGTTATGTACAAAAAAGATGTCAGAGGTTTAGGTTCCTGTTCGTGGACCTTGCGGCGACCTAAGATGGCCGCCAAGTTCGTAGATCATGCTATGCGTTTGCAACTCTCTTCCTTGAGCAAATCCACTTTACCTGGAAATATCTTACATCCAGGCACTGGTTTCAAATATAATGGCGGACACTTGCAATATAAGGTGTGGTCAATTACATCGCAAAGAACGCCTTTGGGGCAAGGTTTGTAGTGGTCACAGGGATCAACGCAGGTGTTGTTAATACAGGTAGTGCCGTTAAGACAATCGGTAACTAGTACGCAAGAACGTGAAGGTGAGGTAGGTTTGGTTTGACTTAAAGTGGGCATAGAGGAAGATGTTTCGTTCACTTCTGGAACAGTTTTCTGTTTGAGGAAGCATTCGATTGATGCGTTGCCCTCGTATCCGTGCGGACAGCTGCAAGTTACCGCATGCCCATTTGGCTTACAAATCGCAGCTTTGCCACAGTTCGCTAAACATAAGTCGACGCAAGCGCCCTTCACGCACGCATGTGCCTCAGTGCAATCTGCGTCCTTTGTGCACATTAATCCACTCGTATTATCAACTGCGAATAAAGAAGAATAAATAAAATAATGTATATACAACAGACAATGTACAACAGTATTAGTAACTAATTGAAGGAAATTGAAGAGACACTATTGTGAAGAGGCGTCGCGTAACGAGATCGACAACAAAACAGAGAGATAACGATTAGGAAGATTTGCATGTGCTGCAAAACACATTTGGTCGAGCGTTTCGCACATGTGATTACCTTTGAGACATCCATACTTCGAGTCTGACACAAATCCGTGGGGGCAAAATTTGCAGATCGGTTTGTGCTCTTCGACATAGCAAGGGGTATCGGCTGGGCAACTGGCAGTGGCGCAAGGGTCTTCGCATTTATACGCTCGGCATGCCTGCGTAGGCGGGCAGCCGCTGTCTCTGAGACAGATGGATAGCGATGGATTGCAGTCTTTCATACAAATGCAAATGGGTTGATGATTAAGCACCTCGCAAGCTTTTTCGGGAGGGCAGGGCGATTTCGAGCAGGGACTCTGGCACCGGCCGCCGATGCACGCCAAGTTGGACGTGCATTGACTGCTCTTGGTGCACTCAAGATTATCGGGGGCGCACGCTAGCTCGCCGTGCTCGTTCACGACAAAGCCGTTCTTGCAGACACACGTCGTTCGATGGTTGTGCACCTCGCACTTCTTATTAAAGCTGCACTTCATCGAGGGACTCATGCATGGATTGTAACACTCTCCCGCACGCGGATTGCAAGCCAACGTGTTCGGGCAGTCTCTGTCTGCCATACAGCGCACGCTCAGCGGCGGCCGCGTCTCGGAGCTGTGCTGGCACTTGGGATCCGGATGGCACACAGTGTTCGCCATGCCCACGTGGCACTGCGGACACGAGCAGCGGGGGCGGTGCAGCACCACCTTGCAAATAGCATTCAGCCCACACGCTCCCCGCAAGCTGCACGGGTCTATACATTGCGAGTTGATGCATGCCTTCTCGTTCGGACATTCTAGGTCACTGTTACATTCCATGGCTATGGGGGGACATCAGGGGCAATGAGCAAGAAATAGAGAAGCGTTCGTATAAGAACCGTGAAAGGAAATTATCTCACAATACGAAAACATAATCAACTCGGTATCACATGCTTGCTAGTGACGATAGAACATAGTAATCAGTAGATGGTGAAAGAGATAAACAACAACAATATTAACAACAAATAGCAAACTCTCGCAGCAGTATATACAAGCATATACGGATAGCCCAGAGAGGGACTAATTACAGCAAACAACCATGTGAGAATGCTCCTTTCACAGTTCCCAATCTGACTTTGGCCCAATCGCAGCTGGGACGTGTGCAGGCTGCCTCTCGGCAAGACCAGCATGCGCCCTGGCTGCTTGTGTGCAACTATAACTAACTGTATAATGAGTTGAATAAATATGTGGATGTAAGGAAGATGTTCAATGGCAGATTGGAACTTTGAAGTGTACATTCCACATATTCACACGGGCCAGACGTGATGCCCACAACGCGGCCTGGCCCTGTTATGGCCATCACATCCCGGATGATTGAGAGTGGTGTAGTGTACTACGGCTAACAACTGATGTAGGAGATATTTACAAACTGGTCTCACACGTGCAACACATTGACAATCCCTACGTAGAACGCGACGTGCACATCACAATTTTGTACAAAGATATTTCAAACACAACATGATCGTGTCACTAGTGTACCATTGTTGAGGTGTCAAATGTACAAGTTATCACTTACCACGAGTACACTCCACTTCCGGTCTACCAGACGTTCCGGGCAAGCAGCGACATACAAAGAATGCTTGTTCCCGAATACATTCTGCGTTTTGTCCGCACCCTTCGGTTCTACAATCAACAACCCCTCTTTCGGCAGTACCTAGATAAAAATGCAGACTTAGTAAACTACTAAAACATGCTTCTATTCAACTCACATTCAATTGTTGGATCACCGGACGGATATTCTGAAGGACAGAAACATTGTGCCGTTTTTCCATTAACAATTTTACACTGTGCATTGGCCCCACATCGTTTTTTATTGCACAAGTTTACCAGGCGTCCTTCGCAGACGCAGCCTCTGTAAGGATCACCAATGCAACCAGGAGCACAAGAGCATTCAAAGCCTCCAGTTGTATCTCTACATTTAGTGTTCTCTCCACATGGATTTTTAAGACATTCGTCATTTCCTCCTTGTTTGCATTCGACTGCAGCATTGCCAAAATACCCCGGTGGACAAGAGCACTGAGCCGTCCTGACACTAACCCGACACTGTGCATTGATTCCACAAGCATTACTTTCCAAACAAGGATTTTTGCACGCTTTATCAAAACTACATTTCTTGTTACTTTCGCAGTCGTTATCTCGTTCACATTCGTAAGGCGTACAGCTTTTGGTAGGCTCCCCATGGTATCCATCTGGGCATAAACAAATCGTTCGATGATCCGACACTTTGCAAACCGCATTTCGTCCACATGGGTTCGACGCCACACATGGATCTTGGCATTTCCTTTCTATGCATGATTCAGAACTGCCACAGTCCGCGTTTGATTTACAGCCTGGTTTGCATGCTCCATTCTCACACACCTGGCCCAGCACGCACGCATTAAACGCAGAGCATTTGGTTCGGCATTTATCCTCGTAACACGTCTCGCCGCACGCGCACTCGTCGACGCGACATGACTTAACACAGTATCCAATTTCATCGCATTCGCAGGTACCGTCGCACCGCGTGGCTGGTTTAATGCAGGCAACCAATGGATTGCCCAAATAGTTAGACGGACAACTGCATTGACCGACATGGTTCTTTACGGTGCAAGTTGCGCAACTACCGCATGTCAGCGTACCAACAATGCAAGGATCTTGACATTTATTAGCGATACACGCCTGGTTTTGTAGACATACAGAATCACTACGGCACCCAATTTCACAGATTCTATTCTCGCAGATTTGATTGTCGAAGCATTTACTGTCTGAATTACAAATTGCTTTGCATGCACCTTTCACACACCGTTCATCAGAGAGACAGTTTTTGTCACTACGGCACATTTGTTCACAGTAACCTGCGTAGCAAGCATGTCCATGAAGACATTCTGAATCATAAGAGCATTCTCTGACCGGATACCGACAAGAGTCAAATGGATTTCCTTCTAATGGGGACATACAATTACAGACCTTCTCATGGTTGAACACTGAGCACTTGGCATTGGTACCACAAGCCGTTGGGGAATCGCAAGGGTCCATACATTTTCCATTAATGCAAGATAAACTAGTTGGACATCCAGAATCACTTCTACATCCTGTAAAGCACACAAGACTGTCGCATATTTCTCCAAACTCACAGTCGTCATCTCTACGACATAATGGTTTACAGACTCCAGAGTTGAGTTCGCACCTTTCGTTGCTCAGACAACCTTCATCTCCCGAGCAAACAGATCTACAAGCGCCTTCCAGGCAGACATTTCCGATAGAGCATTCTTTATTGTTAGAACAAGGCGGTGCTGGTGCCCTAACACATGCAACCTTGGCAGATGGATTAGGTACGAAGCCTTTGATACAAGAACAAGTTGCACGATGTGCACTAGCAGAGCATAATGCATTGGGACCACATGGGTTTTCAAAACATGGCTCAATACACATATTGTCCCTGCATTGTTCACTTGAACTACAATCATCATCGCTATGGCACCCAAAGTTACAAACATTGTTGACGCATATGTGGCCTAGGAAGCAATCGTTATCAACGCGACAAGTCAAAATACAGCTTCCTTTGAGGCATTTCTCGTTAAAGGCACAGTCATTGTCGATTTTACATTCAGGGACACATGTACGATTGGTGCAAATAAAGTTTTCTTGGCAGTCGTGGATGAATAAACACGAAGTTGGCACTATTAAAGGAATAATAATAAAATGTAAGATGTAAGAATGTTGTTATGAAAAACATAACTGAGGTGACTTACATCGAATGCATTCTGTGTTTGGATTTCCGGTGAACCCAACGGGGCATTTGCAGTCTTTAACATGATCGTCGATTCTGCACTTGGCGTTCAAACCGCATGCATTCCTCAATTCACAGGAATTCAAGCATTGTCCTTGTAGGCATTCTTCGTTTAGAGCGCATTCTTCACTCGATTCGCAGGTTGCTACAGAAAAATTAAGTTAGAATAAACACTCAATTAAGAAGTAAAATCCTTCTTACGTTTGCATAATTCACCATAGCAATAAGTATTACTAGGACAATCTGCAGTTGTATGACAAGAAATTGGCTTAGGCCGACATCCAACATGTACATCAGCTGGATTACCCTGGTACCCAGTGCGGCAAGTGCAATGTCCCACATGATCAATCGGTACACACTCCGCATTTGGCCCACAAGATGTTTTCAAGCAAACATCCCGACATTTATGAATGCCATTAGTCCTATCACAAGATGTCGCCGAGGGACAGTCCAGATCAACGTTACATTCCACAGGTGGCCTACAACCTTCATTGTAAGGATCACCAATTGTCCCCTCCGGACAGAAACATTTGAATGATCCTCGAGAGTTCAAGCAGCTAGAGCCAGGTCCACAAGGATAGTCCGCGCAGAAATCAATCAGATGGCAGCTCACATGTGGATCTCCAGTGAAACCCGGCTGGCAGTAGCACTCTTGTTTATGATTTTCCGCTGAACATAATGCATTCTTGCCGCAGGGATTATGCACCAGACAAGCTATTTTACACATATTCTCATCGCACAATTTGTCGTTGGAGCACTGCGAGCTGCTTTCACATTCTACCTGAATGCAACCGTGCCTCTCATCATTTGGATTTCCGCGGTAGCCCTTCTTGCAGGAACATATAGCTTTGTGATTCTTGGACGTGCAATCGGCATTCCGCCCGCAAATAGCACCTTCACACGCATCAAAGCATTCATTCTGGCCCAAACTGTTTCTGACACACCGCTCATTGAAACCACAGTCTTTGTGCACTTGACATTTGAATTCTTGCGTGCATACAGTGTTCTGACAGAATTGAAAGTCGGGGCATGAGGAATTCGACTTACAGGTTGCTTCGCAAGTGCCTTGAATGCAAATCTGGTCTCCGATGCATTCACGATTGGACGTGCAGATGGCTAATCAAGGAAAAGGCAGAGAGCAACGGGCGTTAGACAAATTGGCACATGCGTTGAATAATTATCTACTTACAGCTACAGACGCCATTGCTGCATTTCGTCCCCGATGGACATTGATTATCCGCAGCGCAGTATTGGACTAGGACACAGCCAAGCTGTGGATCGCCTGTGTATCCTGGCTGGCACGTGCAGATGCCATTGTGATTGGAGTTGACGCAGTCGGCTTTTTGCCCACAGGCATTGGGAAGGCTGCACGGATTCACACAGTGGTAATTAACGCAAGCATCGTTTTGTCCGCAGTCATAATTGTCCGTGCACTCAATGCGCACGCATTCGACGAGAGCATCACCACGAGTCTGCGCTGGACATTTGCACGTTGCTTGATGCCCGACTGGTATACAATCTGCATTTCTACCACAATTGTTTGCAGTTTCACATGGATTCTTGCAGCGGTTGTCGACGCAAACCGCCGACGATGGGCAATCAGTGTCGGCGAAGCAATCACCTGGTTTCCGGCACCCAGTTGCGAGCGGATCGCCGACAAGACCTTCGGCACACGAGCACGTGTAAGCTCCAGGTGTATTTTGGCAACTGTAAAATTAACAGCTTAACATTGTAGCAACTAGCGGATATATTTAAGTAACTTGTATCAACTTACATAGCGGAAGCATGACATGGATTTAGTGTTGTACATTCATCAATATCGAGACAGTGATCATCAATCAGTTGGTAACCACTGAAGCAGGTACACATGGCAAAATGGTTTTGAGTTGAACAACTTCCTTTACCACACTCAATAACGTCACAAGGGCTTGCACACTTGTTATTCTGAGTATCGCAGAATTTGTTGTCTGGACAATCAACATCACCCAAGCATTCGACCTTAAAGCATCCTAGTTTAGTATCAAAACCATCTCCTAGGAATCCAGCTGGACAATCACAGGAGACTGCATGGTTAAAAATGTTACAAACTGCGCCGGGACCGCATCTTTGCGCTAAGCATGGATCAACACATTTTCCCCTGCGACATGTCAATAGTTCAGAACACTCTTGATCATTGTCACATTGATTTGGTTTGCGACATCCAGGATGGAAAAATGGATCTCCAACGGTGCCTTCTGGACAGGTGCATCGGTATGATCCTGGCGTATTGGTACAAGTCGCTGATTTGTGACAAGGTCTTGGTTGACATTCGTCAATGTCGAGACATTCTTGAGGTCCTTGAATAAATCCTACTGCACATCTACATTTATTATTAGTGCAAACTTGCGTCTGTTTGCAGTCTGAATCAGTAGCACATCCTGCTTGACAAACACCTTTTACACATATTTCCCCTTGTAGACAATTGGAATCTCCGTAGCATACTTTAACGCAAACATTGTTGTAGCATCTTTCTCCAACTGCACAAAAACTGGTATCGCTACAAGGCAAATTACACATGTTGCCAATACACATATGATTTGTAGGGCATTCACTGGTTACTCTACAAGCCGTAGGCATTCGAATACAACCCAAGTTTGGTGTTGGATTCCCTTCAAAGCCCGCAGGACAATGACAAATTGTTTCATGGTCTACGCAAGTACACAAAGCGTTCGGCCCGCAGACATTATCACTCAAACAAGGGTTCTGGCATTTGTTATTGATGCAAGCGTGATCAGTGAAGCAATCTTTGTTTCCGCGACATCCCATCACACACATTCCTCCAGCGCATGCCTGATTGAGTGGGCATTGTGTATGTGCCGCGCACGGAATCATGCACATCTTCTGAATGCACCTTTCGTCCGAGGTGCAATCATCATTACTCCTGCACACCGACTTGCAAATGCCATTAAAGCAAATATCATTCCCACAATCTAAATCAGTAGAGCAGCTCGTGATTGAGCGTGTGCATCCATCGTGTGGTCCATTAGGAGATGGTACAAATTTCGCTGGGCACGCACAGATTGGTTTTCTGTTGACCACATTGCAAACTGAATTAGGACCACAAGTAATATGTTCGCAGGGATTCACACAGCGTCCAGATTTGCACACTGATTGAATCGGGCAATCATCTTCATTGAGACAATCTCCTTCAGGTCTACAACCGGTTGTTAAAGGATCGCCGACATATTTGGGTGGGCATCTGCATGTATGCCCTGACAGAGAACTTTCGCAGATTGCTGATGAGTGGCATGGATTAGGGTTACAACTATCAAGTTGCCCGCATTCTATTTCAGCAGTTGGTTTCGGATGGAAACCAGGCGGACATTGACATATCGCCTTATGAGACTCGGCCAGGCACACCGAGTTGATTCCGCACGCGTCTTCATTGCAAACGTCGTGGCAAGTGTGCGATAATCGGTTGCATAACTGCGTGGGCGGACAGTCAACATTGTAAACACATGGTACCGATTTGCAGCCATTTATAAGATCGTTAGGATCGCCTGCATGGGGACCAGGTGGACACTGGCATTGTGCAACGTGATTGTTAACAATACAGACGGCGTGTGGTCCACAACTGATGAACTCACAGGAGGGGCGGCATGTAAAGATGCCATTAACTTTCATGCACTTCTCTAATTCAGAACATTGCCCATCCGAAATGCATTGATTGTGCAGAATGGGACGACATCCATTGCGGTCATTTGGATTTCCCGTGAACCCATCCAGACACTGGCAGCTGCCTCTATGATTCGAAGCAATGCAAACCGCATTAGTGGGACATGTGAATTGTGAGCATACAGACACGCATTTGAGAACGCCAAGGGCATCGGATGTGCATTCTGCGGTTTGCCTACAATCTGCATCCAGCGTGCAATCAGGAAATGATGGTTTTTCACAGAGAGATGTAACGGGATTCCACATATACTCCGGTTTGCACACACAGTTGGGTTGATTGCCTTTGCCTAATTGACAGACCTCGTGCAAGCCGCAGGCCACAGATACGCACGGATTAATACATTTCTGGATGCCGTTTCCATCGATTCCACAAACGGTGCCCTTCTTGCACTCGTCATCGCTCTTACATTCGCGCATGTTGACGCGCTCCTGCGACTGACAACCGATGGTTAAATCGCCGGGATTACCAAAATAACCAGAGGCACAGATGCATGATGATCGATGATTAGCACCCACACAAAGCGCATTTGGTCCGCATTGGATCTTACTGCACGCGTCCACGCATTTTCTCAGGCCTTTGCCTAACTGGAAGCAGATCTCAGAGCCCTTGCATTCAGCATCATTATTGCATTGGTCCTTCAGATTACAACCGTTCTTCATATCGCGTGGGTTTCCCACGTAACCGGGAGGACACACGCATTTCCCACCATCGCACCCAGCACGAGGACCACATCGGACATTCTCGCAGCGATTTTTACAACGTCCATTCTCACACGTGAACCCAACTGGACAAAGAATGTTATTGTTGCACGAACACGAATAGGCGTCTTCGCAAACCCCACCTCCTTGTACACGCGCGCACATCATAAACGGATTGCCGGCGTATCCTTCCTTACAACGACAGTCATAACTACCAGGAGTATTGATGCACACGGCACTTTCACCACAGGCGTCGTTGGCGCACTCATCGAGGTCGCGACAACCGACATACGGATTACCACCAAAGCCTGCGGGACACACGCATTCCACGTTATTGTACAACTCCCTGCACTCAGCACTTTCGCCGCATTGGGTCGTCCGACAGGTCTTTTTCTCCAGCTTGCTGCAACCTTCGTAGGGATTTCCTGTGGTACCAACATTGCACACGCATTGATTAACGATGCCGTATTCGCAGTGGGCGTTCCTTCCGCAATGGGGATTGCATGCGGGGGCCGAGATCGCTGCAAGACAATAACAATGTTAGAGGTGTTATGCAATTCGCTGCGCTGATTAATGCGCCAGATTCAAGATCAAGATATACTTACGTGGCATACAAATCAGATCCGGGTTGCCAATGAAAAAGTCATCACATACGCATTTGTTGGATGATTTGACGCAGTGAGCACCAACGCCGCACACCACACCCTCGCACCTCTCCTTGCAGCGTCCTCCTATGCAGATTTGCGGCTCTTGACATGGTTTCCTGGCTGAGCACACATCTGTTGTGCACTGCCCACCGGCAAACGGATTCCCGATGAATCCATCAAAACATTTGCACGTGGGCCCTGAATTGGTGACGATACATTGTGCTCCTGAGCCGCAGATATATCCATCACATAATGAAACACATTCACCGAGCTTGTTTTCCTTGTAACCCACTGAACATCTGCACCATGCAGCATGTTTGTCAGGTTCACAATATGCATGTGTTCCGCATAGTAATCCGCCGCATGGACTTATGCAGGTACCATCAATGCAGTGCAAAGTGTTGGCACAGTCATTATTAGTGGAGCATTCAGATTTCACAGTTCCCGGCGTGTCCAGAATACAACCTGATTTGTAAGGGTCTCCGGTCATGCCTTTGGGGCAAATGCATTTGTATCCTCCTTTATCGTTAAGACAATGCGCACCGTAAGCACATGGTGCGTCAACGCATTCATCTATGTCGCTACATCCTTGAAGCGGGTCTCCTTTGAAGCCCACCTCGCACATACATCTGGGAGGATCGCTAGGCGTGCACTTGGCGTTGATGCCACACGGGAAGCGTTCGCAGGGATTCTTGCACTTATTGCTATCGTCAAGATCGGAGTAGAATGGAGGTGGGCAAATGCACTCACCGGGCTGAACGCATTTCTCATTTGCCGAGCACTCATTATCGCTAATGCAGCGCTTTTGTGCTGGGGCGCAAAGGCCGTTATACGCATCACCTCCGTATCCAGGCGGGCATTTGCATTCAAAACTTCCGTGCGTGTTGATGCATTCGGCACCGTAGCCGCAGACGCGGTTCTCCTTGCATTCGTTAACGTCCTGACAGGTACCGTCGTCTAATGTTCTGAAGCCCTTTGGGCAAGCGCAATAACTCACGCCACCTGTGATTGTGATGCATTCGGCGCCAGGCGGGCACTTCTCCTTCTTGGAGCATCCAGCTAGCACGCAATTACCATCAACAAGCTTGTAAGGGGGTTGGCACCTGCAGTCCGGAGAGTTGCACTCTGAAACATAAACAACAATTATGCAGGTTTTGCTAATGATTCCCAATGATTGATAGTGCTAACTGATGACGTACCGCTACACTCCGAAAAAGGATTGCCATTAAACGCTGGTGGGCACTGACAATCGTAGCTGCCGGGAAGATTTTTGCACACCGCGTTGAGGCCACACGGTGGCTTATCTCTTAATTCGGTGCACTCGTTGATATCACGACATTTACCGGTTTCGTGATCGCGGACATAGCCTTGGACGCAGATGCAGACGTTCTCACCGTTAAAGTCATCCGCTATGCACTGCTCGCCCAAGGGACAAGGTTTCGAGGCTGAACAGCTGAATGGCAGGTCAGCTTTCGTGCAGCCAGACCTGTATGGATCACCGGCGGTTCCTCCAGGACATTCGCAGCTAAAACTTCCGGGCTGGTTCTTGCATATTGCACCTAACGGACATGGATTACCCGCACATTCATCTATATCTACGCAACCGGAATGAGTCTGCGATCCAGTATAACCCGCGGTACAAATACACTTAGCTTCTTGATTTATGAGCATACATTGTTCATTGAGTCCGCAGAATGCAGATTCGCAGGGATCTGAATCAAAAAACATTGAAAGTTATTGGGTCAGAATAAACGAGCCATTAAGATACTCACGTCTACAGTCATTTCCAATATTAGGTTCAGGGCATAAACACCTTTTACCCGGATCGCAAATTGCGTTTCCAGGGCAATCATCGTCTTTCCTGCACGTAACAATCTCGTTACACTTTGTGAATGGATCCGGGTCCGCTACAGTACCCTCGGGGCACTGACAGGTATGCGTGCCAACAGTGTTGACACATATGGCACCCAAACCACACGCGTTGTGTTTGCTGCATTCATCAATGTCGACACACTTCTGGCCAGGATTTCCTGAAAATCCCGGCGGACATATGCAACTAAAGCCGCCGGGAGTATTGGTGCAGATCGCATTCAATCCGCATCTACCATTGGGACCGTTCACCTTGTCGCACTCGTTGATGTCAATGCAGCCGGCAGAAATGTCACGCGGATTGAATGTCCATCCATCCTCGCAGATACAGTACGCCTCCTGTCCGTCCGGCTTGCAGAAGGCATGATCACCGCATTTGACATCCTCACACGGCGCCCTACATTGCACCCGCGGCGGTGTTCCCACATGCCCATTCTCGCAATCACAGTAGAAACTGCCCACCGTATTGGTACATAGCGCATTGGGACCGCAGGGTTCTGCAGCGCATTCATCAACATCTATGCAGTTAGCGCCTTTCGGCACAAAACCCTTTTGACAGAAACACTGCGCGTCTACGCACTCGGCGTTGTTGGTGCAATCAAAATTCGATTTACAGAAAATGTTGACGTCCATCTGGAATTAAGCACGTGAGAAATTGTTAGTTGCATTTCAGCGTGCGCATAAAGGGAGCATTACTTGTTCGCAGGCGACTTTCGGGGTCGGACTTGCGCGGTATCCTTGTGGGCATAGACAATTAAAGCCGGGCAACGTATTTTCACAGACCGCGTGTGTCCCGCACGGTTGTTCCAGCGTGCTGCACTCGTCCACGTCGACGCATCCCTTTATGGGATCGCCAACGTAATCCTCCTTGCACACGCAGACAAAGCTACCTACTGTGTCCTTACAGAGCGCGTTCTCTCCACACGGATTCGTTTCGCATTCGTTTATATCTGAGAATAACCGTTATGTAATGGCAAGCACATGTTAGAAGAATCTAAACCTAAGAAGAAAAGGTCTGCAAAGGAGATACAAACAAGTCGACAAATAGGCGAAAAACGAAAATGGTCTGAGAGTAAGATTCCATGCTGAAAAACAGAAGCTGAAAAGAACAGGTAAAACAAGAAAAAATATCAACACAATACAAAGAATTTATACGAATTGGAACAATTCGTAAGACTAAAGTGCAAGTAAAAGGTAAGTAAAGTGTGGTGTAGATAAATAAAGTGCAGAGTGGATCATCACAAGCAGAAGCAACAGCAGCGTGCGTGAAACTGATTAAATCAACGTTCAACTAACTTTCACAGAACAAGTGTCCCTGCCCCGTGAACCCTTGCGGGCACAGGCACTTGTACGATCCGGGCACATTAATGCATTTAGCGTTAATCCCACAAGCGCCGGACCTGCCGCACTCATTGATGTCCAGGCATTCCTCGCGTGCCGATCCAGTGAAACCAGGCGGGCACAAGCAACTGTAGCTGCCATTAGTGTTGACGCATTGTGCGCTCAGTGCGCAGGGACTCGACTCACACTCGTTAATATCTAGGCGTTAGTTAGCAAGCAATTATTACCTCGTTATGTCTAGCCATAGTAGACAGAATCTAGAGCTAGCAATCTTACCAGTACAGGAGACGGCTGGATCGCCGACAAACCCCGGTGGGCACGCGCAACGAAAACTTCCATCCACGTTGCTACAGAGCGCATCACGGCCACAAGGATTACGGGCGCATTCGTTGGCATCGTAGCAACCAGTTGTAAATGCGTTTCCTTCGTAGCCGGGTGGACATGTACACGATTTTCCTCCGGAAAGGTTGGCGCAGAAGGCTCCTGGACCACAAGCGTTAGGCCCATCGCATTCGTTTATGTCTACGCACTATGGGAGGTAAATTTGAAATAAACGAGTAGTGTGGGTAGATCATTTAATTGATTAGTAAACGTACACCATCATATGGGTTGCCATGGAAACCATCTGGACATATACAGCTGTAATTGCCGGGAGTGTTGTGGCAAAGTGCATGGTGACCACAGGTGTTGGGTAAGGCACATTCGTCAATGTCTATCAACAAGATTAATATCAATACTTTGTTTAAGTTACGAAATTCGAGGGCGTGAAGGTACATACCAACACAACGGGATTCGCCATCTCCTTGAAAACCAGGTTTGCACTTGCAGAGAAAATGGGCAGGGAGGTTACAACATTCAGCATTATCAACACATCTAGCCGCAATTGCAGGGTTGTCGCATTCATTAATATCTAATGGACATCAAAAACCAGCTTGAATTCTACTCTAAACCTAATTGGGATACCATAATCTTGAATCCAAGGCCAAGCCAATAACAGGCTTCTCTTTCAATTGCCAAGCACAACCTAGGACTTTTTAATAGAAAGTAAAAGTCTTAAATGTATGCCACCCAGTTTTCCATTCGGCATAGAGATCCTCGCATCATCCGTTCGTTGCAATGGTCGTGTCGTCAAAGCTTCGCGGGTCGCCAGAGCGAATCGCGGTCCGCACGGGTGGTCAGCGCCGAGTGGGGATCAACGTACCCACGAGAGCAACAACCTAACTGTGCGCACAGCCGGAATTAACGCTTTTCAACAAGAATGTCTATTAGAACAAGAGACAATGATAGACATTAATTATTTATCGCCCGGTAAATTCCGCGAGTCTCCAGTGCACAAATTTCTATCGACTGCTGAGCAAGAGTGCTCGCGCATGTCGCGACACGTCCAAGCAGCATAGATTATTTCGCGCCGCTCGTAATGGAAACATATCTCTAACAACTGGAAGACGTCGCGGTGGAAAACAAGCTGCCCGGAGTACATCCATTACGCTTTCCAGTGACATGGCCGGTGCTGAAAGCACGAGGAAAAAAACCACATTCACGCCAGCCAGCCGTTGACAGTACATATTTCTACGGAGACGTCTTCCGGGTTCACGAGACACAATAACAACCTAACAGTGTCGAAAGACATTGTGGACCAAATAAAACCATAGCCACTCGATAAAAACGACGGCATTCAGAATGGCTATGAAAATAAATCGAGAACAAGCGTCGCCCACAACAATACCAAATTCAATTCCAGCAAATTGTGGGTTGTAGCAATTGAAAGCATACCCAGTTCTCGGTGACCACAAGTATTCTGTGCCTGGGAAAATTATGGAAAGCGTTCACACGCAATTCAATTAGGCACGGGACGCCCGCAATCCACCGTTACGGTTTCAAGATGCAAGCTCGCGATTCGTGATCAAACGGTTATCCAGTGTCCAGATAATACAAGCCGCCTTCTAACTGTTTGCAAATTATCTAACTAGGTGGAATCCGTGCCGGCGTTTCCGAAGATTATATTTCATTGAATAATCAATTTGTGCTTCCATCTTGGTGGTCTGTAGTCAACCGCATCCTCGATCGCTATCGACTCCAATGCCACCCATTTGTTCCTCTTTCACATTCAACTTCAACACTTCTTCGCCTGTATTAGGCGCACGAATTACTGCCGATAGCTTCTGACAGCCACGAATAAAGCAACTGATTAATATGCGATAATTTATACTTTTCGGGCATGAATTAAAAAATTACCACAAAACCGCTGTAAATACCTTCTGACAGATTTGATGTTTCGGTCGAAGATATTGCCATCTAATCAAAGGAATCGTGTAAGCTGTAACCATCTACCTACCATCAGCAATAACTCAACCGATTCCTGAGGGTGTCAGGCACTATTGAGGCGCAATGGCATTTGTGAAGACCTCGAAGAACCGCAGTGTAGTATCTAACAAATGTATCTGGTTATTTGTCTCGTCAATTGATGTGATTGATTGCGCGCTGAACGCGTTGCGCACTGTTTGGGCAGTGCTCAGCAGTTATAGCATGTTAGTCATTAGTTCTTTACTTGTATACTAGCTATTCGTGTATTCAATTTGTCGGCATCTCGAATATTGGAAAATTGTCTTAACACGCAGCCAGCTAATATCTGAGGTGTACTTTTATTGGATGCATTAATTCCGAACAAGGTCCAACAATGCACAATAGACGAGTCATGCCGTGGAGGTAATTTCATTGCGCACTAAGTTATGATCCAAAACACACCTATCATTACTAGGTGTCTATCATTGGTCCGACACAATTCGAAGATTTATGGTATCCCAGTATGATACAAACACAGTAAATAATATATCACGTAAGTCTCAAGGATCTAGAGACCACACGTTCACCTCTCAAAAATGACGAAAAGTCTACTTACCCTCGCAATGCAGACCATCTCCAGCATAACCCGAGAAACACGTACAGAAGAAACTCCCTAGGGTGTTCGTGCACTGTGCAAATGGACTGCACGGCCTGTACTTGCACTCATTTTCATCTGAAAAAGACAAACACACGCATTAAGCCACACCAGGCAGCAATATATTAGAATTATGTCCGAGATGCGGACGGGGTTCGGAAAAGGATCAGCAACAAGACAAGAATTATGTAGTTATGCGCGGCGCATCATCTTGATACCTATGGTTATTGCTTGTAATGCCGAGAATTGTGGGAGATGGACAAATAAACAACAGCCCTAGAGTACACGGCAATCTTACAAATGAATGTACTCAATGTACCCGATATGACTTACATCAGCCATTGAAATGCGTTAGCGCAAAACAAACACGTTTAGCTCCAACAGGCCCTACTTAAGTCCACATAGGTACTCTGAGCTTAGAAGCTGGAGTTGCGGGCAATTGCTGATGGAAACATTTCCTGTGCGCCCCGTACCATACCCGCTCCTTCGCTTATATCAGCAAGTTATCTGCGCGAAGAGATCGCGCATATTGTGTTGGCGAGCGCGAATTATTATGGCCCGATGTGCACCGCGCTTCAGCTGGTGAGAGCCCCAGCGTCGGCCGCGTCGATGAGCGGCATTAAGGCGATAAAAGTGCGCGTCGTGAGGTCACATGTGCTGCAACAAGATTGCGCGCTGATAGGATGGAAAAATCTGCCATATTTACATTAATTACACGACGCGCGCTTAACTCGCCGACACCTAAATCATTGCGCTGGGCGCAAATCACCGTCATCAGCGCAAGAATTGGCTTTCATCTTGTTGCATCGAGATTAAGGTGTAATTTATGGCTGTCGATGTGTAGGAAGAACATTTTAATTTGCTGTGCAAATTTTTAACACACAAAAGTGACAAAGCGTACATGCACATCCTTAATTCCACTATTAATTGGATAACACTCAATTGGTTAGTCATCGATTGATGTCCACGAAAAGAGAATAAAAGAGAAAAAAAGAGTGGATTACAGAAATTGTCAATAATATAATAAATTACCTGGTACTTCACAACTACACCCTCCAAATCCGTCATTGCAATGACAATTGTTGTCCAGGCAAGCACCATTTTGACATTCGGTGCCGTCGTCTTTTCGACAATCGTCTGAAACAAAACCAGCACAATTAAAGCATGATATCAACTCAACAGAACATTATTATGTAAACCCAAAGTCAAGATTAACAACCCGTCTTTAATGAATTAAGGGCACAACTAGCGAACATTGCATTACTGTCGAAGAATCGCTAGATTAATCAGCGTTGGCAGGCGAATGGGCACACTGCTACTTAAATATTGTCTTCCTCTAATCGTCGACCACGACATCTCAATGAGCCTGGTGACCCTATCTGCGAAGAAAATTCCCCGGCCTCGCGTAGATCGTATTCGGTCCGTCGATGAATCCATTAATAAGCCATTACCAAACTCCTCGTGCTCTGATTGTAAACAGTGATCAAGAAAAGTAAAGCGGGCGGTGCGCGAAGTGGTCGCAATTAGGCATAGCTTGCTCAATAAATAATTTTAATTAAGATTTATCGCACAGGCAATCGATAACCAACACGAATCCCGCGTTGCC
Source organism: Diploeciton nevermanni (assembly GCA_027575565.1). Lineage (NCBI taxonomy): Eukaryota > Metazoa > Arthropoda > Insecta > Coleoptera > Staphylinidae > Diploeciton > Diploeciton nevermanni. Next base: position 2,253,088 of record JAODIE010000013.1, read on the forward strand.
TAATTATTTGGTACTGCTATTTGCTACATCCAGCGAGACCCAACTGATAGAATTCATTGCGTTTTATTGCGTTCCATCATGCTTACAATCAGTGGTTACCAGGTGAGCTTGTGTTGTGTGCTTAAAATTGTTAGATTGTGTCAATTACCGTACGACCTCGTTGTTTGCGTAATTAAATGTAAATCTTAATTGAACACATCCGTCGATGGCGCTTTGTCTATGAAGAATAAGACGCATCTTTCTTAAAGCTACGAGTAACGGAATTCAATGAATACGCGCTCATTCTACGTGTAATTTGAAATTGTTTGAGGCGATTCGGTATTTGGTTTGAAGTGAAGACAGCTTGCAGGATGCTCAAGTGTGGTTGAAACGCCTCTCGTTTCATTTGTTGCGCAAATTATTATACTTCCAGCTAGCTGCTCGACGGTAAGAAGTTGGAATTTATATAGAGTCGAATAAATCATCGTCGCCACCAGCCAAAACAAGGAGCGTTCCATCATGATATGAATTGCGAGTCGTGAATGGAATTTCTTGCATTGAGTGTGCCGCGTTTGTTGAGCGTGCTGAGCCGAGTGTATTTCCCCTTTCAGGCGAATTCGCAACACCATCACGTGTTACAAAACAAATTGATACTGCTAATCCGTACAAGTACACAGAATTGTCGCGCTTTCAAAGAAAAGAGTGCCCAAGCTATTGCCAGATGTGAGTCTGCAGACATACAAAGCTCTCGCTGAATGAAACGCTTTTCCGGGTAGATTACGCATGGTGAAGGAACAATGCAAGTAATTGTTGTGTATTGCTGACACGTACTTAATTATAATGTTTAATGTACTTACTCGTGCATTTTAATTCGTCTCGAAGTTCATCGGAGCCAAGAAAACAATCCGGCACGCCATCACACAGCCGCGACAGTTCGAAGAGCTGCATGACATCCGTGGAGGTGTTCATCTGACATCCGAAATATCCATCTTCTAAATTTAGCAGAAATCTCTCGTGTTTGATACCAAATCCAATCCCTCCGTAGGATTGGACAGTCTGAAAGAGAAGCATGAACGTTAATTACATCTCATCACGCTCCCACGAGTTACAACAATGTCGTTCCTCCACATCTCAAGAGCTCAGAGTTATGAAAGACACGAACAACTCCACTTGTCGCGAGATAATTGCGGGTTAACGCCGTCTAGAAACAATCGCGTCGTAGGAAACACATGACACGATCTTCACTTTTGATCGTTTCGTGGGGACGTGTAATTTTCGTATTGTTGTCTTCCGCTGAAGTCTGACTTGTCGCGCTAAGCCAAAACTTGTTGATACATGACTCACGTCGCGTCCCTGGTCATCTCTGCTGCAGCCGTGGGAAACTGTAACGATATATTTCGCGGACGCATTGTGTTGCGGTCGTGCGCGTGGAAATGTCGTGTAAATTGCGTTTTTCCACAGGTCATCCTGAAGAAGACACTCCACGAACCACTTTGCCCATTGAATAATTTGATCCTGTACACATTCAGCGGTCACGAACTTGCCATAAATCACGATTAACATGAACATTTGCAACAGGACAAGAATTCGCCAATGAGACAAACACCCACAATTTATATCGATTGCAATGATTTACAGTGGTTACTATATATTAATAGCCTGTCAGAAGATAACTTAATTACTACCAATTGCTGCAAATTTTCCTTGTTTCTTTTGTTCTTGTTTTCTTAATTTACCTTCGAAGGTATCGAATTCCGGAATAACGTTATCCAATCTCGATGTAATCATTGTGTGGGCATTTGATGAATTCCGAATTTATTGTCTAGTTATAATTTAACATTTGAATGACGGGTCACGATCTTCCTCGAGCAATTGGCTTAATGGGAGTCCTATCCTCACTGATCCTCGCGCATCCTATAAAAATCCAACCGGGCCGCTTATGGAAACAACACAATTACAAATAACCACTGCCGGTAGATATTACATTCACACGGATACAGCTTGCTTAATAATGCTTTTCATTGCGTGCGGTGCAGACAAAATTATTTAATCAAGACGATGCCAAAATGACGAACGAGATTTTATAAGTGCCATCAGCGTAGGTTTACTACTCTATTGCAATTACTCAAGAGATGAATAATAAAAATTACATTTTATGTTGGTCAAGCATTCCTATACGGTTTGCAACAATTTGATTAATTTAATTTTAAGTCATTTGTAAATTGAAGTCATGAGAATTATTCCAAATTAAAGTTACTTCAAATCAAAATTAGATTTACTGCTTCGAGAACAGAATGTGAGTGGGGTATTCCAGGCTGATGTGTCTGCCATTCCAATATCGAATCATATTTCCTATTCATTATCACGTCTCATTTTCAAGACGTCACAACAAGTTGCGTACCTTCACGGAGCTATTCTCAGTGCACACGTGCCTGCATACGCATCCCATTCGGTGACTTACGTAACTTCTCAGCCACTTCAGCTGCTTTGTTTACGTTCCACTGGCATCTTGTTCACATATTTACCCATTCACGCACTACCATCCTCTCGGTGTGCTTGCACAACGAGGTAGGTCACACGGCTGAATTTTCCGCGGCAGGATTACCGCTATAACGCCTCCTGTGTCTGCAGTTAACGCTCTCACAGGATGACCGGGCGCATAGCCATTCTCATCACCATCGCCGAATGCATAAAGCGTTACGACGTAATTATATTTACCCAATATAAGCACACTCTGCTCGCACACATTATGCTGTTAGCATTGATTACTCGACATATTTTTCTTCGCCGGCATCAGCAGCCTGAAGTGGATTAAAGCGCATTGTAGCTTCAGCACGCATGGGTATTAATATTGTTAATCTAATGCAGCTTGCCTTAGACGTGAATTAAAGCTAAAAGGCTATCCATATGTGTTAATTTCCCGGCATGAACATGCAGCGCATGGCGTTGAATGTGGTAGAAGGCGGAACGCAATCTGCGCCCTGAAAGGATTTCATACAATCTCCATGTTATTCAGCTCGCACATATTTGATGATGGTTAATGCAAACAAGTATTTCATGGTGCGCGCTCTCTTAAGGTGTTGAGCAACATTGAATTCTGTTTGTGTAGACGAATTATTGCTGCATAGCGGAAGTAGTTGAATGCCATGGCGAGGGAAAAATCAACGAATTGATGTGCACTTAATGATAGCACTTTGCATTCGCATCAAACTGTGCTTCGGACAATTCGAATGAGACGGCGAACAATGGGAGGAAGGACGAAACGAGAACGCGAGGTGAATATGCGAAAATAATGTGTATAATTCCAAGTCAATGAACATCCGTCCAAAATCTAAACGAATTTAGCAGCCCGGAAAAATCTAGTTCCACAATACCAACCGTAAACAAACCAAAACGCTTCACTTCCATTCGCAGCCTGCCCTTCTACGACCCTTCAAATCTTATCCAATACCCAATAGTTTACGATGCAATATTTTTCAAAATCTCCTGACGTATTACGTCTTGTTCGACGCCAACCGCCACCATATATGGCGACAGACAACCTCAACTGCCTTAGACTAAGTCCACGCCACATTTTACCACCGCCCGACTGGAAGGACATTGGAACCTACGCGCGCATTAAACTGTAAATTATCACTGACGCACGAGGACTTTAACGCGCCAACAAATTGATTGTTTATTTATGTAACGCCATTGCAATCGCTGGACCGCTATTAAAACATTAGAGGCCAACAATAACATTGGACAACTCAATGAATCCTATTGCGCCACTGCCATTTACACCAACACAAAACCCAAGAATAGAAAACGCAGAAAAAAGACGCCAAAAGTCATCATATTAATGGTACTGCTTAATTACGGCTTTTACGGGCAATAGCATTAATTTTATGTTGTTTGCTAATTTCGTGGCTGAGCTATTATGATATTTAAGAGTGATAGGTGTTTTAAGTGGCATTGTGACCTTTCTAGGAATTATACGTGGGAGACAGTGTCTCGTAATGATAATTAGATGGACTGGTGATTATTTTGGAGTTGATTACAAGGTAAGTTGAATAGAAAACTATTGCATTTTAAGACAATGTGTTGGATTGCAACGTAATTTACTTGCTTGTTTATAAGTCGGTCAATTACAAATTTCAAAGATCAACCAGTATGATCAACCAGCTTAAGACGTAAGTCGTATTCTCATAGCAGTAAGTAAAAGTTTGCTCCTGACTTTATAGAAAATAAAAGGTTGCATGACGACTTTTTATCAACTATAAACTCGCTGCCAACTCTCTGTTTGCCAACTTTGCAGCCTGTACTAATTCGCGAAGCAAATGGATTTCATTTTTCCAACTTGAATCTCCAGTCATGAACTTCTTTCAGCCACCGAATGCAAGTCGAGTGCAACGAATGTAATGAAAGTAATGATGACTGATGGCACTCTCGTTGAAATCATTCTGCAATTGTGTGTGAGTACAATTTATTAGTGTACTATGAACGCACCGCTGAATTTTCGGACGCATTTTGCACCCAATTCGACAAATTGTCCTCGCTGTAATGCAGGCAATTTTCACGTTGCGTCGGTCTCGTATCATGTGAAAACACGTGACTAATGCTCACCTCGCGAAAAACACCTGCGTCTCGCTACGTGTCACCACCACGGAACAAACATATGTATAAACAACTAGTCTAACGCTGGTTGAAATAAGTATGATTAATCAAAATGCGCGCGACGCGGTCAACATCTTTAACGACACCAGCCGAAGGTTCACTCACATGGCGGTTATGTAACATTAAGTCGGCTAATGGCGTCGTTTGCATGGCAGCGACCGTGGATGAAAGAAAAAGTGACTTCTTGCGCGAATGAATTCCGGCAGAATCGGCGCATTTTCTTCGCAATGCGTCACGCTTCGTGAGTGGACATCCCGCACGTCCAGCCATTCTTTATATTCGTATTACGTATCATTAGTTTAATTATACAAACGCGCGAATTATAGGCGTGCCAAATCGTTGCGCGAAAGTTTATTTGATTAACAGACCGCGAGAAGAGATAAGGCTGACACGCATAGAGGAGGAACTCTTTGTGCAGATGCGCACTAATTAATCTGTAAATTGGAGCAAAGCCTATTCAATTTACAAATACAATAACTAGCTAGCTAAAACATAATTTCCGATGATTTATAAAGCTGTTCATCTCATATATTTAACTAAATGCTCTCATACATCAGCAGTAATTCAAAGGAAAGCGCTTTACGATCGCCAGGACTCGCGCGCAGCGGTTGAGATCCCAGTCGTTATTGTCCACTGGAGCGTTGCAACATATTACAGCGACGGCAATTAAATTTTATAATTTAAAACAATTTCCAGCCTCTGCTCCCCAGGCCGTTCTCGCCTGATCTTTATGGCATAAATAATTGCGCTGCGCGGCATAACTGCAGCCCGGCGATGCTGATCGACACAATGCGACAAGATGCTCACTCGCTGAATCCTGCACGGCACCTAGGAAAGTTGCAAATGAAGCAGCTTGTGTCGCGCATGTGCACAATAAAAAGCTGGCTGATGATGGAGCCCGATATGCAGTGCACATGCAGGTATGCATGTGATTCGTTACAACGATAAATGACGAGAACGCCATCAACACGTCCCCTGCACGAAGAACGCATAGTCCTGATTGTCTTGAGATCGTTGTTAAGTTATTAAAATAGTTGCAAATTGGTATGCCTAGCTCAGTGCATGATGAGGTGCTCAAAATGAACACCCTAGATGCTCAAATGGATATGTAAATATCTAGTGCAGAGATAATGTAATTACACGCTGGCCATTAATCCATCACCGGAGCGGGATAAGCCTATACCGCGGCGGCTGCACGCTTTCAATCTGAAGAGAAAGAGAGAAGATAATGAAATATTGCTGACTTTTAATTTATTATTGTCTTTCTTCATCTCCCTGCCGGGATAAAACGGTTTGATATGTCGTAAATCTATTCTGAAAATGCAAATTACAACACGTTTATCAACGACGACCTAAATTCAGTGCTTTGACAACTTTCTGGTTAGAAGTCTGCGTGTCAAGAGCGTACAATAAAAGTAAAAACAGCGAAAGCGTTTTACCTTTTAACCGAGCTTATCGCAAATCGCAATATTACCTATTGCGTGCCTACCAATAAACAGATAGAGAACAAATTGCGTCTGGCTGCACAGAAATAAAACGCACTGGGTCGGAAAAATCGCCAAGAGCCGATGTGTAATAACAGCAATTTTTGCTGTTATCCACCAGGCCGGCCGCCCGGTTCGCACCAAGGTGAAATAACTGCCGGAAATTTACAGTAAATGAATTCAAATTGTTCAGCATGCGTGCTATTTTTCACGTTTCACACGCACTCGAATTATAAATAGAATAGACCTGATACTGTAATCGACCTGCATATCCTAGTCCTCGATACCGTTGATGAATGCCCAAGATGCAGGCAACCGTTCCTCCTGCGCGGTCTGAGCTTTTTATCCATCACATTCGAGCATTAAATTTTTATTGCGGTCGCGTACGGTAGGACTTACTGGACTCGCAATCATCGCCCGAGTGATTGCATTCCGACGCATTTGGTTTACTATGACAAGTTGATTGTTCGATTGTCGGATGACCAGATGCGGGGATTGTTTTTACGCGAAAGCTCAATTCATAGCCATCACATTTCGACTTCGTACGCTTGCGAACAAGACAAAAGGCGCAAGATTGGAATTTTAAACAGCATGAACCGTTAAGGACTGCACGAAAAACAACGTCTTAAGGAATAATATCGATTTTCGTTTTTCAGCTCGCAAAACAACCTACCACTGAGTCATCGTCTAACAGTAAATCAAATTTTCGCAACATGACACCGCAAAATAAACACCTCATGAATAAACTCTTTTCAAACGAAAGTGTCGCCTTCATGGTCACTGCGGTAGCCCACGCGAAATAGTGTCCTGCCTACATTCGCATTGCGCAACATGCAGAACACACACTAACAACGATTAATTTCCATGGAATCAATTGAATAAACGAGCTACGCATACAAAGTCCGATGTAAACACTGCTTGCAAAAACCCATGGCACTGCTGCTTGGCTTGGACCATGCTAGGAGACGCAGTAATAACACACTTGGGTCTGTTATAAGTTAGTAGTAGGATTCGCGCATTGCGTTGAATTTCTACGCGTATCATTTGGAAAACGTGCGCACCGGCGCGATGGAAAAGAATCCGTAGGAACTTGAAAAGGAAGATGGCTTATAATGAGACGGCAATGGTCAGTGGCCTCAGCGCAAGACTCCAGCATACTCCTCGCAAGCAACAATTCCGTCTCAGGAATATCTCTGCATTCAAAACGAATCATGCAAAAGCCTGAAATATTGCACAGTCTTAGAGTCGCCCACAACGTTTATATGACTGCCATTGAGGCCCAACCTGCGATAGTCACAAATGCCACGTGCAAGGTTGGCGCCCATTCCAAATAACTTACCACCCAATCAATTCATTGGCTTTCCTTGAACAGAGACAATAACTGTGTACTTGCAACCGGTATTTTGGCGCATGGGCTTATTGAATATTATCATATTATCATTATGCTTTCCTTATTGGTATAATTAGATGCACAGGAACCCTTTGTGCACTTGACCCGTGAACCGGCACAAGTCGTGCGCGAGTAATATCCGTGCTCCTCCGCCATATGTGTGTCCGCTCATGTTAACATCATCGACATTTCACGTGCATCGACGCGCGTACGGAAAAACGAGTGGCAATAAAAATCCTAACTGTATTTATCTGGAAGATGTGCCCAAGCTTTGTGCGGTCGCTCGTGAGATGCACCAAAGCGCAAATAACGAGACAACCACTCGGCCACGCTGTGGACGGGAACAACAACGCCAATGCAAAAAGCACGAAGGCGTTTGAAATAATAGCTGTGGACGAAATGTGTTGAGTGTTTCGACATCAAGATGCTCGGGAAAGCATTCATTCCGGGACGAAATGTAGCGAGTGCAGTAAAACTAACAATAGCGCCATCTGTGTATTACAATTGAGAATATTCTATATAAACAATATATAATCATCACAGGTAATTCTAAACTCTTGTTTAAATCTATATTTAAAACGAAATTGAAGAAAAACCATCAAGACCTCAAAAGCGACATCTACGTTATTATAAAGAGGATTTGCTTTCCTGTTTTTTTTTTGACAATATCTCATTTGAAGTGTTCCTTCTACCAAATTTCAATTAATCTCTCCCACCAATCAGCCTGTATATCCGATTCCAAATTTATTTCTCCAACCAAAGCAAATAATCCAATAATTATCACAAATGCTCTCCTATTATTGGTTCTAACCAAAGAACTCACTCCAATTGACCAAAGATAATCTACACCTCCTAGACCAATTCCAAGATCACTTACAATATGTGCGGATGCTTCAATGTTTGTTCTTGTTCCGATTGCATTGCTGCCCGTCCGTGACGTACCACTGCAGCCTCCGCACTGACTTATTATTATTTACACGCAAAGAATTACATAATTTTCCTGCCACAGGCGCTCGCGCACGCACACGTAATTGAAAAAATGCGCCTCGCGTGCATCTGAGAGATTCGAGAAGGCGTTGCGAAAATTAAAATGTCCATCTGTAATCCAAGCTCGCCTCGCCACGCACCTCACTGGCGCGCACATACCGAATCTACCAAAAAAGCATCGGCAAAGAAATGCTAACAAAGTTCTTGGACTTCTTGATCTAGTAAAACAGGAATGCTAAAGATGGAAAGGCCGAGGAAAAAGTATTACAACCATAGTCGAAATGCGGTTGGCGTGCAGTCTGCTACATACACTCTTGATTTCTAACGGACAAAGTAATGATACACATTCGCATTGTGCGCAATTGCGGCGTGTCTGATGCGCATTGCTGTTGTCAGACACTGAGGTAAGTGCTGAGATATTTTGTGGTTTGGGTTTCATGCGCAGTTTAGAGAGGAAATTATTAGAATGGTGTTTTGTGTCAGGATGAGAAGAAGAGTTTACTGTTATCACCTTATAGTTAACCCTCGTCATGGTCACGCTTAGAATGGAAGATAATGTCGAAGGAAGTTTTTCTTGTTTTAATTTTAAAACTTGAAAATAATTATACCTATAATTTGCACTAGATAATTGCAAAACATCTGCATCCAAAACAGCGCCATCTGGTTTAAAACCTGACACCGTGTCGATTACAAAAGAATAATATGGAAAAGTTCTTATTTAAACAGGACAATTTTTTGCTATGAAATTCGCTTTCAAATAATGCATTATCCAATCCTAAATAGATACTTATTGTAGAGTAATCTTGATTACACTTAAGTGTAGAAGGCAATTCTGTGTTGTATTACGCCAAAGATTAAATCTTGTGAGCATTTTGTTCCAAAAAAAAAATATTAGAGGTGACATGTTATGGCTTCCGACGAATGGTCACCGCCGGATGCGCATACGACGCACGTACTTCCGTTGGACAGGTCCAGGAACTTGACACAAGACTGGCGTCCATCAAACTCAAGACGTTGACTCATCTATGTGCACGTCGATTCCGAAAATGTTATCGTTTGCATGCAATTTGACTACGTCACTTGGCATTATCATACGGACACGATAACCATCGTGTGCGCGCACCGGAGATGCGGCGCGCACATCCTTGAACTTTGCGCCGATAGAACTTTGTTGCCGCGCGCTGTAAATCAAAATGCCGAGGCAAAAGGCGCATACATCTCTTTGCCGTAGATGGTGCGCAAGAACCATCGCCGTATGCGAAATGGCGAAAAACCGTAAATGAACAGTGAAAACGGTACGAAGAGGAAACCTGAGTGTGGTTACTTCCAACTTCCATCTTGAAACAACGCAGGAATAACAACCAGAGAGAATATACCACAAGGTTTTTCAATGTCTTGGCGAAGAGATATCCACGCGTAAAAAGTGACCTTACGTTTTTCCTCTACATTTATAGCGGCTTTTTCAGTCTTCGGCTTGTTCACGTGATGATTTTTAATGATGACGCTCGTGGTCGTTGAAAAGGTCGAAAATAAAGTCCCGTGTAATTAGCGCATTTTTGCGTATCTTGCGCACATGAATCTCGGTGAACATGAGCGAAATCGTAAAAGAAGAGAAAAAATTGTGCCCACGTCGTAAAACTAACTTCATCCCGTTTTTTAATTACGCGTCACATTATAGGGAACTCTCTTCGAGAACAAACCTCAAGACAGTACTGAACTAATCTAATTATACGCTGTTTATCGGCCACAATCGCAGGCAGTGTCGCTACGAATTAAATAATACACAATTTAAATGCGTGTCATATAGTATTGTTCACGTTGTGCTGGTTCGCACGAACAATCGCGCACTCTTAATTTATTTAATTAATTTGAGACTGATTCCAGGTTCTCAAGTTCCACCTTCTCACATCCCAACCGCTGAGAATGTCGAATAATGTGCGAAAGTTCATTAAACTTACAAAATGCATGTTTTATGGGTTTTTTGTTTTAAGGAAAGGATACAAGTTAATCACGCCGTAAAACTGAAATATGACTTTGTTTACCGAAATTTCTGACGCGGTAGTGGTAGTATCTTGGTGATACAGAGGATATAAATTGAGATGAGGAACTGAATAAATCGTGGTGATTATGGCTGGATTAAGGCACATAACTCACGCGGAGAATTTCGTTTGTAGGCGCCGACGATTCAGGATAAAAGTACGACAATACGACACACTCGGGTTTTTTCGGTGTTCCGCGTGGGCAAAGAAAAATGATTGGAGTTGCTATAAAATTCAACGTTAACACGTTTTCCTCTATGAATTTAACAAAGCTAGATCAGAATCTCCAGTCCTGCAGAAGTGACTGTAAATTAGAGTGTTGTACTTATTTTGTTTCTATTTTCTTGGTGTAAGATTCAATTCTTGTTTATTTTTTCGAACGAGAACAAATATGTTTTCAACTTCTTAACTTCTGTTCTTTGATGCATGCATAATTCGCCGTCTTAAATTCGACTCTCGTCGACGCATACCTTCGCTAACGAACGCGTGGCATCTTTTGCGGACTTCCTTTTTCCCTTGCCGTTTTCTCCTGGTTAGTTATGCGAGTGCATTGTTTAGTTTATTTGTTTGCGTCCGGAATCTGAATGGGAGCAAGCACGCTCACCTCAAACTCCAACCAACTTATTTATTTGGTTTGATCTTTTTCTTCTGTAAAGTAATAATACATGATGTGTGCACAACCTCGGAGTGTTCGCTTTTTCTGCCTGCATTTATAAATGCAAAAGAACGCAAGCAAATAGCAAACATTTCTATAAATGGTCTTCTCATTGCAAGTGTTGTAAGGTAATAAATCATGAAGTAATTACAGGAAAGATTCTCCCTCACACCTTTTGGCCTGACTGTTTTCAGCGCAACAAAAACCCGCAGACTTGTTAAAAGTACTTTAAGAAAACTTCTTGAAAGTATAGAGCATCTAGTCCATGATTTAAACTAGTCTGGATTGTGTAGATTATTTACTACACATTTTACTGCAATTACTTACCCTCACTTAAGTAGAGCTAAGTGATGTTCCATGACTGCGTGTTGGCATGCTTCGCGATTGCTTTGCGTGCTCGCAGCACGAAAATTTTTCTAAATATTAATTAGAGATTAATTAATGGACCAGCGTCAACTCACGTTTTTACGTCTTGATGCTGCAATATGCAGCATTTAGCGTAGCCATAGAAGACTCAATAAACATTAATCTTTTACTCCGACGAATATTCTTCTCCGAGTAGAACCAGAACTATAAATTTATGCATCATATGATTACAGTTAATGCGCATAAATTTTATCAATTTTGACACAATTGTTGGTATTTACCATCTAATATGCTTGCCCTCAGTGATCTTCGACTCCTACGATGGCATGAAGTAACCTAAGTAACAGGGCTCGTTATACCGAACGCGGAAGAAGCCAAACCTTCCACATCATTATCTCCGAGGCCACAATGAAGTGTTGCCGATTTAAGTGCTCAAATTTGGTGCTGCTGCACTCCCTCGAGCAAGAATTCAAATCCCGACGAAAGCAAGAGTGGTGCTCATATACAACATTAGAAATGATTACGATAATTGGTAGCGATGTGCCTCGAGCATAGAAGAAGATGATGCGCAGAGCAGGTCAACAAACCTCTTCACGCTTGGCGACAAACTTGGAAGCAACGCAAATTAGTCACGGACGAAGAAACGGAAGAGCACATTACGAGTCGGGTACTTTGGTGGTTCGCTTCATATGAAAATGGAATTAAGTTTTGCACTGCTTGCTAGCCAGACAGAGTCATTCGGGAAATGTTCGGTCGAGACAAGACAGTGTTTCATCGTGAATAAACAATTCAAGAAAGCGTTTTTTACATGTTTTGTAAGCGGGCAATGTCGTCGTCATATGTAACAACATAAATTGCGCCCAAAATGGCCACGGAGAGATTCTAACACATATGTCTACCGTTATGGTAATCTTAATCGCGTTGGAAGAGAGAATACAGTCACATGATGAATTTCACTTTTCACTTTCATTAAATCATCACCTATGCTTATCTGGCGAGAACACAAAAAATGCTAACTCTTCTATTCTTCATGACCTGCTTAAATTCAATTTAAATTCAAATTTGTACTTACAGTCGATTGAAGACATATCCAAACGACCAACGGAAGAATAATCTTCATTTTAGCTGCAACAAACAAAATGATTAAAACATGAAAATCCAGTATGACATAAATTACGAGATCAAGTAAAGCTTTTCTTTTTCATCATTAAAAACATAGACTCGGCTTCTTGAAACCATGGTAAAATCACACAGAACCAGCATACATTAATGACAACGAAACGAATCTAGATTGAATCAATTTAATTAGATCATCAAGTTGTATTTGAGAGTCCAGAGAAGAAGCGATTAAGCAAGTTGTAAACTAACTCAGTAGACAGTACACTCGCCTTGAGTTAATCCCATTCTGATGGACAGACGGATCTCATGAACCTGGCAGCATCAGAATAAAATTAAGTGGAGCATTTAATTAATAATATAAGTGCGCTAGCCATTCCGCATTAAACAACGCCGACGTCGTTAATTAATATGTTCGGACGGAAGCTACAAGATGAGAACGAAAACGAACGCTGTGCTTAATATGCTGTTGATTGAGATGGCTCGTGGCTTTTTATCGGATGTTTTTATTTGGATGACATTTTTATGCTTCATTAATCAGAGGATGATTAATTTAGCCAGTTTTGAATTTTACAACGGTATTTTATTAGCAAAAAGGGTTAACGTTTTGAGATGGAGCGGAATTAATTGGAAGGTAAAAAGATCACGACTTTGCCTGATTAATATTAGTTATTAGTTGACTTAACATAAGACATTTTAGTTTCCTGACTTTCATTTCACCAGAAATAAGTCCATTCACTTTTGTTCGTTTCGTTTTTATTTTGCTTTGAATGACTTAGCTTTGAGGAAAGAATCCTTTTTATTCAACACTCTTCCACATAAAATGTGATCTATTTTTATCAATTCCACCTCGAAAAAACCGCAATAATTTATAATCAACGTAATCAGCAACAAACATCTTAATTTCTATTTTTGCATTTTACCAATAGATGATTCATTTTTCTGAACACGTCATAAATAAAATATGACGACTTATTCCAGACCAAATAAATCCACTAGTTGAAAAATCTACATAATTATAATAAACATGCTGTTTTATCATTGAGTAAATATGCAAATAAATTGCTTACCACTAAGGTAACTGGTTATTTTTGGCAATGATACAAGTAATCAACTGACATAGTGTTAATTAAATGTCGTACATATAACTAATTGTACAACACCAAAGTGTATAATTAACCACAATTACTCATATTATGCAATCGGATCATTAGGTGATGACTTACTATCAGCACGTTAATAGTGGTTTCCTTATATTTTAGGCTGATAGTAGAAAAGAGTGTAGATAATTGATATTGAAGATGTTCTCTCTGACAGCTGAAATTATTTTCTGAGCGTGAGATCAATTTAAACTGTTTACAGTTACCTTGAAGCGTGTGATTTATAACTTGTGTTCATTTTGTAATTGTATTCAATAAAAACCAGGACGAGGGAAGATGTTAACTATCGCACTAGTTTCCAATGGAAATCAAGTTATTTATAATTACTGGGTAATTAAACATTGAATGAAGGTTCCTTCAGTAGTGATATAATATAGCACTCTGTTTCAGGTCATGGAGAAGATAAAACGATAAATTTTGCAAAGAAATCAGGAAATATTTCCACACTTATTAAAAGTTGATTTAAAAAAGTATATCTAAATACGAAGGAACATGAAAGACAGACAATATAACTATCTCCCTTGGAACATAAAATCACGCCGTACAAATAAAAACGCGAGAACAATGAAACATATGCTTGCTAATTATGCAATATACAACAGTGTAATTTTCTATCTCAATGCATAAGAGCAATTCTCATACGCAGATCAGATAGAAGATCATCCGAAAAGCAACTTCTCACACATTTTTCAACTCATTGTCTATGCGATAAACATTCTGTTGCATTAAAAACTATATTTTATATCCTCGTTAACCTAATAACAAGCTTCCTAACATCTTATAAAATTAATTATTCAAGCGTCAAAGCAGGCATTTTAACACCGGGGTTGTCTTTTTGTATTTGCAATTAAAATATAGTAAGCCTCATGCAAAAAAGAAGAAAACTATATGTGACAACTATAAAATAAAAATATTATCGAATAAAATAATTTATTCATCATAATTGTATATTATTATGACCGCGTTTTAATCGTAAATTTACAAGATAGTCACGCCCGTCGGAATGAATTCTATATTCTTGATTTTTGACTATTTTTAACCCGCAGGGATGTTGGTAACGCGATACTCGTTGCGAAGACAAAATATGCACAACTTATGCACAATTCAGTCGGGCAAAACCTGTAGAAAGTGATGGCAAAAAATATAACTAGTTTCCATTGCAGTCCGCTTACAGCTGCTCGTGGTAAATGGTGATAGAAATCTAATTTAAAGTCCTACTTTAGTCTTCCCGTAGAGTTGTCAATTTGATAATTAAGCTAAAAAAACATCAAATCAGAGTAAGTCTTCTTCGCACTTAATTAACTTTTTACTAGGTTTATTGTTATGAGTTAAAATGAGATAATTTTCAACTATTTGTTTATTACTCGCTTTTCCCTGTTCCGCATCATTGGTCAGCACCAATCATGCCGGTAATAATCTCTGAACAATACAGGATGTTTAAGTTCGCCGCCATCGCCAACGCCACATTTGTTTTGAAAGCCTCAAACGTCACAAACGAACCAATTTATCAACGTTTCCTTCGCGCATTGGACTGCACGAACAAACAATGCGAATAAATCTCGAAATGTAACGGTAACCTAACCTCATCTCTCATCTGTTATCTGAAAATATCATAGATCTCGTGACTACTCCACCACATCCACCAATCGATCCTCCTCTTACACCTCACACATTAAATATCAAGAGGAGTATATCTCAGTCCGGGTAATTAAAGCAACCAGCTTAAATCATCTTAGTATCTGCAAAAATTCTGTTTATGGCGAAGAAAAACAAGATGTGGAGTGGATAACTGTGAACTGCGAGAAGCCGCTATGGCATTGCATTACCGTTACATTTTTTTCTTCATTTTTCGATTTCTTTCATCGAAGATTCGGCATTCTTTCGAAAGCCACGACAGGATTCAAGGTTATTAATTTCACTTTTTCTTCGGAACTGTCAATTCGGGGTCTGTATGGCAGATACGGATTCAAGAGAGAAAGTCAACAAGGTGCCTTATAAGAGTTGGCTAATTTCTCTTTGAAAAAATAAGAAACTTCAGTGTCGAACAAGTAAAACAAAAAATAATTTTGGTGGAAAAACACTAGTCTGGGACTTCTAACGGCATTAAATCATCTCCTCGCACCCTGGTCTTAAAATTATCATCACGCCGACGCACGAATTGAATTTATGACTTTCAATCCTGTAAACAATAATGCAATAATCTCCCTAAGCGTCCATAACATTTATTAGCCATTAAAGTACGATATTATATCGGTAGGATTCTGATGTATGTTTCCATTTAAATCTTAAACATTTCCAAAGCTCACAACTTAAAGCATCTCCCTTGGAAGCGACTTTCTTAATGCATGAACTAAAACTTTGTAAAGATTTTACCCGAATAAACATTACCCGACCTAACATACGTTTAAATTGTGTAGGTCCATTTCGGGGCTGGTTAAGATTAAACGCTTCGAACGCTGTGATTCAAAAGCAGAAGAAAGGTGATACTAATATGTTAGAGTCGTCAATTTACATATGTTAGATGTGAGATACAAGATTACTCTGCAGGTACAAATAAGATTGTCAGAGATTGAATTTCGTAAATAAATATTTGACGATGAGTATACATGACATGATTTGTTTTTAATGCAACTCGTTTACGACTAGGTCAATCTGCATGCTCGGCTCGAATAAAAGATGCAATTAAAGAAGACGAACAGACAGCCGTAAAAATCGTGCGGCAGGCGCATCTTGACAATACACTGCTGCGCGCCAGGATTTATAAGCACCCGAATGTTGTTACTGTATGCATATTGTGGTGCGCATTGTGCCGTCGACAATTGCAGATTGCACGAAATCTACATGTACGCCCGGAATGCCTAAGTTTACTAGCTGCAGAACAATGAGCAACGGTGCGAATGCAATAAAATCGAACTGCTGCAGTACTGTATTCTCTCGTGCGATCGTAAAGCAAACAATAAAAATGGACATGACACCCGGCGCATGCACAATTGCACTTATTATATTAGATGGTGTTTTGACCCGAGTGCGGCGACAAAATGTGAGGCCATTGCGGCCGATCGATTCAATCGCATTTCGAGTGAAACGCGAACGAGGTCAGCTGGTCCTTTACTTTTTCTTCTGCTTGCAAGCAGAATTTATTCCGTTGCGCGTGCGGTACAGCTGTGATACGAAAAGTAATAAATTTCAAGACAATAAAATCTCTTGTCGAGTTATTGAATTATTGAATGAGGTTGGGTACTGAGAAGGAATATCCCAGACGAAATTAAAATTCTTCATCTTCACTGATCATAATGATTGTTCGCAAGTTTTTATTTGCTACACATAATTATTTTTAGAGTGAAACAATAAGAGCTCTCAAAATGTCACTGCACCTGATATTAAAGGTCCTTGAGGAATTGATAGAGAACGAAAAGAAAAAATCATCAACCTGCTCTTTACGCATGATGAGGCGTACCAGCCCGCGTAATTACCGGTAGTGAACAATTATCATAAACGATGGTTGCGCATCAGAGCGCAATTTGCGCAATGCAAGTGCGTCCGTGCAATTTGTCCGTTGCAGTGCATTACATTTATACAAAAGTAAACTTGGTGCCAATCAAAATGTTGTTACTTTCAACTACACTGCCAGGCAATGACCAAATGCTAATCCTTTTTGTCTTCCAACAGCGACCGTAATATTATACAACGCAACTCTTACATAATGCAACAACCGTTCGACATTAATAATCCTCCATTGTGCATTATATCACTACTTGCGCGCGCGGACAAATGCAGTTAGTGCAGTTTAATTGCATGCGATGAGGGGTTCAATGAAAAATACGCACTCGTGGCGTGGAATCACAATCAACAGACTGCTTAAGTCAAGTGTGGAAACCCACAAACCCTATGCTACATATCATAGAATAAAGCACAGACATAAGGCAACTCTATGAAACGAAAATCAAAAACCTGATGTTGAATGGACGCAGGAAACTTTTGTTCAGTATGATTTCGTCCAACTGTTCCTCGCGGCTCGTAGCACAGAAGCATGGGACGCAGACGGAATAAAAAAATCAAATTATTGAGCACCAACTGCTCACAGTAAAGGCACACAGCAGTGGAAAATTAGGGAATTTCTATGGTGCCGCATGACGTCATCATTTGCCTGCTGTGCATACATCAACGGATTTAATATAAATAAGACAATCAAATAGATAAAAACTCGATTTTCTAAATTCCTCTGAACCTTAAAAGCTTTCAAGCTCAAACTAAACAAAGTGAATTCCAAATCGATTTCGACCATTCTCTTCTTGCTTAGTAAGTAAATTGTAGGCATGAGCCAAGTCGTGAAAGTGATATGAACTTGCATTTTCATCTGAACTGAATTTTTGGCCTGTACGCGAATTTTATTAGCTTATAATTCAAGCGATTGGAAATCGTGCGAGAGGAATAAATAATCGAGCGCGAGGGGCAACTGCGTCTGTCTCTTGGGCAAATCGCTGTTTTACCGGTTAACATTTAGCAACGCAACAAATAACCGCCGTGTGTACACGCGAATGGCCTTGCTACCTCGGTAAATAACGTTCAAAGGTTTGTCAGCAACCGATCGAAGCCACTACTGCACAGCTAAATGCGTAGACTATGTGCGGACATGGGGTATGCACAGATACAGAGACGATGGACAACTTTTAAATAATACTAACTAGTTAAATTGAGCATAAGTAATCGTAAAAACATGTTGGAGTTGAAGAAATAAACAAATTGGTTGTAGTATATGACTAGGAATCTGTGCATTGCTGACTTTTTATTATTAGCATTGTTAAATTCCCAAATGCGAAAAAATGATTCCATTGCAAAACAATCAAACCAAATTTGTCATTTGAATGTCATTTGGAAAACTAGTGCTCAAACCTATTTTAATTTGGTCTCTTTAATGTGTTATTGCACATCAACCTCAACAAATAATTACCACGATTAATTTAACTTTGAGGCAATGAGAACAAAAGCAGGCGTAGTTTTTATTACCTAATTACTTGCAACACTTTCCCACATTTATTTCCATAAACTCATTTCCTTTTTTAGCTCCATTGATAAACTAACCAATTTCATTCTAATTAGACACCTACTGAACGCCTCTCTTTCTAATTCTATTTAATTAACAAATTACTGCATGACTGCAACCCAGTTGTAATTATCCTGTCTGGAATGAGTAATAAGAAATTTTGCATTACATACAAGGCAACCTCTACACTCTTACGCACTTCCAATTGGAAACGAATTCGACATATGCATCCAAATTTAGATCAGTGAAGATTAAAATGGCAAAGAATGAATAATAAAAAAACATGGACTGAGAAAAACTTTCTTAAACTCTACGTCAGAATAAACGAACATTTACCACGTTCATCGAGGTTTGCAAACCAGGTTACAATGGAATATCAACACACGCATTGAACTCTCCGCGCCGCAACAATGTATCGTTTTCTCTCGCGGCATATTCGTTCTTTCTAAATAAGAAATCAGATGTTTTCGCAACTCTCTAGGTGTTCAACTCACTTCTAATAACCAGGTCAACCTTCATCAACAAGTCAACACTATTTGATTGTAACTTGCATGCTTCTAAAAATGCCAACCATAGAGGATGAGGTTTTCTGCGTATTTTCAGCGATTTGCATGATTTATCCCAAAAGTACAGTTGGTAATGCATGCGGTGCGGTTGATATAATGGAGGACAAACGCAAATTGGACTCGCCCACGTGCATATTGCGCATATTCAAGTGTGTTAAGCATGTCGCGTATGTTGCATGATATATTATGCGATATAATGCTGAGAAGCTGGCAATTGCAGCAATACGACTGGGACATTAAGCTGACTCTGTCGGCCAGAGAAAGTATGATGACGTCGTGTGGTCTTATTAATAATAAATGATAATCCTAAGAACAGATGTATTTTGTGACTTTCCAGAAACCTTGTAAAATGACCTCAAAACAAAAATGGAATCTATTAAAACACGAAATGAAGAAAAAACACCTATGCATTTGTTAATTCCCTCGCGTGTGGCATATTGTTCGGAATGGTAGGACGTTCAAAGTAAATTACAAATTTCAGAGTTTCCGCTGATGGCTTCACTGCCAGCGGCGAAAAGCTCATAAAATCGCCCATGACTGACATCATCAATTCATCAAGTCGGAGATTTTTTACGCAAGAGCAAAGATAGATGCTTTGCATCAGCGTATTAAAAAAAATATGCGAAAATCATATTTACCAGGATAGGTCGACGAGACTGGTCGCAATGGGTCAATAAACCTTTTTCAAATTCAATACTCGGTTATTAACATTGCTTAGTGTGATTTACAGTGCTATAAATATTGAGTGAAGAAGCGTTAATATGCAATGAGTATTCTTTCAACGTACGGGTTTTGTTGATTTACGTTTGTGGAATTATTAATTAAATTTTGTTTGAAAGGTAAAGGTAGGTGTTGAATTTTTGTTTCACTTCCTAAACACGATGAGAGAATGTGACTCAAAACTAATATTGTTATTAATTAATATAAAGTAAAGTTTTAAGTGAATCTATTATATAAATTCCAAATTATTATTTTTTCAAATATTTCCTAATTCCTAAAATATAAATAATTCACTTCTATCATTAAATCAAATTTAAAATATTTACGAAACACAATAAATCTAATAATTGAAAGTAAACAGTACCAAGGATAATATCTGCGGTTTCATTACACTTACTAATGGTTCAACAATTCATCTAAAAACCCAAAATCATTTTATTACATCAGTCTCAATGACATCTCAATTTTTTCCGCACTCTGGCCCACTCCAATGACTTCACATTTTACTTAATATATTAATAATAGAAGGCATTGACGAAGATTGATCGCCGTTGTCTGAGCGATTACAAAGACCTGCAGCGATGATGATGCCCCACAATTAATTTAATCATGTTCACAAATTAGCCCCGATTAGCTAATGTGAAGCAAGATAAGGAGCTCTGTTTCTTAAATCTGGTTGATCTTCTCAGAATAAAATTGAAACTTAATACGACCTCGGATGTCGACATGCTATTTTTAGCTCATCATGGCTATTTTTGAGGTTTTCAGGCCAGACAGGCTACCCTATCTTTAACGCCTTAGTGCCAGAAACCCACTTGGACCAGGTAGAAATACGGCCGAAAGTCAGGCAATGCAATCAATGTTGTTCCACGGTTCCTCTGTGTTTCATTCTGAGTGCATGCATTTTATCTTTTTTTCTTCGCGCCAGGAAGCGCGTGCACAGTATCGCCGACCAAAAGCAAACAGGTGTAATGATGATGCCACGATGCTCCAATGCCACCAAGGTATTGCGGGCAAAGCGAGCCGAAATTCAAACAGAGCCCGATAAAAATTACATCACACTCGCAGCGAGTAAAAGCTACAAGATATGAAGATATGATCGATGCGGTGGAATAAAAAACCATAAACGCAACAGTGCAGTGGATTCAAAGTGCCAAGTGCCGGTCGAGGACTTCATTAACGTGTAGAAAATTAAAACGAAATTATTCATTAAAATGCGGTTTCTATTAATAAACCATGGCTAGTGTGTACGTTGCGCTTAATGCACTTTATGTTCACTCGGATTTCTCTCAGGAGGCTCACGAATCAAGTGTCCAGTGTCTAGACGATTAATGAGAAAAAGTTGAAATTATTATACTGGGTGTTAATTACTCACAACTTCTTACGGTTTGGAGTATTGAAAAGAAAGTTGTTAGGAAAGACGTTGACAATGAAATTTGAGCTTTTCCAAGCTTGTTAAAACACAAGGTGAAAGAGATAAACAAATAGACATCTAAAACGACGTGTCTAATTTCAATTCGTATTCTCGGATGGAAGGAATGCACCCCAGTATCATCATTCTTCAATGGTCAGAATATAAATCTCCTCAGAGTGACACACAGCAGTTGAGATGTATCATAATGATCATATTTCTAGATTTGTATCTCTGGGAAATTTTCAGCGTTCAAAATACCCAGCGAAAAGTAAAAAAACCTCTGCAACCCATTCTGCATCTGTATAATTATCCCATGGTTTCTTGCCTATCATTCATTCAAATCTCCATATCTTCTGCACCCTTTACTTTAAACAAATCCTTTAACCTGCCCAACCATCAATTAAACCTAACTCAAATGTATGCAAATTACGCAATTTTTAGCACTTTAGGGCGTCTCTTAAGTTAAAACCGATGTTAGCTCAACGGAAAGTGAAAATAATTTTCGGTTGTAAATGCTGCACAAAGCACCGACTGCCTGCAGAATATATAACCTATAATGAGAAAAAAAAACATCAACAACACAGCCACACGCAAAACAGCAATTTGCTTCTGTTTCGTAAACTTTTCAGGCAATCCAGCCGGAATTGCTGAAACAATTTGGAATTTTATAACCTACAATGGTTCGAAGCAAGTTGGACTTAGATAAGTAAATAAAGTACATGAGGCGCTATTATTCCACGCACCAATAAGCCTTGATGCACTGATTAGCATTGGAACCGTCAGCTTGTTTATTTTCTTCTCGCGCCTCGATATAATTTCTTAATAACGTACAATGTGCCTTAATAAATATTGATTACTTAATTTGTCTACAGTGAACTTGATGGAGTGCGTAAATAGGCGCACATAAGTATTTTTTTTAATTATGCAAAAGACGAGTAGAAATAATTGCCATAATGACTATCTGGTTAGTATTGTAAAAATCATATTTTAAGGATTATGACAGAAGTCTAGAGGATGTTTAAAGGATTGTTATGATTTATCACTATGTATAATCCCATTGGACACAGTGCATCTCACTTTGCTGTTTATTCTTGTTTAAATGCATGAATGGTCAGTGTTTTTTGAGTGTTAATTGTATTCGGTCGCTTTTTGTCGGCAATGCATATATTGGCGGAGCTCGCGCACTTTTTGCTGTCGAGATTTAGGTCGTTTTCTCTTGTCGTGGGAGAAGAAGTGAACGCAATCTTCGACGAGAGACCATATCCAACCAATGGAACCAACGCGATCGAAAGCGAGCGAGAGCAACGCCGACGATGGCGACTGCAAACTTTTTCCGCAAACAACTATTTCACTCTTGTCTCCTTAATCAATTATCAGTCATCTGTTAATTATCAATTTGACAAATCCATTCTATCTTAGAGAAGCACCATCACTTAGGTCCACACTTGGCACTTTGTTTTGATAATCCAATTTGCACTTTGATATTTACAAGTCATTTTAAACCAGCTGCTTACTTTCAATTCGATAAATTCAATTTGACTATTTTTACTTGTGGGTATAGTTTGAGGATGATAAGGACCTTTTGCAGTTAGTACATTTATCTTTCCCTGATTTGTTATTTTTGGACTTACCAGTCGCCATGGCCGATGATTGCCAGGGCCTTTCGTGCCCCTATCTCGCCACTTTGGACTAGGGTACTAGCTACTCACTCAAAGTCTTCTACTAGACTGGTAAGTCAAAGAAGCGAAGCGTCTTAGCGCGCGCCGACCATGAAGCCCCAGCACCGGATTGGTGCCCGTCCTCCTCCGTCCCGTTCGCACCTGAGATACCTGAGCGCGGGCCGCGACGATGGAGTCCGCGGGTCGCGGAGCACTTTGTGCGAAACGCCAGCGAGCGCGGAATCGTAGAGTAAGTGCGCCTAGGTACGTAACGAGCAACAACCGCCGCTCCGGCAAGTTCATGGCGCGCATCCCGGCGCGGTATCTACGGCAACCAATCTAACACAAAGCGAATAAATTGCATTTCTCTAATTATTCATCCCGAGGAGCCAAAGTGCGCCGTGCATGGGAACCGCGACGTATCAATAAACCAAGCGCACGCACCAATCTTAATTAAATTATTTCTTTGCAATGTGAATCTCTGCATATCACGTGTAGGGATAATTTTAGGATTTTTTAACGAAATCTGCTTTACAGTTACGATTGTATTGAAATAATAAGTATCCATGCTGATTAGAAAATTTAGAAGGCACCATTTGGAAAACATAGCCAAGAAATTTGAACATGGCGCATTAGCGATCACACATCATGACCTTCCGCAAGCGTTTCATTGATAGCACGAGAGTGGACGGTAATACTCGGCGATGAGCGAGCGACAGTGATACCGAGCGGGAATGGCAACGAATTCTGGAAGTTGTATGACAGTCGACCCTTAGCCACTGAGTAGCCAACATCTGTTGCCATTCTCGCTCCGAATTTATCCAGCAAGATATATATCAATTAATTAATTCCAATAGCACGACCTACACAATAAAGTATCCTCCTTAAAAAACCCAGAAGCCCTTCTCCTTCTTTTCTCCATCTATAAAAACACTCAGAATCGCCTTGACCATCCGCTCACACTTCTGAAATTTGTGGCTTTTTTAATCTCCATTTGCACGTAGGTACTAATTATTCCGCATGCGCCCGATATAATTCCGCTCTCTGCGCCGAATTGAGTGAAAATACCATAAGTTACACTTAGAGTAATTACGCGCGCCTGGTAATAATTACACGGCGAGTCGCATACGTGCGCGTTGTGCTGAGAGCGCAGGAGGACCACCACCAATAAAAATCCCCACGTTAGTGCATAATTCCCGTAATTATAACAGAATTTTACGGTTTTACATTCCGCCATTCCTGCACTACCAATGTGCAGAACAACAAATTCTACTCGAAAGTGTTCGGAATTTATTCAAAATTATTCATAATATTTAAGATTTTTATCAGATGTACCGTTGAATTATAGTGATTATATAATTAATTATTGAAATACTATCATGATTAGCATACATATTAATTTAATTAATTGCCTGCATTTCGGCATTTAATTAAACTGTGTTTGCATTTTTTCTTTTGCCATCTTGTTGAGGTTGTTATTTTTGGGCATTGGCCGAGAAAGTAATAAATGTAACAACAGTTAACCTAGTTGCTCAAACACAAAACAATGCATAATAGTATAATTTGTTAGTTACACTTGATAGATAAAAATTAAATCATCACTTCATTCAAAACTAGAAACACCTGTTGCAAGGCAAGTCAATGCGAATCCAAATTAAAATACGTAATTCTGTTAAGAATAATGAGAGAACGTCTTCTTACAAACCATAATATATTACCATCCTTAATTAGCAGCACATGAACAAGCGATATCAATACAGACACCGCTTTAGTGCTCGAAGTGCGTGGATAGAATCTATTCAAACAGCAACGCTGATTAGAACGCATAACTTTGACAACCGTTCGCGATTGAACCACTCACGATCCACGATGTATTATACGGATTTGATTATGAATAATATGAATTTGTATTCAGATGCACATACCAGATGACGGCAGAGCAAAAAACGTATACATCGTTGACATTCACACCAACAAGCGCGATATTACTTTTTTTGTGATATTGCAATTATTAATAAACAGTAAAATGGTTTAATTGCATTAACTGTAGTCACAGTATGGAACTAACTCGCTTTACGCTTTAAGTCTAGAAATTCAATAAAATCAGAAGAAATCATAATAAGGCAAAGAATTTATAAGAAACAAAGTTATCTTGTTGTAATTAAATGTTAAAAAGAACCATGTATTCTAATTAGGTGCAGATAAAAACAAGGTTTCGAGTTGGGTCACATCGTAAAACTCAGAAAAGCGAAGAGTTGCTTGGGTTCGATTTGAATTCAATGTCAATTTGGAGTTTTCGTAAAGTGCTTCTGAATTTAAATCACAACAAGTATCAGTAAGACGTATAATAATATTGTTGATATGAGATTTTAACATTAATATGATTTAAAAGAATCAGAAATCAGAAAGAAAATGTGAATTTTAACAATTTTTTATTAAACTCTAAGGAATATTCAGAGAATAAAAGGAATAATAAAATTAATAAAAATTTAAAGCCCAAATGATAATATCAATTGTTTTATCATTTTTGGATAAAACTAATAGAATTTGAACTGCACTATTATCAAAAATATTACAATCACTATTTATTAAGCAATATTTTAATGCCTTATGTCAGTATGAATAAGTTATGCCCAAATAAGTTTATTCAAAGATTCATGAGGTAACCAGCCAATTTAGTAGAGCTTCTTTGATCGCATCGTGGACAGCTTGGAATGACAGACATGGTGGTAGTCTATAAAGACTTTACGAATTTTATGGAACATTAAATCAAACTATAAAACTTGACCGCACACAATATTAATTATAGTTATGCTCCAGATTGAACAATTAAGTTGTTGTTTTGTCAATGACCATTAAGCATTTCAGAAAATTCGAAAAAATAAAGAAAAATGCGATTGCACCACAGGAGAACATTTTGTGTAATCTAAAAATGACACAAAATAAAGAATCTATGTGAATGACATAGAGTAATTAAAGTTTTATGAGTTAAAAAGGCATTCCCAGGTGCGTTTGAGATTTATAAGTTAATATTCCTCTTTTAATTTTTTAACTTAAGTATGATTAGTTTATAAAACTTAATTTATCACTGCCACTAAGTTTTTTCTTTTACTACAATAATTTCTTGTTCTTTAAACATTTATTTTATTTACTTAATCAAGTTAATCCTATTTTGTCCTCTTAATGATCCAGCACATTATTTCATAACTTCTGCTTGATACACCTCCATGCATCCAGCATCTTTTCCGCTCGATACGCTTTAATTAAACCCAGCGCGCAGGCGCTTCGTGGTCGTAAACATGTCAAAATTTTCAAAATAACTACATCCTATGATTTACCGCACAATGCCTCACCGACCGCTTTAAATGCAACTCGCTGAGAATGTCACGATCACATCTAACGCAAATAAAAACGCCAAATATGAAGAAACTTCATCAGGTAATCATCATTAAAATGCGCAACTATAGCAAATTTTCGGCATTTGGACATTGTTAGATGCAATGCCTCATCGTTTATGATGGGGAAATTAATGTCCCTGACTTAGACATCGCAGTGTTCCGTAGGAAGATTCCTATGCGGCGCTGTCACTACGATGAGAAATGCGCGCAGTCGCGATGAGTAATGCGAAGATTCGTATCAAAACTGTTATAATAATGATGTAATTAATGTACGTATCGTAGGAAACTACAGAAAGTATAATACTATTCAGCTGCAGATCGTGACGATATAAGAAGAAATTCTTCAAACACACCGCAGATGATAATTAATTTGATTGAACTCTAGCGCAACCATTCAAAGGACTTTTGTTTCCATGTTGTTTTTACTTGATTCAATAGATGGCAGCAGTCTATAATATTGTCCAATATCCAATAGCTCATCATCAATCTGGCAAATAATAATGTGTTATCACAGCAGAAGTAGTAGCTCATTGCGTCAATTTGTTTGCAGCCACAAGTGACAATGATGTATGCCGCACGGAGATACTGTTAGAAACGCATGAAAACGGTGTATTCGCATAATAAAGCTGCTTATGACGTCATTACTGTCATTAGTGCGTGGATGCACCGCGGCGTTGCAGCTGCGCTTTCCGCTGGAAATATCAAATAACGCAATTTATCTCGAGGTTGCGAATCACGTTACCGTCGTCCACTTGCGATAAATGTATGGATGTTAAAACGCTCAACACGCTTTGGTGCACTTTCAGCATTGATAGGTGCATGATTTAACGAATTTAATAAAAAAAAATTGGATGGTAGCACGAGGACAAGTAGATGATGAAGAGATTTAAAAGATTAATTTTATTAAATTGGTATAATGGAATTTTTTAAGAGCTTTTCTAGTGGTTGATAAGAATCATTAGGCCAGTAATCTGATGAAATTAAATAAAATTGTATTTTTATTGCAGCCTGCGTGGTGATGGATGTTAATCGGTTAGTGGCCGAACGTCGACTGTCTTACACATTCCAGGATTCGTTGCCATTAGCCCTCGTTCAAAGGCATATTAATGCACGAGCGGTGATCGTGTACCCTCGTGCTGGCGCGCGAATTTAAATTTCAGAATAGGATTATTCCTTATTCCAGTAGAATTACTTATCGGAAATGTGCAACGATTTTTTATGTACACCTAGATGAAATTGTTTATTCCAAAAATAAAATCATCACTCGCCATAAAACTTAATTATCTTCTAGTTATAATGATAATAATACACATTACTGGCATGTCCAATGTCCACCTAGTTATGCAACATGTTGAATTATTATTCATTGTCAATAGAGCATAATTTTCTATTTTCAGCTGACTACATCACAGTTAAACAACAATCGCTATTAATAACCTCATGATCTATTGTTGCTACTCAGAGTTACACAATAAAACGCTGAACAAATTTCGCAAAGTGCCTCTCATTTATTTGTATGCCTTGAGCTGTTTGTTTATAAACCACAAGCCAAACAGTTAAAAACCACACTGACAAAATTGCATATGTCATACTCTGGTTACCTGAGAACTATGATTGGGAAATTGTATCATTCTTATTTTCTGATGCTGATGATTGTGGTTTGATGGCAAGTGGTAACGCGTAAAACGTAAAAGTGTAATGTGCACTTGGTGGTTTAAAGCAAGATCGTTTAACGATCGAATCGATTCTTAATTATGGTATTCACAACGAAGATGCATTCCAAAAAGTTACAAGAACTGAGAATATTAGCTTCTCAGCATCTACAATGCCACAAACTGTGTTCTGCTGATGAATACACAAGAGTCCTTTCTAAGGCAAACATTTCCTCCTCTCTCTTTACTTTTTTTGATTCGAAGTAATTCAACAATAAAACCATTAAAACCTTCACACTCTTCGTAATACCTTCGTCGTAGTATAAGAAGAAGAGCTATCAAAACGCAACCGATCGCTCGATGAGCATTCAGGTCGTCTATATAGGTTTTAATGATGGTACGCGACCTTGGTCATGCTACAAGGACGTTGAGACCGAAATAATCCAGAGCCTTGCATAGCAAGAGATCCTCATCGGTTCTCAACGCACTGAGCAAGATTTACGTATGATGAAAAATCTCGCGCTTTATCCGTTCTCCCGCAAGTGCCCAGCTCCCTTTACGTTGCAACGTTAGAATTAAGATGAGACTCTGATTAAGACCTGATGAAAATAATTTCGAGTTTATTTATTGGCGTGGAAAAAATCGAAATTAGTCCGCCAACCATCTGGATAGCCATCGAAGATACGCAACTAGTGGTGTGGCGATTAATCATTTTTCAACTTTCGAACTCAAATAATAGCAAACTGAGCGAAATCCATGACAGTGATATGGGTCTGACAAACAAGATGCTAAGCAACTCAATAGAGCTAACTCAATAATGTTACAATAATAAAGAACAAGCATATTTTTAGTAGCTTCAAGGAGTAAAGTTGAAAAAAGTTTATCCAAAAAACATATTGCGATTTATAATTTAATAAAATTAAATAGCTAGCTTTTTAACGTTATTAAATTTATTTTTAGAGTTTCTATCAACTCGGCAATTAATTTAAAGCTATTCGATTGCATTCGCAGGCTAAGTGATAACGAGATCAACCGCGTGGCGGCAACTTGAAAAATGGCAAGTGCAATTACGATTATCACATGTAATTATAAAATATAGCTAGGCTTAACACAAGAAGACCACAACTTTACGCATCTGCCATCCTTGAAAATCTTTTGTTGTTGGAGATTTCTTATACAGCATGAAGCAAATAAATTTCAAACATTTCAATGAAAAATCCCTATCTTCAGTGCCATCCACATACGAATCTGCGATGTATGCTAATGTGTATCTTGAGTAATTTATTTCAGCGTTAATCGCACCAGCTGCCATTTGCGATTTGCCGCATGACCAACGAGGTTTAATACGATTTCCTTCGTGATCCTTGACATTGCCCGTAATCTCGTTGCCACCGCGGCAATAAAAGCTTCTGCGCCATGCGTCTGTTTGTGCTATGAGGTTAAGAAATTACGTTTAATTGTGCAGAAAGTATTGAGTATTAAATACGCTAATGGCTTCTCTTATTAGATCACAATGTGTGTGGATGCATCCACTCTGAATCAAATCACAGAAACTGTAAACAATGTAATCGCTTTCCTAGCTGTAGAGGATGCGATGGCAGATTCTCTAAAATATAAATAGTAAATTTATGGCAGGAAAACAATTTGTGTAAAATTTACAACGTGAATCGAGGCATGTCATTATCGTTTGTAATTATGCGCGTTTACTAAAAGGCAGGCCGAGCGTTTCAAGAGCATCGTTCGTCATAAATTGCTAAGAGGCCCTGAAACGACGCTGAAAATTAATAGTGGAGTAATTGATTCTCGACTTTGATTTCTTCCGGGAAACGAGCCCGTCATGTCGCTTATCTTTTAAATAAACATCCTAATTTATCGTAGCGCCTGATAGCTGATAATATTGTTACTTAACTAAATACCGTACGCCGATATGGAGTGTGCCTAGGTTCATTTAGATAAAGCATGAGGCGCATGCGCGTGAGTAGTATCAGATTTTATAAAATTTCCAGTAATAAGGAAGTGACGTTGGCGAATGACGTGAATGATAGCGTCATTATCTTCAGGAGCTAAGTTGCAAGAGCAACTCAGGAGCTCAGTGTGGAGCAATGCAGGGACACACACTTTTCAGAAAGGAAATCACAAAAAAGCAAACGGGAAAACCAAGAAAGCTAAAATATTCGAAGCAATTTGAATCCCTTCAAATTGCTTAAGCCCATGATTAATGACAAGCAATTACAATTTGCCAGCGATAATAATTTCCGTTCCATCATACAATAATACCATATTCTCCAGCGCTCAGGAGCAATAAGATTTTTTCATGTAGCTGACGTTCTAATACATTGATGATCAATACGCGGGCAATCGATGCGCGTCGCACACATTGTACGAGATTAGGGCGACGCGTAAAACAGCTTCGAAGTTGTTCAATTAACTTGCGCTATTGATCGGGTTCGATCGCCGAAGCGAGGCAAAAGTTGGCGTTTACTGTTACGAGTCCTTTCTCTTCAAACTACGACAGAGCGGTCACGATAGGCTGCTGTGTTTGCAATTTAAGAGGTAGATTAATGACGTAGGTTTTAACAACAAGACAAGACAACAAAACAAGTCATAAGTTATTTCACTGTCTAAACTATTAGTGGGTACTAAATATCAATTGGTTTATACTTTAGTTTAGATGATAAATCATTACCTAAATACTCTTAATGGCCTATTTATAATCTAGAAAACAAAAAAAATTCTTTGAAAATTTCATATTAAGGTGATTTGGTTTAAGAGATATTTGTATTCGAAATTTATCAGAATTTAATTAGGATTAGAGTGACGTAGAACAAACTTTATAAATAAATCACAATTACTGATCCAAAATTAATTTTTTTTTGTCATTTTGTACATTTTATCATTAAAAAATGTTCTTGTCTTCGCATGATTGATATGTTCATTTTGTCTGAGTGATTCTCATCATTAAAATTAAAAATAAATAATATTTCGCTTCGGCAATGAATGCTCTCAGTGTGCCATAAATATAAAGGCCCTCCCAATGTCGAATTTATGAGCCTCTATAATAAAACTTGCATGAAAGTTAATTTTTTGCTTCACCTGCTGGAAGTGTTAGCGAGTTGATAGTGCTACTAGGCAGGTTTTTGCTCAAGCCGCGACGCGTTATAAAAGCTGGAATTATTCTCAAACAAAGAAATTCTTACGGCGCACACGTACACGTGTTTGGCGGCGGGCGAGATCAAGTGCGCTCATAAAATGTCCCGCTCGCGATCTTGATATCGAGGTGGCGCGCTCACTGAAGATGTTCGCCAACATGCCATTGTTACCTTATGGTTGCGCACCCGCAAGTCCCCAGTACATCTTCTTGAGCTTTACTGAGCTTTTGATACTAAAGTTTTAATTATGTTCGAGCGAGATTAGTATGAGTGCGAGTTCGCCGCCCACGGGCATAACTCGGCCTGCCGAAGTACTTCTCCGATCAATGTCGGGACGACGAAAAATCTTAGCTTGACAACTAAATTGCCATCCAGATTGGGAATAGAAATGATTCTATTTAGCTGTACAAGTAGCGATTGGTCGTGCAAACAAGGCATGCGAAGTTTGAAATTATTCTAATGCAGTATTAAATGAGTATTTGGAAGTGTGACACATTGTGAGTTTTGACTATTTGTCTTCAACCATTGTCGACGGCATGATTTCCCAAGAAGACAATGAAGCGCAGAAACAAAAGATGTGTGTCATGCACAGAAATACTCCACGAATTATTCCATGCAGTGCACGGAATAATAACGCAAATAATTTCATCAGGTGTCGAAGAGCATAATATTCTTTTGTGCGGACACCCACTGTCGTTTAATAATTTTAACTCGTTCCTTGGAGGCGTGTAATATGCGAATGCATTTACGACTCTATTTTCAGTTTGTTAATTTAATGCAATTTCATAAAGCATAGCAAGATACATAACAATCTTGTTTATAATTTGTCTAAAATACAGAAATGCCTTTGCATTAAAATTGATTAGTTGAACTCTGATATAAACAAGTATGCCACCAAAATCGTAAACGAAGAGAGAACAAGATTTCTTTTCGTTTTTGGCACGTTAAAAAGAAAAGCGTGGGCCAAACAGACTTTTACTTTCTGCATCATTAACCCAATCTTGATTCGCCTCACATGTTGAATTTTAATGACTTCGATGTGGGTTTCTTTGATATATTAAATGTTTTGCTCAACATATCGTGTTTGACGCGAGGATCACAATACAATGTGAAAATAAGGAAACCGCCCAATCTTAGATGATAACAAGACAATAGGATTGCATTGCGTTAGCAACAACAACAGTATTTCTAATATCAGGCTTTTATCCTGCTCATCGACGGCGGTCCTTCGGAATTACAGCGCTGCGCATTGTTCGCACTATTGCGAACACGCATAAATAGTTTATGGCTCGCGAAGACAATGGGCGACATGTTTTAAACAACAAAATGCTAAGGACATGGGAAAAATGCCGAGATATCTGCAACTGCAAACGGGCGAAAACACTCTCAACAGTCACTAAATCCTCCATACTCATCAATATCATTCCCATAACATTAAAACATTTGTTACATTAAGTAACTTTACATGAGATAAATCTCTTTAGCAAGAGTAAGAAAAATAATACTAAAAGTTCCTTAAAAAATATTGGAAACATCAACTTGTCACACAATTCAGAGTGCTTAAATTGAACTGCTTTATCAACCGAGTGGAATTTCGGTATTCCACTCTTTCTTTATTTGTGCGAATATCTGCGATTGTGAATGCAGCTAAGAAAAAACAAGAGGTGGGCGCGACGAAAAAGTGTAGGTGAGCAGCAAATGCCACAAAGTTGAGATAAAATATCGCCGGGGCACAATGCGTAATTTATGGCGAGGTGGTTACGACGCCAACAACACAATTCAACGCCAGAATTATATGGCAAATGTGCAAAAAGCCGCGATGCAATCCGCGACTAGAACATTCGAATACGTGAAATGAATCGAATGTTTGAGAATCTCTAATAATAGATTTTATCCGATGATTTATAAGTTGTACAAAGTACTTACATTTTTAATTTTCCCGAGCGTGGAAATTGT
The DNA here is from genome assembly GCA_027575565.1 of Diploeciton nevermanni. Lineage (NCBI taxonomy): Eukaryota > Metazoa > Arthropoda > Insecta > Coleoptera > Staphylinidae > Diploeciton > Diploeciton nevermanni. The sequence continues at coordinate 2,286,477 of JAODIE010000013.1, forward strand.
TTGTTGATTTGCCATGTGCACACGTAACATCCTTATAAGCACGATGAGTTCACAGTATTGTTATGATCTATCAATGTTTATTTGAGGAGAACCGAAGAAAACGCGTTTAGTTAATGTACAATTGCGCGAAACACGTGTTACAATGGTCGGTGTGTTACTGAAGTGATGCTGCAGTCTGCACTATTCTCTCGATGGCTTATCTTTAAGATAACAAGCAAGCGTGGTGTCCGATTGTAAACAATAACAATCCGACACTCTCGTTCAACACTCACACAACTTTGGCAGTTGGAAATGAATATTTGTTGGCATAATTTCAAAAGTAGAACAATTGGTTTATATCAACAATTAGACTAGCTTATTCTCAACATAATTTAATTCATTTTGCCTTTATCCAGTTATTGGCATAGGCTCAACCTAGACTAACATTACAATAAAATACTATTGATGGCTTTGCATTGACAACAATCAAATTTATTAGTAATAACGTTCAGTACAATATATTATTAATTAATGACTTTAATGGGATTTGCAATAATAAATATCAAAGAAATATGCAAATAACAAATTACCTTCTAAACTTCGTTATAAACAACACATTCTAATTTCCAATTAATCAATCTTTTCACACATATAATTTATTATGCAATTGAATTCTCTTCATTTCTAGGTCCACCCAATTAAATTAGTCACAACTCCATTGAATTACCTACACAAATTTGAGCTTGTAATTCAACAAGTTGTTGAATTGAGATGACTCAGTCATGCCACCTATAAATGTCCATTGCTTCGACTGCGTAGTTGAAACCTTCACTTGTGTCTTCTGATTTCTACCAATCTATTAACTGGTGTCCTGCACAACCCGCCATTCTAGAATATTAGCACGAGAATGTCGTGTGTGGGCATACGATTTTAAGGCGAATACGAGCGCCACAGAGAATTTTATTATCCACGACGTATAAATTATGAATGTGATCATGATCATCAACTCCCAGCACGATGACTTCACGTTTAATTTTGTGTCAAAGAAAAGCATAAACTAATTAGCACCTTAAAAGCCACGCTGAGAATGAAGATATTGTCATGTTGGTCTGCAGAATGATTAAGTGATTTACATGCATGACAAGGACAAACTTTTGTTTGTCGACATACGAACGGATGTTGCGCTAGCATTAAAACGAAACTGTTTACGAATAGCATGCAGATATTTGAAATTTAAGTGGCATGTAAATGCTGAACAAAGGTGATGTAAATTAATCGAGAAACCGGATGGCGAGTGGAACTAAGTTGTGCTGAGACAGCAAACGCACTTTATTATGAATGAACAATTGGGCGGGTTCGAAGGTCGTCGAAGTGAATATTAAGACGCAAATTTATTAATAAGTAGTTTCCACATAAAGATTTTCTGTATCATATTGCTTTGTTTTCAACACCACATCAGCTCTGAGGCGATAATACATCTTTAATCCATACTTTTTTTAATCCGATCTTTTTGATTTTAATTGGAAGCGAATAATTTTTCATAATCTAATAGCTTAAACTCATACTTGTGCTGTTAAGCACATTGCTCGGTGCTGACAGATATATAGCTACCCTATAATTCAAAATGTAATCTATCCAAGCTCACAGAAGAGTTCTCTACATGGCAATTATTTCGATTTGTGTGTAACTGGTACATTGATTTTAGATGTGCTCAGCGGGTTGTATTTATTTATAGAGATGTTGGAGAGTCGTAAAAGATCAAAATGAGCATTAAACATTCATATATGCTTTAATGAAGTTATTAAAATAAACGGATGGACGGGTAGTTGATGGGAACATAGTTAGAAAAAAATTATTCCAAAAGAAAAATAGAGAGATTCAAATTTGCACACGAGCAGCTACCCCTCAATGGTAGTAGACGATTTTTCTGAAATACTATTTTAATGGTTTGATTTGTAGCAATCAGGTGCAAAGAACATTCCATTCCTCTAATTATGGTGAATTTTATTGTATGGTGTGTGCCTGGAATCCTTCCGAGATGTGCATTTCGTTGCAGGAAAAGCAGCCACGCTTCATTAAATACCCTCGCACGTGCATTTATTGTATACTGATTTTAAATAAATTGCTATGCTAATTTTGGAATTCATTAGCAAGGAATGCATTTATTTGTACACACTTATCACTAAAACTCAATCAGGTAATACCATTGATGAGTTTGTCTTCCTGTCACCTCCAGAAATACGACTGCACGCGTCCAGCAATTAAAAATTCAAGCTAAACATGGAATAGTATCAATACTTCTAACTCGAACGTAGCTAAGTTAACACAAAAACATCGCTGACCTCCGCTACTTGACGTTACCACATTATTAGCAACATCACATGGTTGTAATCAGTGTCATCAATAGGTACTCACAACTCGCAAAGTTCATCCCGCTGTTGGGCTGGATTACATTTAATAACAGTGATCGCTGGAGATAATTTCAATTTTAATTACACGCTTCATCCACGTGAAATAACTCTATAGCATATTGTGCCAGGCGTTGTTTTGCGATGAACCCTGATATGTGAATCTGTCATCCTCATTTTACTATGCTGCCAATTATCTAATGGATACCCAACATGCACTTGCTATTATACACTTAGACTTATTTCGACGTTATCTCGACGTTGCGGCTAAAGATAGCCGTGCGGTTGCGCTGAAAAGTGTAGGTTTTCGCCGCGGTGCAAGGTGGAGAAAACCAGCGAATGTCCACAATGATGAAGTGCGAATAGTTGGCGGAATGGCTATTTGAGCGTGACGATAAAACGTAGGTGTTATGATTACATAAATTATTATATTAATATCGGTTGGACGAGCCGGGATTATACGACTTCCTGGTCGTTGAGCGCGCATTCCATCCAGCATCCAACGCAACATGCAATCGTTCTTTGATTGGCCAAAAAAAAAAACACCGTAGACGTACGGTGCGTTTGCAATCGTTAAATAAACTGGGAAGCTAACTAGGCAACTGGTGTGCTTTTATTTGCGATTGATTTCGCTAAAAATGTCAGTATGCATGTTCACTGAATAAGTTTTCCATGAAGATGCGTATAAATTGTAGTTGCTAAAGATTGAGTTACAATTTATCTACGTAGTATATAATATAGAAATTATATAGCAACAATTATTAAGATCAATATTTTCATTTCAGCAAACAAAAGCTCTCTTCATAATACCTCATTATAAATAGTGCAAAGTGAGATTGCATAATCAAGATGATAAATAAATATGCTTCTAGGATAGTAACATAATTAATCAACGTAAATAGCAAATCTGAAATCAATCTATCTCAGCATCCAACTCAGCGCCTGCGTGGAAATTTTTTAGCAATCAACATATTTTCTCGCTGCGCAGATAGTTAGATCGTGATCGCAATTTCGTCCATGCTGCTTGTTGCGCAAATTTCAATTCCCGACAAATATTGGATTATCGGGTGATTTTCGATGAATCTACAGCGCCATGGGGGCAACCGTTCACGGAAAAACAACCACGACGACGGGCGCGCACGGATGGACAGCGTTACGCGCCAGCTCGCACAGATAAAACACTCACGAAATACTAGCAATAATAACGACAGAAGCACAAAAAGAATATGCCGAGCTTAAGACAAGAGAGAAGTTCAGTGCGCTCCAAGGACATTCAAGGACGCTGCCGCGCCGCGAATGTTCCGCGAACGGAGATAGACTTGCTCTTGGCTTTAAGACGCTAACAAGAAGTCTGCTTCAGCAACGAGCACAACAACTGCTTCAATTCATAGAAACAAGGAAATTGTATCAAAGAAAAATGAGTCACACCAATAAATCCCACATAGGACAGCTAGGCATTCAGAAAATGAAACAATTAGGAGTTGATTTGCGAGCCATCCTGTAGAAACATCCTTATTTGCAGGCACAGATGTTTTTCTGTACTGCGCACGCTCAAAAATCACGATTTATTGTAGATATCGTAGTGCAATTCCATCGTTCGTTGACATGCATTGCATGAATTCAAGCTGAGCGTCATTAGTGCATTGTACATCCGGCTTGACGACATGTTCAATAAATTCAATCAAAGCCAGATTTGGTAATAAAGTCTTCCATAATTATTAGTTTATATTTTCTACGGGTTATTATCTGAAAGTTTAATTAATATTTGATGTAATGTAAGTTTTTGCTACCGTAGAAAGGACGACATAAAACAGTCGCAACCGCACAACGGCCTGCGACGACAACAGCAAGATACTATGTTGCATTGGAACAACCAGTGTCCTGGGTATCTGAGAAGCATGAAGACACGATTGTAGAGTATATGTGAGCAGATAACGGACGACGTTAATGTCACTATCATGAGCTGCACTTCTTTATAACTTTGTTAAAACATTGGCAAGAATCAAAAATTCATACTACTTTGAATTGACATTGTGCTAGTGAATATTTTCCAATTAAACATCCTAGTACAGTGTGGTCTAGTGATTGGTTATTAATTTGATGACCTTTGTATATTGCTTTAAATTTTGCCTATCATCTTAAAGCCTTTAACAGCTTCAGATACTACAACCACTTATTACAGTGTATAATTTGCTGTCATTATGAACAACTTGCAACAACTGCAGTTACATGAACGGGCGCGTGTTACAATGTTGTAGAGCGCAAAAAAATGCGATTATCAACGCAGATGGCGTCCACGCTGTAAGCTTCAAGACTGACGATTAACGCTTTTAAATTTGCTCAATGCGTTCATGCACTGTTAGACACAGCTTGCCTGAAATTGTGCATAATTATCGCAGATGTTTTTCTAAGATGCAATGCCGTCAATGAAATAAACAAAAATAGGAATTCAATTTTAAGTGAATGTAGCGAACCGTGAACAGATTTCTATGCACCGTCATTCTGGCAGACCGTGAACAGAAGCTTCACTTAGTATGGAGTTTAAATTACTTTAAAATGCTTTAAATCTAATTAAAATTCTGCAAATCACAAAAATCTTTCAAACATAATATTCTTGTAGATTAAAGTTTGCTGCAATTTGCATCAAATTAAAATATTATAAGGATTTATTACATATTGTTCTACTATTTAATTGTCTAGAATCATTATCATTTTTTGCTTTGTGCATCAAATTTCAAATATGACATTAACCTTAAAATCTACACGTTTAATTCGCATTTTATAATTTTCATGTCGAGCTCTAAGAAAATTCTATGTAGCGTTTAAAACGTAGAAAACGATAATTATCATTTCAGTTACCATGCAGGATAACAATAGAAGCAATTTAATATGTATATTGTCCTAACAATGTTATAAACATGAATCAACATCAAATGTGTTTCTAAATATATTTATATTAATTATTACAAGCATTTGGAAGTGCTAAAACTTAATATATAATGTAATCTTGGGATTATTAATTGAATCAATGATGATGAGGATAGAAAATTACATTTTGAAGGTGAACTACCTCCTGGCTCGATGCCTGAGTGCTATTAATTAACATATTGATTGTATTATATCAATAATATTTAGTAACATTCACACTTCCGTCGGGTCCATAAATCAGTTTTGTTAGAATGACGATTTTTTTCTGTTTGGTCAAAGTCATAAAGCAAATAATTACGTTTAATTCTTCAAAGCACTTGAAATACAATTATTTCCATCTTTTTGCTTGTATCTGAAACAATTTTAAATCTACTATAATTATTTAGTAGTCATTAATAGCAAATGGAGGACAATTTCATTGCGGCGCCACGCAAAAATGACCCGCCGACGGAAAGCAAACAACTTCCTTGTTGAAAAATGTAATTGTCGACCGCTGCCGGGTATCAAATTCCGCCGACCATTTAATAGACCGTAGTTGAGCTCCGTCGCGCTCCATGTCTTCAGGTGGAATTGGAAACGGTAATATTATGTATTATTAGCAGCCTGATCCGATGTGTGTATTTTGCGGACACGCCGGCCCCCGATGCAAATGGCGGCGAGTTTCGTCGGCGGGAAAAACTAACTTTAGAAATAACCCGTCATCAGTGATAGATTACTCTGCCGCGTCGCTTAAATTATGTCATATAAACGTGTTTATCTGCGAGCACCGCCGGGATGCTGTAAAAACAATTGCCACGAATCAATTATGTTTTCATGTGGAATGCAAATTAACTGCGATTTTATCAACATTATCATCATTGCTAGCTAATAGGTCTATTTGGTGGTTTTATTGCTGATGATTAAATTCAACTTTGCTTAATGGTAATTTATTCGAAAAGTCCGCATCAACTGTAACTGTTTTTGTTGCTAATGCTGAAATGTTTAAAACAGTTGTTTATGCAAGTTCAGTGATGAAACATGTTGTGAAATCTGCATCATCTCCAAGTTAACATTGCATAATGTGAGTTGGAATTCATTTGCATAAAAATTGAAGCATTCTACTTGAACCAATCTGCATAAAATACAAGAATTTACGTCATTTGCGTGTAATTTCGTTGAGGTGCACAGACTAATAGAGTTTGATGTAGGCAACTTTATAACCACATTTTTAAATAAATCCAATAACACGCTTTTCTTGTGTATTAAATTCCAGAATATATGTTATAATCATATACAACAACTCTCTCAAGAAACAATCATAAATTATAAATTCAATCTTGTTAGGGTTGCATCGATGTGTTCGGAGACAATTTATTCAAATCAACAACGCTTCCATGCACAGCGGGCATTTCCACCTGCTTAGGTGGGACTGGTTTGATGCTGCCATCTTCATTAGTCACCCCTAGGCCAATGGTAGCACCGATTTTGGCCGAGGCTTGATTGAATGTATCACTCAACTTCACCTGTACGACGTTGATGCACATGGACATCAACGCCAAACCGAAGACAATGTATACAATCGAGACGATCATAAATATCGGATGTCTAGGGACGTAGTCACCGAATCCAATGGTAGACATAGAGATGAAGACAAAGTAGAAGGAAGCAAAAAAATCCCAGCCTTCCCAGATGCCAAACAAAACAGCTCCCAAGAAGATGTAGAGTACCAAGAGTAAAATAGCGACCGATATAGGCAGGTTGAATTCATCATCAATTTCGAAATTGGAAATGGCTGGGGTTGGTGGGGCCGTGGTGCCTTCCGCGCTCTCGTGGGGAGTTCCAACTGGGGGTGGCATCATGTTAGGGTCATAGGTGGAAGGACGACGAAAGGTTGCAATTTCGTACATCATTTGAGCTCCTTTGAAGAGTTCCTGAAAGAAGAAAGATTTAGAAACTTATAAAATGTTAAATTTGGAGAAGATACCTGAGCTTGAGCAGTATTTCTCATCTTTCTGCAACTCCCAGTATAGTATAATCTTCTTACAAAGGACCAGAGAAATTTGATGCATCTTGTAAACATCTTACCAAAGTCAGTAAGGATTATCAAAAACAACGGGATGCCAATCAATGAATAAACTATAGTTAATGCTTGTCCTGTTTTGGTTGTAGGGTACAAGTGCCCATAACCTAAAAAAAGACTCCAATCATTCAAGTTTTCTACACAGAAACCAGTATAACAAATTAGTATATGTTAGAATTTCTAGTTCTCTTTACCAATTGTGGTAACCACAGTTAAACAATACACAATCCCGTTCAAGAAGCTCCATGACCTTTGCCCACTGTAGGAATGTATCCCAGCTTCATGAGCAGTATGCAACTCTTCCTCAAACATTCTTAACCTGTTCCTAGCCAATAATTTCCATTCTTCTTCTTTCATATTGTGACTTTTGACCCACAGCAATTCAATGAAATCCCTTTTAACTCTTTTGACGCCACATTTATAAAAATTCTCAAAAGCTCCTTCTATATATTTGAAGACAATTCCTCCCAGACCACAAAAAACGAACAAGATTATAATATGACTGATACATTTTCTCCTTAGTTTTCTGATGTGATTATATTCATCTTTCATGTCTACTTTGTACTTTCTATATTCCCTTATGATCTCTCTAAGAGAATAAAAACCAAATATTTTGAAAATATCTTTGAATCTTATGTTGGTTACGTGACCAACATTCTTCACTTCGATGACTTTAGAAGTCATCGGATCTAGGACTTCAACAATCTTATTACATTTAACTTTGTCTTTTAATGTAATTTGTTTCTTTTTGGCAGCTTCATTTTTTTCTTTAATATTGTTCTGTTCTAATACACGTTTCCTAGCTGGTCTCTTAGGTTCTGGTTTAACCACTTTCTCGGGATTATCTGACTTGCCTTCATTATTACTCTCAGAAGAGTACCGTCTTTCTGAGAGTGACCTTGCTCTGTTTTCATGTCGTTGACGACTTGCTTTCTGTGCACGTTTAAAGCTCTTAATTAGGTCTTTCTGAGTCAATTCTCTAGGCTGAGATTGACTTCGTTTTTGGTCTTCGCTTTTCATAAATCTACGACGTGTGATTTTCTTGCCTTTTTCTTCAACCGTGTTTTTTGCTTTGTGGAACAAGTTAATGAGTTCATTGGTGTTAGTTGTTACAAACTTGTCAAGTTTCTGGATTTGTTCTTCTAGTTGACGAGGGATGCTTGATGCGCGATCATGTCGACTATATTCTGAAGTAATGCTTTGTCTATCAGAAGCTGATGCAGAAGGAGAGCTTGAATTTGGTCTGTTTTGTTTGAGTTTTGATTTAGAGCGCAGAGTTACTTGTGGTGAAGGTAGAGATTCTATTGGAGAAATTTGTAAAAGATCAGATAGTGGAGGAGATGATGAAGAAGAAAGACATTGTGTGATGGATAACTGAGGTGAATCATCTACCAGTTCAATTTTTTTAGTTTTTAAAGGCTCAGAAATCTGATAATCGTCATTTTTATCTGGTAATGGTTCGGCTAATTTCTGAGGTTTTCTTTTCTTCAGAATCTCACCTGTTAGAGGATCTTTTCTGATCTCCTCAGGAACTTTATCCGTTAGTTCAGCTATGTCAGTTATTTTATGTGGTTGCTTTATTTTCGGTAATTCTGTTTTTGATACTACGTTCTCAGTCTGGTCTTTGTTAAGCTTTTTTTCCTTACATTTTTCTGCGCTTTCATCTTCATGTTTACTTTCAATATTTTGTTCGATAGTTTTTGGTGTCCTTCTAACCTCTTGCTTTCCTTGATCCTCGTCATCGGTCGACGTCTCATTCGCCAAATGCTGCGCTCGCAATGGCGTCTGAGATCTTGCTTTGTTCAAGTCATTAGTGCGTTTTCTGGTGATAGTCCTACGCTTTTTTGCCACACTCGCACTATGCACTTGCTCAGGCGTCACCATCGATTCCAGCTGCTCTATCGAAGGGATTTTTCTCTCCATGGAAAACTCGGCTCGTTTTGTATTCGCGTTTTGTACAGTATTTTCGACATTTGATGTTGACGATGAATCCATGATGTCGAGACTGAGTTATTTTTGGATACTGTGCTTGGCGCAGCAGTCAACAGTTGCAACACATTCAAATTTCTTTAATTTTCCCATGTTGAAACAGTAGGAAAATGTTTTAGTTCAGAATATAATTTCTAGCTGTCACTGTAGCAAAAATCAAATTCGGGTATGAGGTGGATGTTATTTATGTTTTGGCAAATTTTAAAACTTGCTGGATTTTTAGAATTTCTTAGAATGCTATTAAGTATGTCGTCGGGTGCGTTGGTGGACACTGAAATACTTTCGTTGCATTGCAATTCACTCGAATCAACTCATATCGAAGCACACGACAAAAATACTCGAGTTTTATAAATAAAACCAAGTGCTTATTAATACGCATCTCTGAGAGACTTAAGGATTAACGCTCTTTGAGCTGTGGATAAAAGATTCTCGAAAATATTATGAATCACTAAGCTAGACAGAGCAACTTTAATTTTAATCAAAAAAGTTAGATCACGGCAATCAAACCTAATCTAAATCATTATAATTACCTATTGTAGTGTAGATTGTACTGCAATAAACCACAGCATTCCAAAACGTCCAAATCTTAGGTCCATGATTCGACACAATAAGCTGATGATTCTTATAAGCTTCAATTACATGGTCTTCAAACTCATGTAATTTTGCTACAGCTGCCCCATGCCATTCTCCATCCGATTTTTCTTTCGGTATGTAAATCGAAAGGTTTCTCAACTCCTGCACTAGCTGAGTGCGTCTAGCTCTGATATCAATCTCTACAACTTCCTCCTCATTGCGGCCTGAAAGTCAACAAAGCAAAATGTAACACTGTGTTTTATGCTTATATAAACGTGAATCATACAAATCAAAGCCCACCATGCTTTTCATTGAACCATGGGTTATTGGGCCATAAACATTAGACATGCATCAGCTGCGCGAAATAAAATGTTTATGTTAATGCCATTGCAAAATTACGGCATTATGATTTTATTCGCTTTATTCACTCTGAAATTTGCTGTGATAATAAAATTTTGATGGGTGGATTTATAGTCTGTGCGTGGTTGCAATAAAGGGAGTGAACATCAAACGGTGCAGTTGTATTAATGATGCTGTTAAGTGGATGCATTATCGAGATGTTTATTAGAACTATAATCTGGTGTGAATAAATTTGATTTCTAATGTGTTGAGGTGTTCATTGATGTTTCAGTGATATTTTTAGGCTTGTCTTGTATATCGATTCAGTAAAAGGTGGTTGTGAAAAAATCATGTTATCATACTTTATAAAAAGCTCACATACATACATTTCATTGCTAAACTTTTATTTTTAGTTTCTAAGATTGTTTATTTTACTAAAAAAACAAGCAATTTACTGAGGAAAAATGTAAATTCAATTCATTTTTGTCTATAATTAAACAGGAAAGAATGTGGCATCAAATAGAAAATAAATAGATTAATGATTTTCTACGCTACTATGCATGCAAAATAATTATGCTTCTAAAAATATAAAAACGCAAAAAAGTCACAGCTGGTATGCTAAAAAAAATGCGCATAATTTTGTCAAAGTCACAGACGTTTTGTTTGAGATTGTATCTAATTTTATTCAATTACAGCTACAAGATTAGATTTAGAAACAAAGAAACGATTGTTTTAACTGAAAAAACGTTATAAATAAAAAGTTATTCCAGTATAACTATTTCACAAAGTTAATTTGTGACTTTTTGTTTAGAATTGTGTCAAGTAAATGTACTTCATTCTTACCTTCAATATTCTGAAAAATAATTGCTCCACCAACAGTATAACCAATTATTACAAGCGTAAGAAAGATATGAGTAAACCATCGTTTACTCCAAGAGCTGAGTTTGTTATACAACCAAAATGCTCCTTTTTCTCCAAAACCCAGTCCTGATTTAGCTGTAGTTGTAGTGAAGTCCTTGATATCATTAAACTGATTAAACATAAACTGAGATGCTTTGTGTTGATAGAGTTGTGGGTTTATCCTCGGATTGCTGTTAACACTGACATTGCTGTAGGCACTTCCTGGTTGATGCACATAAGGCTGGAGGTAATCATCCTGAGGTGGGATGTATAATGTTGGTGGTGCCCAGCCTAGATGTTTCTTCTTCTTCAATTGATTATCACTTGGAGGCGTTGACGGTGGTGTTGAATTTCGAGACATTTTAATATGGTTTCAAACAATTTTAAAACATTTATTTAAACAATGTCACATTTTATTTCTTCTTTAAACAATATCTAATGTTTTGTGAGCTTCTTTGATGTTTTTGCGGATTAAATAAACTTCTTCAGAAATAAGTGTTTGTTGTTTGTTTTCTTTCGATACTTTTCACTCCTAGAACGCTTGCAACTCACGTTTTAGAAAACAAAACTGAGCGTTTCTGCAGGCGTCGCGGCGCCCAAGCAAACTCAATACGCGCTGTCTCTCTTCAATCTTCGCCGGCTTTCAACGATTGCGTTTTGCTCAACATATATTTGAATTCCGAGTCGTCGTGCTTGCATTGCATTAAGCGATGTGGACAATCATTGTTCTTGTGCTATAAAAACGCAGTTATTAATAGTATTGTCACACTTGCTAATCAACAAGGCGACAACTAAATTCTGCTAATAAATTACAGTCTTCTACACACAATAAATAATTTCTTTCTTCTTTGAAACGCGTTTCAAACGAAAAAAATTAATTAGCATCTATGACATTTCTATTTTACCTAAACAAACATTGCAGAATAACTTTTTTTAGACTTGAAGTAATCATCTGTTCACTCCACATCTACGCGTTGCGCTAATAAGATGAAAGAAATGTTACTCATTTTTTAACGAACGATATAAATAAAAGCATTACTTCGTGTCATCTGTGCCCACAGCAGCCGTCTGTTATTTGTTGTCACACGACAACCGGGTGTGACCGGGTGAATATTTCTCAGATTTCAATATTTCTCTTCTCTGAGAATGACTACGCAATTCTCTTGAAATTGTGTAATCATTTAACAATTTTCTTGAAATTTTACAATAAATCCGTGACTAATTTATCATTATTTATTTGCAAGCAATAAATAAATAACATTTTTTACAAATAATTACAAAGTAGTTGGTTGATGCGATGCCTTGTACGATTTATTTCAAGAGAAATGCCTACTTTACAGCAACTTAGACTTCATAAATGCAGGTGAGTTTGTCCTATTTTCTCGCCAAAAATATCTAAGCAGTAAAGCGGCAACATTGCGTTTGTAGTGAAATACTTTAAGGATTACTTAAATATTTGTGACGGCGGTGAAGACAGGCACTTACCATCTTTTATACGCGTCTCAATCGAGACATTGTTTTCTGCTTCGAGGATAACTACGACCTCTTTTTCTTCAAAGGTATTGTGGTGGTAATAAAATTCTATTTCAAAAGAAGCACTGGCAGTCATAATTTTATATGACATTTACAATGTATTTGAATTGGTTGTAGAAATATTTTCTAATTTGCGTCATAACTGTTTTTTTGATTTGGCATTTAAGTGGCTTTAACATAGCACAAAAAATATATGTAAAATACTTGTAGAAATAAGTGAAATGTATCATAACTGTTTGTTTGAATATTTAAAGCATGCGCGATGCTAGAACGTAAAAAACTAGGGTGCAAAGTCGGGCACAAATGAGATCGCCAGAAATGCCAGGAGGTGATATATTACACAGATTGACTATAATCCTGCTTAATTTACATTTATTTTCTAAAATCAAAATAGTACTTGCATATATATAAAATTTACGTGATAAAACATCAAGAGGTGAAAGCATTGTTTACAATTCCTCATCTCTGAGTAATTGCTTTCTATGCAAATTTGATTCCGTGTTATTGCAAGACTTGTTGGATACCCGAAAGTCACCAAAGCGCAACACTAGATTAATTGTAGGTTGTAATGTAAACCAATAATTGAGGTATAAAATTGATTAGCCAACTGATAATTATTCTAAAATACGAAATAACAAGAACATACTTTAGATTTTGCATTCCTATTTTTGCTTTACTATTCTAGGAATTCATATCAATGACTCAACATTATCTGTAAGACTAAATTCTAAACATTTCACTGATAACCTATGATATAAAAAGAATACTGAAATTAAAATAGTTCTAGTAGTTGACTGTTAAATATGATATATCATATTTGTTGCTATTATTTTCTTGCCACGGTTATTTTGGCCGTGCAGGGACAAAATTCAGGACCTGATCCTGCGATTGCTAGTGAAGATGTTGTAAGAATATATATTAGAATAAGCTTCAAATAACTCAATATAATTTCATTAATTTTTCTTGATGATTATTGCTTTTTTTGACAGCCAACTTTAGTTGCAAAACATGGTTATACCGTTGAAGTTCATAATGTAATCACTCCGGATGATTATATTCTTGAATTGCATCATTTACTTCCCAAGACACAAAACGATAATAATAATAAGGTCCTTTTTTTAAACCATGGTTTTGCTACCAACTCAAAACATTGGATTTTTCGAGGACCAGGAATTGCTTTGGGTAATTAATCTCTTTCATCAATTTATAAACAAATATTTTTGTTAAACCGTTATAGCTTATATGTTATCTGATGCTGGTTATGATACTTGGATGATTAATAACCGAGGAAATGGAATTTCCATGACCAACAATGGTTCCCGTGCTGACAACTTTTGGGACTTCGATTTGGTGGACATCGCAATGTTTGACACTCCCACTGCAATTGACTTTGTTCTCGCTCAGACTAATCAAACAGATTTAACGTTTATTTGTCATTCTCAAGGTTGCACGATGTATTTCATTATGTGTTTGGAAAAACCGGAATATGAAGATAGAGTCAATATGTATGTTGCATTAGCTCCTTTGTTGAGTGAGAGGTATACAAAGTTACCTTTCCAGCTGGAAGATAAAACCAGCACTTTTTTAGAAGTATTCATAACAAATTCGGAAAAACAAGGGAAAATAATGTGGTTTATTTTAGAGAGAAGTGCAAGATTTTGATATAGGTGCTGTAATGCATGAAACAGTTGACGAATACTGCTCTAGATTAGGAATCCGCATGTGTCAATATGGTTATCTATTCGTTTATGGTTGGGCACCAGCAGAGATCCCTGATGACATATTAAAAGTTTTAATAACTATAAACCCATCCAGTTCTTCATCTAAAAATTTATTCCAAATTTTACAGTGGATTGGAAAAGGTACATTATTCTCCGTAAATTGTCTTTGTTTTAAATTACACTTATTTTGTTTATAGAGAACATTGCAAAGTATAATTATGGACCGATGAATTACCAAGTTTATGGTTCCATGTATCCACCAACTTATGACCTGGGTCTTTTAAAGAAAACTCCGAAATTTATTTTGTATGGAACTAGCGATAGTTGTATTGACCCAGAATCAATTAGATATGCTTCCAAGAGGATAAAGAATCTCAAGCAACTCATCAAGATTGACAACTTTGCTCATAATGATATGGTTGTTGGTGCATCTGTTGGAGTCAATGTTAACTCTAAAATTTTGTCACTTTTGACCGATAATTTGAAATAAAAGACAACTAGGTTAATTTCAGCATTAAACTTTTTAGTATTTGTTTTTGATATTGGCTTAATTGCATAATTGTATGACCATCATAGTTCGGGTGCTTCAATAGTAAATATTGACATGTGCAATTCTACATGTTAATTGAGTATGGTTTAATACTATATGACGTGTATTTTAATAATTTAAATCTGAAATAACGTCTTTTAATTTCATGGTTTCATGAGCGATTTGATAGAATTTGTTACGAAGTCTGAAAGTACATAGATCAATACAATATGAGAAGCATGACATTTTTGTTTCTCACTAATTAGAAACAAAAACTATTTTTTTCTACAATAAAATAGTCTAGCTTATGAAAGTGCAAGAGAATGTAACGCAGCAAATTAAATTCAAATAGTGAGTTGCTCCGCCATCTACAAGTAAAGTTTAGTGTTAAGAAGATTCCTTTTAAAGTATTTCCTCTTCTCTGTTAGGTGACCATAGAAAACAATATTACTAAATTTTAATATATAGAAATACAAATTCAGTGATATATTCTACTTTCTCTTCTTTTGCTGTTGTTCCTTAACGTCCCTTTTCTTACTTTTATTCTCTGCTAGATCATTTCTCTCTTTAATTTTAACCCAGTTTTCGAATATATTCATAAACAATTGTTCACTAGCTGCATCAGCAAGAGGAAACAGATAAAGCCGATCATCCTGTACCTGTTCTTCAGTCCCTTTTTTCATTTCCTCTCCACGAATTTTGTCCAGTTCGGCTTGTCCGTCAAGCGACAACTTGAGTTTGCTCTTACTGTATCCTTCCTTATCTTTGTTATTCTTGTCTTTCTTCTCCGTTGCGTTTGTCTGAGCATTTTTATCTTTTATCTCTATTTTACTTCTACTTTTACTTTCTCTATCTTCTTTCTCTTTGTTATTCGATTCATGGACTACCTTTGATTTGCTTTGCATTGTTTTCTTTTTTTTCTCAATTATGATCTTTGATGAAGGTTCCTTGGGCTTCTTAAATGTCGACTTCATCACTTTTGGAATATTCCATTCTTGATTTAGGTTCTGAGTTATGAGATAAGGCGGACAACGAAACGCCAGTTTTATTAATGTAAAATGAAAGTTTTCATAAAAGCTAAAATAAATTACCACCGAGCGTGAGCACTGAACATAAAAAACACCAAACTTACTATTTACTATTAAGCACTTACTATTCGAAAACAAAGTCCACTACTGCTCTGAGAATGTTAAAATTCAAGCTTCGCAGACCAGGACATTCATTCATGATTGGCGGTGGCGCCGGCTCAAGACTTTTGGCCTCTGCAAAACTTTCCGCCACTTTACTGAAGTTTTCCTGGTGGACTTCATCAGATTGTGACTTCATCCAGCTTATCCACGGCACCCATCCTACATTCTGATCATCCATATCCCACTTTCGTTGCTCCATCAACTTGAAGTAAGTCCATTCCTTCATAACTTCTAATTCGTGCTGTCGCTCTATTTCCAGTTCGCGCTGCTCCAATTCTAATTGTCTTTGCGCGTTCACCTTGGCTTCTGCATCTTCAGCAGTCCGATCTATGTCTGCAATTTCCGCACCCACTTGAGGCTGCGATAAGTTGAGCTTGGCATAATTAATATCCACGTTTCTTGGTTGCCCCGATAACGATAAAGTTGTAGCAGTCACTTGATGTGACCCTGCCGTAGTAGACCTATTCTTCGTCAAGTAATCGATAACTTGCCCAGATGCTGATTTAATATTTTCATCAGCGAGTTCATCTTTCGCGTTGGTAGATATGCTAGTATCCTTTAACGTGCCACTTTGGACAGAACTCTTATCATCATTAGACTGATTTACATTAAGAAGTACATCAGCATAGTCTGTATCTTCAGCCCCCATTGGCAAGACGTAGGGATTGTAACACGTGCAGAGTTTAAAATGATCGCAGGAGCAAAGATCAAAGGGTTTGAACTTCTTAAAATTTGCCCAGAATGGATTTGACGTATTGATATATTGAGATGAATCGCTTGTACTTAATGATGTGCTGTAATCTAAAGTTCCTTCATTGTCGTTTTCACTCTGACCTTGAATTGATTCAGTTGTTGATACTTGATCGGTAAATGTGTGCACTGGAAAAAATTATAAAACACAAAGCAGAAGGCATGACATTGAATAATACAGCATCTTAGAATATAAGAAGATATACATGATAAGATATTTACCAATATTGCCAACTGGATTGTTCTTCTTTAAATGATTTATATGCTGTTTAATGTCAAACTCGGGATGTACTAGAAGATCTTGCGTGTCGTGAATGGAAAATGTTGATACAGAAGAATTGCTTGTAGAAGAAGCTGAGTCATCGTCGTTGCTATCATTTGAGTTTGAAACCGGCAATTCTTCCTGCTCTAATAAGTTTCGTAAATGTTGGTCGATAAAACTAGTAGCAGGAAACTCCTCGCAAGTACTTGCAATATGCTTATAGAGAGCATATAAAATGTCTTTAAATATTTTAAGAAACTGTTTCCTCGATAAATTTAAAACTGGATCTAAAATGGATACGACTTATTTATTACCCATTTTAATGATAATTCATTATTCATAGTGTACCAGCAATCAATTTAAATATATCTGAAACCCATTCCAAGATCACCTTCTGTTCCTGCTTTTCAAACTTATAGATATCTTGCGCTTTCCAAAGACAATCAATCAAGATATCTAGCAGCCAGAATTGTACCAGATCATACTCGTACTCGTTATAACCGAGCACTTTGCCGAGAGCATGGATGCTGAATCGGATACCCTCGTCGCTAACGTGGGGCAGCTCGTCGGCGAGAACCGCCGCCACTGTCAGCGGCTGATGCACGATTGGGCGTTGATAATCGATGTCGTAGTCGGGCGTGGGCGGCGGTACTCTCGCGTGCTTCTTCAGCGATGGCTTGTGATAGAAGTGGATCGCCTCGCCTAATAAATTATACTTGTCGCCGCCAGCGGTGGGGACGGTAGAGACGGTGTCACACCATGCATCATCTTTAATACGCGCCTCAGTCGCGACATTGTTTTCCGCGACAAGAGAAACTGCGACCTCTTCCTCTTCGGGAGTATTAGGGTGATGATAAAATTGTAATTCAGAAGAGGCGCTGTCATCCATGATTTTATATAACATTTAAAATGTGTATGAATAGGTTTTAGAAATAAGTAAAATTTGACATATTTACGTTGTTTTTCTGATTTACGTCATAACTATTTGGTTCTTATTTAATGTTTAAGCAGCTTTAATGTAACATTTAAAATGTATTTGAAATACTTGTAGAAATAAGTAAAATATGACATATTTACGTTGTTTTTCTAATTAACGTCATAACTGTTTGTTTTGATATTTAACTGGTTTCAAGTGTGACACATTGCAGATGCCAAGCAGGAGCATCTCATATCCAATGTAATGTTCTCTTCGTGTTGGAACACAATTAAGCTCTTAAATGTCCGGATTATAAATTGTCAGGCGGCATATTATGTACTGTGTTCGTGACAGTGGTGCTTGTTGCGAGCGCGAACATGAGAAATGATGCGCGGAAAACCGGACGCAGGGAAAAGCATACACGATGCTAGGACGTAAAAAACGAGGGTGCAACGTGTCGGGAACAAATAAAATCGCCGGGAATGCAATGAGGTGCAAAACATTGCACAGAATGATTACAATCTTGCATAATTTACATTTATTTTCTAACATAAAAATAGTACTTGCAAATATTTAAAATTTATTTGATTAAACATCAAGGTGTAAAAGAACATTGTTTTCAATTGTTCATCTCTAAGTAATTGCTTTCTATGCGAGTTCGCTTCTGTTGTTATATTTGCGGGATGCCCGGGGGTTATTAGAGCGTAACACTGAATTTATTGTTGGTTGTAATGCAATCTTGCAATCGAGATATCGATTGAAGAACCATTGCCTTGACGTTGCCATAATTTGCAAACTGATTATTATCTTTCTAAAATATGAAATAACAAAGACCTACTTTAAGTTAATTTTACATAATTGGTTAACATAGTAATATATTGTTTATTCTAGAAGCTTTATTTGTTTTGGTGCTGTAGAAATTAATATTAGTGACTTAACATTATCCAAAAAACAAAATTCTGCAAATTTTACTGATAAACTGTAGTATAAAACCAACATTGAAGTTATTCTATTAGTCGACAATTCTATTGACTGGTAAATATGACGCTGTTTCATATTTGTTGCTATTATTTCTTTGTCTCAGTTATTTTGGTGGTGCAGGGACAAAATTCAGGACCTGATCCTGCAATTGCCAGTGAAGATGTTGTAAGCATATATAAAAATAAGCTTAAAAAAACTCAATTTAATTTCATTGATTTTTCTTCATGATTATTGCTTTTATTGACAGTCAACTTTAGTTGCAAAACATGGCTATACCGTTGAAGTCCATAATGTAATCACTCCAGATGATTATATTCTTGAATTGCATCATTTACTTCCCAAGACACAAAACGATAATAATAACAAGATCATTTTTTTAAACTCTGGTTTTGCTAGCAATTCAAAACATTGGATTTTTCGAGGACCAGGAATTGCTTTGAGTAATTAATCTCTTTCATCAATTTATAACTGAATAATTCTGTTAAACCGTTATAGCTTATATGTTATCTGATGCTGGTTATGATACATGGATAATTAACAACCGAGGAAATGGAATTTCCATGACCAACAATGGTTCCCGTGCTGACAACTTCTGGGACTTCGATTTGGTGGACATCGCAATGTTTGACACTCCCACTGCAATTGACTTTGTTCTCGCTCAGACTAATCAAACAGATTTAACGTTTATTTGTCATTCTCAAGGTTGCACGATGTATTTCATTATGTGTTTGGAAAAACCGGATTATGAAGATAGAGTCAATATGTATGTTGCATTAGCTCCTTTGTTGAGCATGAAGTATACAGCGCCATCTTTCCAGCTTGGACATATAATCAACACCTTCTCAAAGGTATTTACAACAAATTCACTGGAACAAAAGAAAATTATGTAGTTTGTTTTAGAGAGAAATGCATGATTTCGATATTGGTGCAGAGCTTCATGAAATACTCGATGAATAATGCTCTAGATTAGGTATCCGCATGTGTCAATATGGTTATCTATTCTTTCATGGTTGGGCACCAGCAGAGATTCCATATGACATATTAAAAGTTTTAATAACTATATATCCAGCCAGTTCTTCATCTAAGAATTTTTTCCAGATTTCTCAGTGGATTGGAAAAAGTACATTACTTTTCGTAAAATGTCTCTGTTTTAAATTACACTTAATTTGTTTATAGAAGAGATTGCAAAGTATAATTATGGACCGATGAATTACCAAGTTTATGGTTCCATGTATCCACCAACTTATAACCTAAGCCTTTTAGAAAAAACTCCAAAATTTATTTTTTATGGAACTAGCGATGGCGTTATTGTTCCAGATGCAATTAGATATGCTTCCAAAAAAATAATGAATCTTAAGCAACTTATTAGAATTGACAACTTTGCTCATAGTGATATGGTTGTTGGTGCATCTGTTGGAGTCAATGTAAACCCTAAGATTTTGTCACTTTTGGCCGATAATTTGAAATAAAAGGCAACTAAGTTTATGTTATAATAACATCTTTCTATTTTATGAATGTACAATATACAATAAAATCATCTTTTTGAATAACTTGAACTATATATGAAGGAATGATCTTTTAATTTTTAATTTTTTTTTAATTTTTTTAATAATTTTAAATTTTGAATATGATTTATGCTATCAAATTACTTCAGCATTGCTCGCGTCGCGTGGAATTTAATAATTCAAACTATTATATATCTAACTAAAGTAGTATAAATCGAGTTTCAATTTTTGGATTTAAAAAATCTATCCCAAAAACTAAATGAGACAAGAAAATTTAAAAAGTAGTGTTGTATTGAGCAACTCATACTAAGCCAAGTGAACTAACCTCCATTACATTCCAAAGGTATATTTATTTGGAATATGCATTTATATTATAGTCTGTACTTTTTTATAATAATTAACTTTAATAACTTATAACTTTGAAGCTGTTCAAGATAAAGCAATTTTGATCTTCGACATTTGTCAGTACCTATTAACAAACTGTTATTAAATATATCTAAATAATCTAATAATAATTACAGAAGTTAATTATTCTTTCAGCATATCATAATTGGCCAAATGCAGTTAATATTATCGGAATTAAAAATTTGTTGTTCTACAGTGTAATTAAAGTAGATTGATTGGTGCATAATGATTTTGTTGCTAAGAAGTCAAGGAGAATTAGTTGAAATTATATCACAATGTTTACATAAAGAATATGTTTTACTAGATGTCTATTTTAGTTCTAATGTAACAAATTATAAACAACTTACTCCTTTGCATTCAAACTTTGGGTGCAAGACGTTAATGGTGCGTGTGTGACGTATGATGGTACTACTGACACCGTAACATGATGTGGAGTCAAACCCATCACTGGCCGCTTGGTACTTGCGCCGCCGTCCCTTTTTCTGTCAGGTGTTGTTTCTTTATCAGTGACGGGGGTCGAACCTTTGACTCACCGGGTTCTACGCCAGCGCATAGTTAAATGTGCCGTCAAAGCGGTTGTTAACTGGTGGTAATGTGACGGAATAGTAATTTTTCATGATAATACTTAAATTGACATATAAATATGTAATTTCCTAAATATTCAAAATATTCAAACTTTAAGAATAAGATTTTCTATAAGCGGAATATAATCAAATTTAATTTCAAACTACACGAATGAAACAATAAATCTATTATGCAAGATGAAATAATTAAGAACACTAAGTAGAATGTCGAGTGAAATTAATATGTTGTTCTTGTTTCCAAATATACCAGTATAAAACTGTTTTAGTATTTTGTTAGTAGTATTTTTACGATCAGTTTTTAATTTATGATAGCTTGGTACAACTTGGTACCTTGGTATACTTTATGTCACAATAAAGAAATTAACTACATATAAATATTGTAATCGTAGATTCAAAATGTTGTGTTTTATTTTTATTTTTGGTAGGTTACATAGTGTGCAATAATGAATATTTTAGAATATCATTTCAAGATATAGTACGCTAATCAGTTAATATTTTAAACTTATCTTTATTGTTTTTTTTATATGGTTTTTGAAGGCGAAAAAAAAAAGATTACTCAAAAAAAGTCTACAATGTCTACAATGTTATACTGCATTATTTCCAAGAATATCACAACAAATAATCATACAGTGATATTTTTAAATCATGGATTTATTTCCACTACAAAGGATTAGATATTTAGTAGGATAGGAAAACACACTAGGTTTGTATCTTCAACCACAATCAACGAATTAATTATACTTGTTTTAATTTTGAGTTATTTACTTTCTGATGATAATCGTTTTAATGACATATCAAATCAAACAACATAATCTCCCAATAAAGATATCTGGGACTATAGTTTTAAAGAAGAAGGAACTGAAGATTCACCAATAGCAATAGACTATGTTTTTGAAATAACTATGCAAACAAAGTTAACTATTATTGGTCATTCACACAAGAAACATGAATATGAAGATTAAATTAACATATTTATTGGATTGTTTGCAAAGTTGAGCATTAAATATACCACACTTTTGAATTGGTTAGAATATTTAATTAAATGTTTTGCCAAAGTACCTAATATATTAATACTGCACAATTGTAATAAAATAGTAAAATTAATCAATTTTACAGACACTTGAAGCATTTCAATATTAAAGTTTTAATGCGTGTGTGTGTAACACTAGTAGTAAATACATTTGCAGATGGAGTTATTTGGTAATTCATGATTGGTCATCTTTAGAAATAACCGATGAGTTTTAATATAAACGAGATGTTTTTATAATATACATTGTCGAATGTTCTACAATGAATCTTAAAATGTATTAACATAGATTATATTATATTTACATATGCTGTGATTGAATTGAATTATAGATAAAATTGAAAAATATGATTATAAAAATAAAAATATTTAACAATGTGAAACATATATAACTTAAAACTTGTTGCAAAAATCTTAAATTTATTTTATACGGAGACAGAGATAGAGTTGTAGCCTCAGAAATACACACTTTGGAAATTGGTAAATTAGAAAATCCAAAAATAGTGCTAGAAATTCCCAATTATGAACATAATGATTTAATTGTTGGGAAAACAGGTAGAAAGGCTGAACATAAAAATAACAATTTCGGATTATTAATAATTGGCTCTTATCTAGATTCGATAAAATAATATTGCTTTAATTATTTTCAAACAAAAATATAGAATAAATATAAAAATTAGTGGTGATTGGATGACAACACTCAATTGAGTTTGTGCTTAAATTAAACAAAATAATTGGGTGTTTTTACACTTTCAGTAATGTATACGAAATAATAATAAAAATACATTATTTGTTGATAGGTTATATCTCTATATTCTTCTCTGTTCTCTACGGTTCTCAAACTAGCAAAGAAAATATTGTAAGATCTTTCTAATCAGATAAATTTATTATAATAATTTTTGTCAAAAATAATTATACCTTAGCGGTGTTGACATTCCAATTAGTTCTGTATTAATTATAATTATGTATGTTGCGCATGTTTGGCTAAAGCATCAAAAGTCAATTCATACACATTAATAGCATCCTTGCCATATACAAAGTCATAATGACCAAAGTTATTGTGTACATTGAAAACTTTCGGTTTCTTCGAGAAAAAACGATCAAAGAGTTTTAAGTTCGTTACATTTATAAACAGGTCTTTTTCGCTAAAGTACAAATACATTGGCGTTGTTATTGTCTTAAGATCGTATCTCTTCGACCTCAAGCTGAGCACTTGTCTTAGATGCCTAATATCAAAAGGTGCATATAAAAAATGATGGAAACTTCCTAGAAATAAATACAAAACTAATGAATTTTGACTCTTAGCTTCTCCTGAACAAACACTTACCTGAGTTAACAAGCTGTAGCAGATGAAACAATGACCGCTTGTTAACATTACTGGGAAAGTATTTATACAACCTTGAAATAGTCCCGCCGTCTATTTGTCCCTGGTCTCCACCGGCAATGAAGGAGATTGGAATTGTGGTATAAGACTGTGTAATCATGTTGCCCGAAAAACTATTCAGTGTCCTTATTGCATAGCCG
Organism: Diploeciton nevermanni; assembly: GCA_027575565.1. Taxonomy (NCBI): domain Eukaryota; kingdom Metazoa; phylum Arthropoda; class Insecta; order Coleoptera; family Staphylinidae; genus Diploeciton; species Diploeciton nevermanni. Next base: position 2,310,579 of record JAODIE010000013.1, read on the forward strand.
AGCATTGGTTCAACAAAATTGTAGACATACCCGAACTAGAATTGATAATAATGATGTTTTCTTATCAGTGTTGAAACTCGTTTGTTTGCTTATTTTATTTGCATACCAAGTAAAAACGGTACGCAAGTGCAGATAAAGCCACAACTGGTGACGCAGGGTTGCCAATAAATACCAGTGGAGCGAAACCGAAAAATGAATTGATCTTAGTTAATTGCTTCGGTTGAGTTGCACCTAACGCAAAGAACATTGAAGCGCCTTCCGAATGAGCATACAGAGCAAGGTTCTTCACTTTAGTAATTTTCAAAATATAGTCTATGTTTGCAAGCAAATCTTCATTGCCTTTTTCATGAAAAGAGTAATGGTTGAATTTAGCTCTGTCTGCAGCATTATTCATGTCTAGCTTTGTATGGTTGTTGGAGTACACAGTTCCGCGTGAGTTGGACATCCATACATCATATCCAAGATTCACCAATTGGAAAGCTTAAAATAAAAATTTAGACAATTATTATAGCTTCCAATCAATGTATACCTAAAGCGGATTTATGTCCTGAAAGAACCCAACAATCAGCAGACGTAGCCAAACCGTGTTGTAAAAGCACCACTGGCTTGGTTTTATTAGCAGAAGATGACTTCTTAGGCCCTGGAATATTGTGTAGACCCAAAATATACCCGCTTTCAGTAATCACTGTATGATTTTCAAAGAGATATCCTTGAGAATCAATGAATTTTTTCTGTAATAAAATGAAATTGCCATGATGCAATAAAAAAAGATTCTATTCTGCACTCACTAAATTTGATGATGCAACAACTTCTTTTAAGACCAAATAAACAACCAACCATACTAATAATACTGTTTTTGCCATTGTAGGAAGTGCAGCATTGCACTTTTGCAAATGATACTGAGCTAGTGATAAGCTACACATATACTATAGCTAGTTAATTAGACTGGAATGCAACCGATACCGTGTAATTCCATGAATTTTGTGGTTGTAGTATTTACAAAAACCCGAATAATTACAGGTATAACGCTTTAAATCAAACTTCTCAAGTTATGCATCATTTGTGCCTGTCTTGGATTTTGAAGAAAACATAGCAAAATTCTGCTGGAGAATCTCCCGAGCTGCTGGAAACCATTTTAAGAGATACTCCCAGGAAGTTTTCTCCAATAACAATAGATCAATTGTAGTGTAAGCAGTATAAGTTCTTCTGTGTGGCAAACCATAAATTCCTTGCTCTTCCCCAAAAGAAGAACTTATCGACATATCAAAAGTCTCCTCAGTTTTATCATCATATACTCGAACAACACCTCGATGCAGGAAGTACATATACCCATCACAGTCTCCAGCGGACACAATCAATTGTTCCGGAATATAAAGTCCTACTTTTAGCAAAACACATATTTGCCTCACCATATCATTGTGCATTTTTCCAAAAAGATCATGATTTACCAGGTGAAAACCATAAATGGAAAACATAATATCTTGCTGAAGGTATGAAGGAGCCTCATGGATAATTTGAGGTAACAATTCACCTTTTCTCTTCATCCACAGTAAAACCATTGATTCATAAATTCGGCTTCTTAAGTAAGGTGATACATGGAGAGAATTAAAGTATAATTTCATACGTTGTAGCTTACTTTTATAACAACTTTCAGTAATGTCTTTGATAAGGAGTAAACTAGCTAGAACCCCAGTCATGATTGAGTTGATGATTAGAGAAGCAGTAGATATGATCAGAGTCATTTCAATTTGAGCTAAGGTAGTAGATGATACTGAGCGAATATTGGCAGTGGTAAAAATTGTAACGGTGTACATTATGCTTAAGAGGATTGCATTACGATCCTCGGTTGTGCTCATTTCTTTCTTAGGACCGGTAGAAACGCGATGGAGACATGTTTCAATATTGAATGCAACTGTATACCAAACTAAAGCCATGGCACCAATTTGAAAAGTGATCAAATAGAGAATATAACACCATTGGAATACTTGGCTGACTGATAACTTCTTGTTAAGTTCATGATTATGAATTATGGCCAGACTAAACCTAGTATTCGTAATCTTTATATTTTATGTAATTATAGTGAATATCTTAATACCTTAGTAACCGATTGTAAAAACAACACTCCACTATCAAAGAATCCATGTTGGCTGCAAGCGGCACAATCTCAATTGGCAACGTGCCCAAAAAAGTCACCCAAAACGTCAAGGACTTCAGATACCGTTTCCGAATTAAGTCAGGATCTGTGATGAGAAGACCTGTGAACGGATCGATGTACTGTATGTGAAACATGATGACCATATGTGTCCAAAAGAAGACGTCGCATATGTAGCAGTAGGTCGCTAGGATCCAATAGCGGCGGTAGAAGGACAAAAATATTAGCAGAATACTGGATATTGCGGCTATATGGATAACCGCAATGCTGTAGCGTTTGTAGTGCTTGCTGTTGAAACGCACGCGTTTGTTAAACATGTCGTAGAGCTTCGAATAAGCCAAGGCGAGCTTTAATGTCTTGTTGGATTTTGTCACATCTGAGAACTCACAAATAGCTTCAGAAGAATCAAAGTATTCAATGGTGCCATTCATACGGCGAAATTTTTCTAGTAGATTCGGATATTCAGATATTTGCTTAAAAAAGATACTTGTTTTTATTACCAGAAGTTCAACGTTGAAATTTGCACAAGCAAAGATAGTTTGACGGGTAATACCTAACAGAGAAAGCAAATAAGTCTCAATTTATATTTATTAATTAGTAGCATCTACCCTTCTCTGCAAAACATCCAAAAGCTCCACCACGTGTTAACGTAACCAAAGTATCTCTTGCAACTGTAATATTTACACTTCCTTTGGAAACCACATAAATATTGTCCTGAACGTTATTGCACCGTATAACTTCAGCTCCTATTTTATAATATTTTGCATCAAAATGATGCAGAAATATCATCAAAGAATTGACTGGAATAGCACGAAAAAACGGAGTAACTTTTAAAGTTTTCATAAACATCTCACTTTTAATATTCAGTCGAATTCTGTCTGATAATTTATTAAATATATCATCAACTGGACGTCCTCCATTTTTTAGGTGAACAAAGTCAAAATGATTTTTAACTTCCTCAACAATTTTCTCCGAAACAAGCTCATGTTTTACAAAGGTAGCAAAGTTTTGAAATTGGGTTTTGGCATGGTTGATAACAATAGCATTACATCCAATCTAAAATGATTTAAATTATATATAAAACACAAAGAAAAAATGATTAAATGTTTGTGGCCTGATACCGTGGCTGAAACAATTTTTGACACCAGATACAACTTGAAACACCAGAGCAAAATATTGATTATTAGAGACTCCTGGACATCATCCATTAGAGGATATTCGCTGACACCAACAATATCAGTGTGAATGCGCTCAGAAACAGCATACAGGTGAAATATAAACAAGTGTAGAGTATCGGTCACATTGGCAAAAGGCGATGTTGAAATATAGTTTGCAGTTGATGTACAATTGTAACCATTTCCTTCGCGCTGTAATAAAAACATGCAAGTTGGTGGAATTTAATACGATAAGCATTATATTTACAAAAGTGCAGACTGCCAATAACATGTTGTTACCCACAATGGCAACCAACGTGACAATTATAATTGTATTTCGAAGAGCTATTGCAAGCACTTGACGAATATTAATGTGATGTCTTTCAATGTACCTTAACCCCAAAACGGGGCGGTAAAATAAGGCAATGTAGTAAACAAGAGAGATGATTACATTTACTGCAAATAAGAATTAGGCGTTAAAAATTAATTTTAAATTCAATCAATAATAGAATTACTTGAGAATTGGTATATCTTATCGATGTAAATAGGCCATCTGGAGCATGGAATTATTGCAATCGTATCTAGAAGAAGGGATGTTTTAAGGTAATGTTCAATTGTACTTGTTATTGCTGTAACATTGATGTTTTCTTCGTTGTAGTATTGAAGATGGAATCGTAACTTAAATAGAAAAATTAATTCTGTTGTTAACTTAAAAATTAATTAAATATTTACATAAATATCAACAAAGAAAACAATTTCAGCTATGAGTAACAAAATGAATTGACTCTGAACAAATTCCTTTAAGATTGTTTCATTTAGAAAGGTAGAGAATCCGAAAATAATTGCCACTGCACTTCGTAGAATCTCCCAGGCAATATAATATTTATGATGTGGATTAATTGATTGCTTCAGTAGGATAAACCTAAATATTCCCAATTGCTTCCGTAAAATTTTTTTTTTGATTTTATCATGACCAAAGTCATAATCATCATTGATAGAATATCGAAAAATTATAATATCTGCATTGTTGCTCTTTTTCTTACTCTTTTCAAGCATTTCTGGCCTATCAAGCAAAAAGTCACTACTTTCTGTCTTTTCAAAGAGATTGTGATATTTGTCATAATGCCATTTTAAAGTGTTTCGAAATATTTTCAACTCTAAATAACAAATTAAGCAATAATTATAATTAAGCAAAAAAATGAAATAAATAAATATAGTACCAGTTTTATCACATTCCAAAACATCAAATATATCACTTCTACAGATGGATAATTCTAACACCGCCGTCAAAGTAGTAATAGTATTAAAAGAATCCAAATTATGAAACATTTCTAAAAGGTTAAAATAATCTCCTGGTTTGAGAATTTTTATAATGTTTCTCTCACGATCTCCCGGCATAAATAAAGCCATGGAACAATAACTGAAATAGTAAGTATATTTGCTTCTAATTAAATCATCAGTTACTAATAATATCTGGTTTTCATTACCCTTTAACAATAATGTTCAAATAAATATTGCGATCATCTACGCAGGATAACGTGAATCCTGGCGGGTGGAGGTGCACGTGCGCACGGAGAGCGATTAGTTCCAACAGCTTATCGCACATACTATTTAAAGCAGGCACCTGGCGCAAGATTTGTGTGAGATTCTTTATGTGAATGTGAAATTCAGGCATAGTTACATCTACAAAAAATTTAATTTTTCTTTAAAAAGAGAACCCAGAGAAGGAATGCAGAAAATTGATGAAATTACCTGGCATAACATCAATATTCTTATTGTAATCCCACCAAAAGTTATAATAATTATAAACGTAAGTATTATATTTGACAGACATTGAATTAGTCTTTAAAAAATCGTCAACAATCTTAAATTTTTTAAAATGGTTGTATAAATTTTCTTGATTCTTGACATTTATGCATGTTAACTCAACAATACAGAAGTTAAGTAAGTGGCATCCAGTAAAAGTTAGAATTGTGTACAGTAACAGTCCATGGAGATTAGTAGCAACTCTTTCTGAGATTCCAAGAAGATTGATAGCACTTAGATTATACATGATGCAAGATAAAATTGGGGATAATTTTATAGGCCAATTACCTTGCGCTAAAACAAATGATTTCAAATTTACTTAACACTCACTTATTTTAATTCATATTTCTTTTAAGATAATTACTAAGGTCAGGGCCATATTGTCCAAAATTAAACCACATATAATGATAACAAGTTGAAAGGTATAATAGAGCAGAGTACAATACAAAATATTTAAAGATTATGACTGAATACGTTTGCCCTACAACTTTGTACTGTAAAGTTAACGCCAGTTTGAAGAGTTTGTACCATTGGATGATCTTAGGAAGGCGTAAATAGAACTGAAAATATTTAATTAAATATTGAAATTATAATCATTAGAGGTTTAAATTACATACATAGCTTCTGTTTGAGAGATTAGTTAAAGCTCCAATATAATCATATGGAATTGTTGTAAATAAATCCAATAGAAACCACAAATTCTTTAATTTGTGCATCAGTATAATTTTGGCATCTACAATTTCAATGCCGTTTATGACAATATATGAAATAGCTTGCATGTAAATATCAAAGAAGAAGAATAAATCGATTACAAGGTTCATCAAAACTAGATAATCGGGGATATCGTCTAGGAAAATATAATTATAAGGCAATAAAAACGCCTGAAATTAAAATATGTCTAGGTTATTAATAAAATATAATCATGAAAAAACTTACGTGAATAACAACCACAACAAGATGTAAATAAATAAATAATTTTCTGAAACTTGAAGTTGGGTTCATTACACAAGGGCATTCTCCTGTTAAGCAAATAATTTTCTTTCCAGGCATCATACTGTCGGTTAAAATAATCAAATCCAAGTATTTAGAGTAAAAACTTTTATCTAATGTATTCCACATTATTTCAGTTATTCCAACACCTCTATGCGATTGATTATGTAGTTGAGCAACACATCTCCATTGAGTTTTAAACTTCTTACAACGTACCACAGTCTCTTTTGCTGCTTTTATTGTTCTGGCTCGCGCAATTTTAATTCTAGATTGAATGTGTTCCCGGTGATCTTTAAAGTTATCATGATAACGGTGAGCAATTCGGTTGTAAGCTTCCATTGAGAGAAGTTTAATTTCACAATTTGTAGCGCATTGTACCACGGAAGTGGAGGTGAGCACAATAAATAAGGAGATCTCAGAAAGAATAGTTCCAGATGAGAATGTTAGTATTGGAGTACGATGATCTTCTTTTGAGGTGACATTCACATATCCTGAGTAGATATAAAGCATGTCAGAGAAGGTTTGTCCAGGACTGTACAGATTATCGCCTGAAAGGTAATATTCTGTACGCATATGAATACAGAGTTCTCTTCTCAGCGACGAAGAAAGATTGCAGAATAGATGGGTGTGAGATATTGCCTCGTGGAAGACATCAACCATTATTTCTTTTACTAATATTAAAGGTAATCCTTTTATTAGTTCTTCATTAACAATAACACCTTTCCGTTTATGCCACAACACTTCGTAATATTGAAAAGTTCTCTGTTCAAGGTTGTAGTACTCATCCTGACTCTGACAGAAATGTAGAAGAAATTTCAATTTTCTGAGCTGCACATGATAGGCATGGTGATATTCAATCAAATCTCTGTAATTATTGAAAATGTGTGCTACATCAATAAAGGAATGCATAGTAAATCCTGCAATCATTGACATTAACATAATAATAGCCTCAGTGTCATTCTGATCAATAATGAAACCAGGCGATCCGTGAATGATCACATTTCCAATGATAGAGAAACAAGAAAGGAACCACTCTATTGGTTCCTCCAACCTTAAACCAGTGAGATGTACTAAAGAATCAGTCCAGTTTGGAGTAGAACAATCAGGCCAACATCGTCCTTGGTAAGACCACCAACAAGCAAACATTAAGTTGATCAAAAGCAAGAGAATCACATGAGTTATCTTTAATTTTGTAAGGTGCACGTGTACAGAAACAAATTTCTCTTGAAAGAGGGAAGCAACAAGGTGGAACTAAAAGAAAATTGTTCATTAGAGTTGGGTTACTTTAGGTTAATTATATTAAGCATTACCACACGTAAAACACTCTTCAATTGCTGACGCTTTAGTAAAGTTGTTGTGGCGTACTCCGGACATGCAATATAGCAGCATTCGTAGATTGGTAAGATTGATAAAGTGTCTGCCAGAAGGATTATTACGTTTCTTGGTGAATTTAACGAAAACTTGCGGACGTAGAATCTACAAAAAAAGATAGAATCTTGGGGTGACATTATCACAATGAGATTAACAAACCTGTGTATGTAGGCTACTGCAGTGTCGTAGAAGAAGATAATCTCGAGGTAATAGTAATTTCGAAAAAGATTAGAATCGTCCTTGCTAAAAAACGTTACGTAAACTGCGTTAAATATTGAGAGTACTATCACTATCTGGATTAACAATTGCCAGCTAGGATGGAAAGAGACTGTCACGAGGCGATTGAGAAGTTTCTGGCGGAAATCTATAAATTTTAAACCCGTTAGTAAGTTTACATTTAAATTGATAAATAAATTTATTTACCATGCCGATCGTAAGCGCTTTTTCTGGAGAAATTTGTGCGAGATCCAACAGGATTCATTTGATTTTATTTTTGGGTGAGTGTGACAGTTCAATAACAATAAACAAATGTTTTAATTTTAGTAACTTGGAAATTGAGCCTGAAACAAAAAATAAGCAACTTTTGTTTTTAATTACTTAAATACATAAATTAATTAAATAATTACTTTATAAATGAAGCGTTTTAAAAAATTTAAACAAAAACGTAATTTGACTAAACATAAATACCATCATTGTTTTGATTTTAAAATAAAATTTAAAAAATGTTAATATTACATGTATATAATAAATTGTCTTATCAAAATTCTAATTAAACAAATGAATGGTTCAACATTTCTGTAGAGTGTACAGCTAATCAAATATTTCTGAGCACTAAACATGCCATCAAAGCAAAAAGAACTATAAGGACAATGGATTTGAACTAGAAACAGAGCGTAAAATCAAAGTTGAATGACAAGGATACTACGCAGAAAATTAATGGCCTGTGAAAAATAGTTCTGGTTTTACACTGAAGTAACTGCTGTTATAGTTAATTCCAAAGTGAACAAAATGGGTTATCAGTAAAACGTCGTACAAGGTATTATTATAATATTCTCAATGTAAAGTACATTGCACGTTATTTAATATTATATATATATACATATATATATATATTTACAATGTTATTTAATACCATTGACTTGGAAATGATCCAAAATTCTGTTTGAAATCCAATAGTGTTTTGTTGCATTCTAGGTTGTTTGGTCCTGATTGTAGATAAATTCAAAGATCATGTTACTTGGCTTTCATTTATTCAGTATTCTGTACGTCTCTGGGACTTACCAGGAGGTTAATGACGTTACGGCGCGAGGATTAGTGAGAACGCCTCAAGCCCTACGTTACATCCTTTTGACTTGAAAACCCTTAATGTTACTGTTTAAAACAGAGTCATTTGAAAGCTGATCATTTTACCAATTTTATACTCAATTAAACATTATTTAGAAATATTTGCAAAATATATTTGCAACAAAAAGTTGATTTATGTAGTAGAGATTGAGAAAATAAATTTGACTTCATTTGACGCCAAAAATTTAAGGAAACACAACCACAGAAAGAAAGAAAATGCTGATTAATTTTGTTTGCAAATTAAAAACTGTTAAATACTTTCTTATTATTTTTTGTTAAAAGAAATTATTGCATTAACTACTAAACACCATGTTAAATTAAACAAAATTAGTTTATTTTAATAGAGAATATAATTTAATATTTGTTTTTTACATTGGTTTTATCACAATAATGCTACAAACACATTAAAATCTTTGATATTTTAATGCATTTTAGCAATTAAATGCATAGCTTTTCTTCTGCAACAATAATGTTTTCTTAAAACGTGACTTTTGTGTTTGCTTAAATGTAATTATCTGTGTCCTGCTTTGGATTCAAGTGCCATGAAACTTCATTTGCTATATTGGTTTAGGCAGTACATTTACGATGTCAGTACACTTTAGTAATTAAAATAAATTTTGTGTATAAACAACAAGAGTGAAAAATTTGTTTGTGTGCAAAAGTAAGGTAACTTGCAACATTTAAAAAAAATGCAAAGAATTGACAATAAATATTCTTTATAATGTACTGTAAATTTATAAGAAAAGATAAAAATAACATAAAAATACATTGTTACAACAAATTTGTTAAATGAATATAAAAAAATTGATTTTTAGAAAAAATTACTAACGTAATGATTTGCAAAATAAATAATAATAATAACATATTATCTTTTTAATGATACATTTAAATTGCTTTAAAATTTAGAGATTAAATTATCTTGTTTGCAATATGTTAATCTAAATAGATTATGTCTTTAGTGTTCGACCAGTTTGCGTTTGCATTCAATAAATATTTAATTCAACGCTGGTTTTGGGTTGCTCGTCGGTTTTAAGTGCTGCTTGACTGATTCGATTAGAATAGACTGAATTTACTTTGGGTCTTTCAGCAGTAACCCGTCCTTTAACATAAACTAAACAACAAACAAAACAATAAACCTTTTCACAAAACAATTTAATTACAAATTTATAGCAATTATGTGTTAAAAATAAAAATCTTAAATATTCTTGCAACTATTTACAATAATATTGATTCTTTTTTAATATACGTTATACTTATTACAATAAAAAAAACCATTAAAAAATTCTACAAAAATTGACAATCTAAAGTAAATTGAGCAAATGTGCAAACGTTTAAATGTGAATAAAAAAGTGAATAAAATGTAACAACCACCTCGTGCAATGTAAACAGCATGACGCTTCGTTCATCATTCTAACTTACGCATACAATAAAATTCATCACGTTATTTCACTTTAAAAACGTTTTTCTTTGCAAAAAAATTTTAAATATTTTTTGAATTTGGTAGGATAAAAGCTAGTCGTAAAATGTAAATACACTTGGCGATTGTAAAGGCGCCGGGTTAAATTTAACGGCATGTGCCATTTTTATTGTGGTCTCCATTGTTACCATATATTGCGTGTCAAACAAATAGAATAAAAAGTCAAAATAAAATTGGGATAACACTGAGATAAAAAATTGTTTAGTTGAGTTTCGTCAGCGTACTCGGATAAAATAGATCAAACACATTTTTCATGCGTGGTTGGCATGACTCACATGCGGCAGCAATGTTTCACCGTTCCAAAATGCAATGAAAAATTCTACACAATAAGTATAAAGTTGTAATTAATTAAGAAGGTTTTGATTTGTGCGTATATGAAAAAATGCGGTTTTTAGCAAAATAATTTAAATAAATTTTAATTTAATTTCACAAAAAGTTGATAATAACAAAATTTTATGTGCAAATTGTATATGCGTATACAATATTAATATAGTAACTATATTCATTTTCAAATTAAATTATTTTGATTTGCAGTAAAAACTTTAATTGCCTCTACTGCAATAAAAATAAAATCTATTTAAAACAATAGCGATATTCTATTATAAAGACGTTGTAGCTGATAGGGCATAATTTACGTTTCCAGCGGCGGCACCAATAACACTAATTGAAAACTCTGCAAGTAATTGTTTTATTGCTCATTAAACAGCTCCAAGCCTGGATTGCTTATTTACCCATTTGCGGTTGTTTTTGCTACAGTTTTTTTACCTTGTCAAAAGAGATGAGCAAGTTTCGTCAAGTTTGTGATGCTAAAGTCCGAGTCTAGACGTTTGTGATCTTAATGAACTTGTTAAAGACAACCATAAATTGCAAATTACAATTCTTAATTTCTAGTTCGCAAAAAAATCATAAAATTATTTAATTGTTTTCAGTAATATTTTTTACAGAAAGTATAAATAAAAATAGTGGGGGTACTTGCAAAATGTTTAATATTTATTTTGTTGGTAAAATTTTACTACACTTTTACTTAATAAAACGTTTTTGGCATGTTGCTTTTTTTCATTTTTAAATTTTAATATGTGTTATAGTGAAACATAATGAATAAAATAAAAATAGTGGATTGTGAAAAATTCAGTAAAAACAAAAGCAATTTATTTAAATTTGATAAGCCGTAAACAAATCTTTATATTTTATTAATTAATCTCAAAAATATTGAAAAAGTTAAAACTTTCCGCATAAAAAAATCAGGGTTTAACAAAAAATAACGCAATTTTACTAAAATTTGTAGATTAAAATGAAATTGATTTACAATGATGCAAAGTCAACTAAAAAATGAGTTTTTCTTAGAAATTTTAAAGCGTTTGCGTTAAATTGTAAATAAATAAAACTACAATGAAACGTAATTGTAATGTTAACAAAGTTTTTGCTTTAGAAAAGTTGAAGTGGCGTAAATAAAAACTTGGGAAATGTTTCCGCTAAAACCAAGGCCATACTGCTTTTGCTTCTTAGAAGCGCATAAAGTTTTCTTCTTTGCATAATTTTATTTTAGTCTTGTTTTAACGTTTTTATAATTTTATATTTTAAATAAAATATTAATATAGTTTATTGACAGACATTCAATATTCATTTTTAATTCAGTATCAAGTTGTTTGTTTGTTTCCACCAAAAAAACTGCAATCATGATTCAGTCCAAATGCAACTGTTCTCTGTCTACAAATCCCAATCAACAAATTGGGAAATAAAAGCTTCTGGCTTACACTAAATATGCATTCTAGGTCATTGCAACCAGCTAGCTTGGCAGCAAGCGCACCAAACATTCGACAATGTTTAATTTAATTTTCGCTGCAATTGCAATGCATTGTGTGGGCACCGCCGACTGCCGGAGATAGAGGCAACAATGCAATAAACGTAGGAATTATAAATGACCGTACATTGTCTAACGGTCTATAATGCAGTCGATGGCAGGATCTGAATAGCATACCAGTGAAGCAAATATAAACCATGACACTATCAAGTATATACGAGTATATTTAACTAGATATTGGCTTGAAATGAATACGGTTGATTGCAGTCAACGTGATTGTTAATAACCACAGAGTTAGGATTGTGATAATGTCAAATGTAATTAGAGCAATGTGTGATTAGTTTATTGAGACTATCAGCAATTGCTGAATAAGCATTTCAGTTGTAATGTACAAGTTAAATTGTATAATGCGGTAACAATAGTTAAGTTTTATCTGTAATATAAAATTATGAAAAAATTAAACATTTCGCATTCTTGTTGCTTCTTAAATATCCCAACAATATTTATACAAATTAACAAAAAATAGTTGATTTATTAATTATATAATATGGTTTGATTTTGTTTCTGGTCTAATTATTATACTAGTAATTGATGGTACAAATATTTTGAGGTTAAAATAAAGTACTTCTTGCTGTAATTAATTTTATTTGTCATTGTTTGCCCTTCTCTATGTATTATTTTATTAATTGTAACGTTAAATTAATTATCTGATTAAATAAATAATAAAACGTTTCTTATTGATGTTTCTAGGATTTTTATTTTATTATGAGTATTTAAGTTAAGAGAAACTATGAAAAATAATAAATTATGTCAATAACTGATTAATTTATTTTATTTCTTAAACTATTATTTATTTTAAAATAATCTGTTTTAAATTATCTCTAAATTTTATATTTGATCTTCGTTTATTCTGCTTTTCTTTTTAAAAAGTATTCCCGGTAAAGAGTACGCAATGCGCAGATCAATTTCACTTTTCCACATCCTTACATAACGCTTTCTATGATATAATCGCAGGTCGGTTATAGCGCCGCCAACGTTTCTCAGTCGCCTGAAAGGATTCCGATCTCGACGGGCGCTATTACAGTAATTGCGCGCGTGCAAAGACATGTTGAATCAAACACTTCAAGCAAGTATAGAAGGATGCCAAGCGTGCAGAAAAGTTGATCGCTTTTACCGCACAGATATAAATATATTTTGATGGATGAGAAGAAAAACTTGTGCAAATTTTTTGTAAACAAAGATTTTTTATCGATTTTTTTTATTACAGATATTGAGGTATGATTGAAATAAATCATATGAGAAATAAAATCAAGTTTTGTATTTTTTGATGTATAATATTGTGAGAAATATTAATTTATATATTTAAAGCATAAAAGATGGTAATTTTTTTAATGATTGATACAATGATTATTGAAGAGTAGGTTTTGTAGTCTGGTTGTTTTTAGAATTAAAAGATATTGTTAATTATGTTACAATAATAATGTACTTGCTGATATTTACTTATTTATGTCTACCAAATTTAATTAGATTTAATTAATTTAATAGTTAGTTAGTTCTACAGTAAGTGTAAATTGCCAGCAATAATGTGGAACTAGGTTCTACGATATATATTTTAGTAACTATTTATTGATTATCTTCAAAATCTAAAAACATAATTCATATTTTATTTTTGTTTGTTAAACAAATATATCTTTTAATCCATTTGGTATTTTTTAAACCCAAAATAAAATAAATGTTTTTTGAAAATTTCTTCAAACAATAATTTTTGAATATCTACATTTACGACATAAATTCTAGCAAAAACATTAAATTATTCATCAATCGGCAAATGCATGTTAAGCCACATGTTTATGTAATGTTATTGCTTGACTATGGTTTAATACGCTTTGCAGATTTCACACATTTATTGTTGTGTTTATGTTAAGCTGTTGCATCCTCACAGCAAATGGAAATTACGAGTTTATTGGAACTATTTAGTGTAGAAAACAGACTGTTTTAGGAATATGTATTCAAATATTCTCATTGTTTTAGTTTGGTATAATTTGTTATGCACAGTAAAACAAATGTAATCCTAAATACAGTAAAATTTAGAATGCATTTCCACAGTTACAGAACTTTACGTCGGATGTGGAAAAGTACGACGCAATGCTAATTGACGTAGAAAACGTCAAGAACTTTGTGAGTAAATGCACGATATGTTTTAAAGCGTTTACTGCGTTTTGACGCATTAATGTTTATTTTGGCGCACAGGATGTGTTTTCGAGATGTTGGAATAATACGGCTCAACCGACAAGAAACAAGATTTGAGTTATAATTAAATAAATTAGTCTTAACTACCTTCTAACTCGGAGTCTTCTTCATAAATTAATTCGAGTGAGAGTCTATACTATACTACCGCTATTTTTAGGAACTGAGACATGAGTAACCTATTAATACCTGCATTAATCATTTCAAAATTTGGTGAAAATCAAGCTTTTACTTTAAATACTTGTAATTTATGCCAAGGCAATAAACTGACAATTTCCACATTTTCCACATTTCTTTAATCTTATGGAATATTTACTATGAATCAATCCAGTGTGAATGATGTGCAAAAACACTGGTATTTTTATCTTAGGAACATTCATCATTTATCGTAACATAAGTCAAAGTTTGCCAAACAATAACTAAATTTTAAAAAAAACTGTTATTTAAAAATTGGTTAAGATGTAATTCAATTGGTGTCAAGTACGTGGTAGGTAAACATACGGTATTATGGATAATATTACACCTGCACCTGCATCTGAGAGCTGCAATTCCCAGTTGTTTGTATTTCTACTACTTTTGGTTCATAGTGTAGGTTGTAGATTGAAGCAAGACTTGCCGTAAATCATTTCTTACTTTATTGTTAGTGCAAATGCCAATCACGTAAAAGAAAATGTAAAGTTTAGTAAAACAAAAAGAGAAAATAAAATAGCAAAAATCGTCTAGTTTGTTGACATGTCAGATTGAGTAGAGTGTCCTCCAAAGACATACTAATTAAATAAGGTTTTAAAAGAAAAATATGAATAAAGTGTATTTTATTTTTTTCCAAACTAAAATATTAGAGTTTTACTAAAAAATACAAATTCTTCAATTGTGTCTTTTTGGTTGTTTTGTTAGCCTAGAAATAAACAAATCTCATTATTAATATTGCGGCTGTTGCTTCTTAGTCGCGTCCAACAAAGAAAACATTTTATAATATAAAAAATCAACTTTCCAACGTATTTGCCAGCGCAATTTGGACAAAAATAATTTAAGCATGTTTTGCAGTCATCTTCCAAAAGTTTAAAAATAAAATTGGATAATGAAGAAAAATTATAACAGCGATAACATATTATGATATTCTCTTATTGTTCAATTTTCTAAATTTTAATACAATTTTCTTCAACTTTTTAATAATTATTATCAGTGTTTTTTCAACATTATTAAAAAAATATGATTAATTTAAATTTATTTGCATGTACTATTTTATTAGATTTTTCTTAATTAAATAAATAAACTCGTTTTCAGAGTAGTAGGAAAATTAAGTCTTTTTTCTCTCTTTCACATACAAAGAACACCATATCATCAAGAAATTTATTATTATTAAAAGGGAACGAAGGGAATTTATTTAAAGGCAACCCAAAGCAACGAGTGTAACTTGTAATTAAGCCGCAGAGAAAGCAGAAAATTGCTATATATTAAAATATAAAATTGTAAGGTCAGTAAACACTGACCTATAGAAGACAAATTACATAAAATATATATTAACATTAATAACCAAAAAATATAACGTAGAGTGTTATTCCTCTTTAGTTAGATTGCTACGTAAAAATAATAAAAAATGTGTCGTTTATATGTTAAACTTAGCTTAGTTACACATTTGCTGGAGAATTAATAAAGTTTTACTTTGGAAAGTGTACAATGAACTAATAAAAATTTAATATGAGTTGCAAACATTTTTGAGCTGGTGCAATGAAGTTTTAGATATTTTGGATTTTATACTCTTGAAAACATTAAAATGCTTTTTAATAAATCATTCTTTCTCGTTTAAATTGAAAGGAAGGAAAATATTTGTACTTACATTTCAATCACAATCCGATTCAATTGCCATCTTCAGTCTAAAGTGTCTAGACATTCAACTATTTCAGATACATTATACCACTGACGTTGATTGAACACTCAACAATACAAGTATAATTGGTTATTGACAGCAAATATTGTGCGATCGATTTGACGCGAAAATTGAAAGCATCCGCTGTGTGCTTGCGTTGCCACCATAAAGTGCAGATGAACTTATTAATAATAAGTGATAAATTATATTTAATAATAAAATTTCATCACCGTCAATTCTCTAGGTTTATTTCAGTCTGCGCTCATTATATCACCTGCTATATAGAATTACCTCGTAAAACGAAAATAAAGAGATCGTCAAATCTTTGCAGAGGTGTAAAACATAAAAATGAGACATTGAAATAATGAGATTAGTCTTTTTTTAATTTTTTGTTTTAAGATTTATGATTTAAAATTTGTAGGGAATTTTAATGATGGGTTTAACAATTTTCAATTTTTATGAATTTGGTTGGCGAATGATGAGTATTAATGTGGCATAAAGTCAGAATTGATTGGGTTGTAAATTGTTTACGATTGCATTTTAATCTTGTTATAATATTCATATAATTAATAATATTATAGAGCATCAATAAAATGTTAATGTGAGCCTTTCAAACTGTTATTTGTCAGACGAGATTATAATTTTCTCACAATGTTATTGTATAACGCTTTGTTTCTCTAAAAAGGAAGACTTAAACTTAAAATTGAGAAGAACTATTTTATTTTATGCATAAATAATTTGAATTACTTATTACTTATCATAAAATAGAACATTTTTTTACAAAATGTTTTGTAAATCATTACATAAATTACAGGCATAATAATCAAATTAATATATGAATAATTTCATATATTCATTCATATATTCGGCGTCACTGAAAAATTTTATTTCTTCAAAGATCAAAAATTTTATATCCTGATATCAAAACATAAACTCCAAATAATGTTTACAACACTGTAATAGTTGTTATTCCCCAAATTCTCTCAGTACTCCCAAATTAAATTATTTAATGGTCATTGAAATATATTTCTACTAACATTATATCTCTAAATAACTCTCTAAATACTTGATTTCATCTTCAATGTACATAATTTATATCAAGCCGCACTTTTAATAAGTTCAATATCAAATTTCAGCCTCCGTTTAGTGCTCCATGGATGCATATCTTGCCGGTATAGAAAAGTCACTCGTCACTCCCTCATGCGAGCATTATGTTAAGTGATTTATCGTGTTGCGCCGATTGCAAAGACACAAAGTGGGAAAAGCTTCAAGTGCCGCTTTGTCGTCAGGGCGGTACGTGAGCAGCGTCACTAAAAAGCCAAAGCTGGCAAAAAGGCCAACAATTGCCCTGCGCCATGCTGTTATTGTGCAGAAAAAAGAAGAAAGGAAAAAGACAGACTGAGGAAATGTTTGTGCTGCCGTCGGAAAGGTTATCGGTACGATGAATCGAAGTGCCTCCCTAGTTCCACCTTTCCATCTTTTTTGCAAGGCTGTGTTTCTTCGCGTTCAGCTAGAGATAGTGCGATACGAACGAGAATGCCATTGAGTGCAACCCGCCTTTAAACAGAAACCCTTGAGCTCGATTTTGGTACTTGCGGCGTACTCGGTCAAGGTTGCTTATACCATCGAGCAAAAGCACCTAGTAAGTTATAAACAATGCAGCTTTAAATAGAAGAGAATTAGATTTAATTTTCGCAGACTATTTCTTTTGTTTATTACTTGGTTTAAAAATACATTGATAAATTAACATAGTATTTTAGAAACTAGTTCGATTAAACTTTGTTATCTTCAATTGCTTAGTTCTAAACTTAGATGGAAACGCAAACCCAAACAAACTGGAAAACATCGGAAACAATAAAACTTTTTACATTTGCACTTAGCACACCGCAGACTAAAGTTTCTAACAACTTACCCTTTTGCCACATATGTTTTTCCTTAATTAATCAGTTTTTTCAAAATCCCTAATATATTCCCTTGCTAACACTCCTAAGGTACATTAAAAATCCAAACAAAATTTAGTCAATCTTATCATGCTTTTTTCATCAATGTACTTCAAACTTGATATTCAATTATCGTGTGTGTTTTTGCGTGATGATGATTACATCTTGAGAATGCGTCTTGTAATTTTTAAAAAATGGTTTACGCACTTTGATTCTATATGTGGTTTCTAAACAAAATAAATCAAATTTAAAATAATGAAAAAAATATCTGTGTGCAACAAAGCAAGGACTCTAAGTAGCAAAATATATTTAATTTAACAACAAATTGTATAAATTCTTTTGCGTAGTGAAAAAAAACACTAACAACATCAAAACATTTATTTAATATTGAAGAAAACAATTTTATAGTTATTCACTAGAGAATTTTGATTTGTGTTAACATAACCTCATAAATATTTATTTTGGGTTTATAATAAAGTTGCTGATTTTTAAATCAACTGCATATTCAATTTATTATTAAAATTTTTACTTTGTAAATGCTCATTAACATTTACAAACTGCAATTATTTTCACAAAACATGGTGCACGTTTGAGTAAAACTAATGATTAAAAACAGGTTGGAACAATGCAGAGAATGTGTTAATGAATTCATTAGTTCACCAGGAGCAGTAGGAATGTTTGTTTTACTTCAGAATAGAGCATAATGCAATAAATGCACATAATAATGCTTTTTGTTTTTGTGCATTAACATGATTTGTGTTAAAATTCTAAAGATGTAGACGTGAAACAGATGAAAATAGTTGAAGAACAATGCACAAATGATGAATAAACCAGTTTGTTTGTGCCAGTTGAATGCAATAACAATAATAATTGTTTTTGTAACTGTTATTACAAATAATGATATTTACGTCCTAAGTATTGAAAAAAATATATTTAATAAAATAATAAGAAAATTTAAATCTATTTACGAGTGAACAAAAATTTTTCTTTTGTTATTTAACAATTATTTAAATTTATTTTATTTATTAAAATAATTTTTATTAGATTTAATTTATTTATCAATATGTAACAATGAATTGCCATATTTAGTTACTTTTATTAATATCCATTTTTTTCAATTTTTATTATTCTTGTAACCGAACAACAATATCGTTGAATGCTAATTTGTTTTTTTATTTTTAATAAACACAAAATTAATATTTTTGTATTGTTGTTACTAGATTATTTATTTTTACTGCTAACATAAAGATCAGGCTGGTGTGAGTTAACGCCGGCGCCTCCACCCAAAGTTCTCATATATATTGCTTATTAATGCAAAGCCATTGTAATTGTGATTGATATGCTGACAAATATTGACAATAACAAAATGAATTGCAAATATTATCCAATTTTTTATAACTGAGTACTTTGATAGTATTTATTTAATTAACGCAATGCATGTGACATCACTTAATTGTGATTGGATCAACACTAAATAAAATAACTCGAAATTTGAGCTATAGATATTTTAATTATACTGTATACTACATTAAATTTATATAAATTTAATTTATAATATTTTTTTTATTATACAATTATATTCTTACTACTGTATTTCAACGGCCATCTACTACGCCGATTATACCAACTTTTGTAATTAAAGATTTATGGTCCATTCGAGCGTTTATTGCAATATTGAATATTTAGTCCTTTAGCGTGTTGAATGTCTTTGGAAATGATTAACATTTAATATACGATTTTGCGCTGCCAGCCATTGAATATCTGCACTTGTGCACAAAGTTAGGCGTTAATTATTCAGCAGCCATTGTGTCATAGCATATAAACTACTTAGTTTACTTTGTGCATGCAATTTGTTTCCATTATTAAAGTATGTATATTAGCAAACTAAATTATTTTTGGAGAAGAGTCAACCACTGAAAACAAGAGCTAAAAATAATATTTTGCAATTTTACAGTTATTGTTTCTTTAGCTCATGTTCAAGATCTTTTTGTTTAAATTAGTTTAATTTAATAACAATAACGTTATATATATTTTTATTTGAAAGAGAAACTGATGAAAATTGTTAATATCTAAGGTTTTTTGACCGAAAAAACAACGACACAATGAATAATTTGCTCTTTTACCTCTCAAATTTATATATTTATAATTTATTAATATTTTTCTGAAGTTTTCTATTTAACTAATTTAAACAAAAATTCTTTATTTTAACATAAAACAAAAGAAAAATTGTCTGCGGATTGATAAGTTTAATCATATTTATTGAACGTTTAAGATTTTCATCTAAGATTACTTTAATTGTTTTGTAATTAATACCACTACTTGTGTTGTTCATTTACTAAACTTCAACTAAATTACTTTTACTTGAAAACTTTTAATTGTTAAGTTTTAATTAATTAGTTAATTAGTTAAACATACAATTTTAATTTAATTCTATAATTTTTTTAAATAACAATCAATAATTAATTATGCAGCTTTGCATTTTAATCAAAGCTGTAAAATCTTACTTTGAAAACAATAACTGCTCATTTTTTATTATTTCAAATACATCTTTGTAATTGAAGTGGTACATGTATAAAACATGCATCTTAAATAAATAATAAAAAAATATGTTAGGACTCACTCGCTGTTTAACCTTTTGACCTATAATTTAGGTTTTCGAGTATTCGCCCAGGTATGCTGCACACATGCTGCTACATACTCTGCCGGCGTCAGGTGGTTGGTGTAGGGCAAGATGTAGGCTGCATACCTCCGAGTGCAATCGATTCTTGTTGTCGATATTTCAAGAACCCGGAAGGTATTTTCAATTAATTGGAATTCTGCTCCAAAATGGCATACCGTACAACATTATGTGAAGTTGATAAATTGAACAAGCTGCAATACAATCTCTTGTTTAATAGATCGTCAATCAAATTCTAAGCTCATATAGTTAATTAATTAATTCCATTCATTGTATCGTCTTAGCAAGCGTCAAATATTTTATTTAATAAAGTAAATTATTCAATAAATATTTTCCCTACTTTTCAATCTTCTAGAAAGTCTGGAACAACCCAGCGAGTATTGTGCAAGTTGTTTCTGTTTGTATTCGACGGTGTTGATTTGGAATGAGTTAACTTAGTTTCCTGATTTTTCATTCACTCGCTTGCATTGTGCGATGCTCGTTTGATGAGGGGTTTGGGTTCACACACCACCCGGCATGCATGCCAACGTGCATTGTGGACGATCGATTTTATTGTCGTTACCGCCTTCGTAACGTGTGTGCGAAGCTTTTCACTCCCTTTTCGTGCCTTTGGCCTGGTTTTCGTGTTTGTTTTTATTTTTGGGCCAGCGTTAAAAAATTCTTACCAGGAGTAATAAATTATGCATATGTCTCAGTGTTGTTCACACGACAATACGTTTAATACTACAGATTTTCCGAACACGAAAAACCAACTGTCAAACACTAACTTTCAAATATATAATCATTTTCTCTCTAAACTAAACGTTTCTCTAAAATATAATTTATTTGTATGCTACACCTAAATCAAAACTTTTTCAAGACCATCATTAAAATTCTTGAACTGACTTAAATTATTTTTAATTTCTCTATGACTAATTAACTCTAAACTTTTAGGCAATTTCTTCAAACTAATTTAATTGTACTATTATTAATTTAACTGAGTCAACTAAGTTTACATTTGTTATTTTAGCACAATGCCCAACTAACCATCTACTAGCTATCAGCTAAATGATAGATGTTGAGGATGATGAGAGTGATTCAGCAACCAAAGCAAAACAACAATCGAATTGGGCCACTCGCTCATCTAATAGTCCCCTAGCGGTTAATTATGCACTGATAAGTGATTACCTTTCCAGAAATGCATTTGTCCCTACTGCTGCTGGCATAAGTGCTGGAGGCGGTTCAAACCGCCCTATTGCAGTCGCCACCATGAACACAGTCGGCGTGACGGATATGTAACTCATTGGCCGCCGGCCTAATTAAAGTATCTATATTTACGTGTTTGTGATTGACGACTATACCGAGTGTGGTGGTAATATTAAAATAATTCCATGTGGCGTGCTACACTAGGTAGCCTATAATAGGAAACAGAAGCAGTTGCTGTGAGATTAAAATCAACGTCGTGTGCTGAGTGTATATTGATGTAAATGTTGTAAACATTGACGACCTTGGACGATATAATTAGTTCATTAGTATATGATTTTTTTACGTTCAACTTCACAACGTTAAAATTTATGTATACCTGCATAATTTATGCATAGATTGATGCTAGTTTAGTATATTGAAGGTAAGAAGTTAGTTTAACTGTAATATTGAAAAACTTAACAAACATGCAATAAAATAGTTGTAATTAAAAGAAAGTTTTAATTAATATTTAAATAAGAGAAGTTTAATTTAATAACAATAGAAAACTTAATTAAAATGAACTTATTTGTAGAATTAATTAAAATAGAGCTGACAGATATAGAAATGCTTTTATGTTATTAATTTAAATATACATTTGCTTGGTTAGGTTTTAAAAGAATTTTCACTTGTAGAACAATTTAAAATGTCAGAGAAATTTTAAAATTCTATATTTCTTAACAAAGTTAGAGAAAAAAAAAAACAATCAAGTTTAATTATGTATAATATATACAAATTGCATTAAAACTCAATAATTTTCTTTTATTTTCTCAAATCAATTTCTTTAAATTTTTTTTGTTTATTATTATTTATTTGGCGTACTAAAAAACACATTTATTTCAGACTGTAGACATTAATAATTTAGTTGATTTTAACAAAATGTAAATATTAAGATGCTTGGTCATAAAATTATTTATTAATTTAAAAATAACAAGAACAAACAATTCGCACTTTGTTTTCTATAACAAATATGTTTCATGGCGGAATATTTTAGGTTCTAACTGGAAACTGTTTCATTAATAAATTTATATTTATTGCTCAGAATAATTATTAATAATCAAGTATATATTAATTTTAAAAATTGATAGAAGTGTAGGTAAAAATGCACTTAGAGGTAGTACAATGCAAAGCTATTTCAGGTATGATTTAACATGGTTGTTTTGATGCGCTGAGAACATAAACTACTCTCGTCATATTGTTTATTATTAAAATTACTGTTTATTTATTATAGACCAGCAATAATTTTAAACAGCACTAAAATGCTTGGCACGTTGATTCAGGTGAATCTCAATCATACGTAAGTGTTATATTTTTAGTATTTTAGTAATAAATATATCCCAATTGCCTCTAAACCACGAACTAATTCTGTTTGTAGTCATTGTAGTCATCACTGAGTGAATTGTGTGTATCAAACACATCTTAGTTATTGTTTTACTAGTAAAACCAGGTAAAGTCAACGTGTTAAACTAGATAAGAACCGGTCAGTTTGGAAGCAGCAAATATTGCTGTGCACAATTCTATAGCTCACTACCATTAATAT
This sequence comes from Diploeciton nevermanni, assembly GCA_027575565.1. NCBI lineage: Eukaryota > Metazoa > Arthropoda > Insecta > Coleoptera > Staphylinidae > Diploeciton > Diploeciton nevermanni. Next base: position 2,334,166 of record JAODIE010000013.1, read on the forward strand.
ATCTCCTATTTCAATCTCATCTCTAAAACGATGTCACATTCTTTCGCGATGCCTGTATCACGCCAATCCTGCATCAATCTAAATCCGCCGCCGACGCCGTGGCCGTCACAAACAGCGCGCGCGCGTCCCCCGCGAACGACGGCGTCGTCGGCGGCAGCGTACCGATTACCCGTGCAGTCGCCTAGTGTATGACGGGCGCGCACTGTCGGCGTACGCATTCCTGCTGCGCGACCACCCGCTACAAAACGCACACCAAAACGCGCTGCGACCGCGCAATCAACGCCGCCGTACTTTGCATCAATGGCAAACCGAGGTTGACACCAGGTTCTTGCTTCGAAACCGTACGTCAATTGAACTCGGTCTAAAATAAAGTCAACTGCAAGCAACTCATGTTCAATGAATTTAAAGTGTTGAAGAGTGTGTGAAAAGTAAACAATATCTACAAAGTGACGGTATATATTGTCTAACAAGGTGTTTATCGACTTTATAAATCATTAAAACAATTAACTTTCGTAAATTAGGTTTAAACTATGTGAATACGTTGTCAAATAGATTTCCTTCACAAATAATTTAACTGTTTGTGTACCTAGTGCTTATAGCTGGTAATTAGTGAACGCAATGAATTTTATCAGTAATATTTCTATACATTCAGGATAAATTAATAAATTGTGCGCATATAGTGATGGTTATACTTTAGTCTGAATCCTGACTAACAATCATCATACAAAGGTCAGTGTTTTTCCATCATTTCTATCTATTATCACCTATTACAATCTGATATCAATTTATCATCAACTCTGTCATGCCGAGCTAGTTGTGCGTTTCTGGCTTTCAAGTCCGAAGTAGGCGCAAAACAGGAAACTAAAAACAACAAATGTCTAAAGCTTTCTGCCGCTTGAAGCACTCAAAAGCATCTTCAAACTCACTTTACGTGCATTTGCGACATTCCCTCATTTATTAGGAGGCATTCAGTTGAGCACAGTAGAAACTAAGTTTGAAGACTAAGAGCCTAAAGTCGCGTGAAACTAGCAATAGTGGTGAGATAGAAAGTTGAGAAGCATGTTAATGCAAGAGCTGAAAGTCTGCTGATATGGCAGATTATATCACAATCAGGCAGAGACGTTAAGTTGTCACCCACATGCTCGCGGCTGAACTTTAACCGCCAACGCCGCTCCTGGAAGACAGAACATTTAATTTACTAAAGCAAGCCGCACGAAGCAATAAAGATTATCCAGTCATTCATGCTCGCAATCAGTTTACGGTTTGAATGATATCTATTTCATAGAATAGTTACTTCAAAGCAAGACCACACAATTCGTATATTTTTTATGTACTTCTCAGGTTTTAATTGATTATAAATTGTTTTATTGTTTGCACATGTTTGAATCACTAATCTGATAACATTATGTAAATGTCAATCATTTTCTCACTTTACGCTCTCTCGCTATTACTGGCTGAGATTTAATTCGGATGAATTGCGGATGCAACTCAGTTTTTCAATTTGCTAACAGTTCAAAATTGCGTTTTATGCTTTTATCCAATAAACATAATCTAAAATACTCTCTTACTAGAAATATTTACATGCGTAATATTTTCGCACATTTTCGCACATTTTTTACGTTTTTACCTTGCACATTGTTCCATAAAATAGATGATTCATTTATTTAAACTCCAAGTAACATTTATTTATTTTTCCTGCTCACGATGTGGCCAAAACTAATTAATTGACAACAAAACATCCAATGGCGCTCATAATTATTGTGCATTTTAACAATTTTATGATTCTCACAATACAAAAGCATAAAATATAGGAAAACATTAATGGATATTTTTCGATGGATGCATCCATTACAGTTCATTGTCTCTTTGTTAAGCGTTCTCATAATAAATGAGTTTTAGTTTTTTAGTTTTTACTATAATTCAACGTCAGTATCTATTTACGTCAGAAATGAAATCAATTGAATTCATTTAAAAACAAAACCAAAATAAATTTTGCTTCGATATTTAGAGTTTACAATAAACACGATTACCTTTTTGTAGTTCATGTGCTTTAATTTACGATTTTTTTAATTTGTAGCTAGTAAATTACGTATTTATTATTATTTAGTTTTTGTTGTCATTATTATCGAATAATTTATTACATCAATTTTGAGTTATAATTTTATTTGGATGTTGTAGCAATGAATATGTTTTGTTGTTACTTTTCTTAATCGATTTCTAGTCATCAACGTTTTGTTCATTTGCATAGCAAGTTGTTTTGATTGTATTTAGAAATTATCAAATATGTTTGCAATAAATCAAAAATATTAAAATAACAATACGTTGATGAAAAATACTGAGGTAGTATCATATAATGTTTAATAATTTTCAGAACAAAGCTTGATAACCAAATTCTCTATGCAATTTTTCTTGTAAAAGAAACCTACACGTGGATGAAAGCAGGCGTTTGCATTCTCAGTATTTTGTTATTATAACATTTTGTTTATCGTAAAACTATTTGCTATTTATTAACATGCAAAAGAGTTGATTTTAATTAGTTTGTTTATTGGTAAACTACAACCATTTTAAAATCCATTAAAATTTTTTAATACATTATTCTCTAAACTTGTTTCTAGTCCAAGTATAAAACTATGATTCTTTAATTATGTAAATTAAATAACACAAAACTGACTCTATTCCACGCATATTCATCATATTCATTTAAGCCAGGAAGGGATTCAACCTACGTAGCATTTTTCTCAACTCAAATACCCGAATAAATAACAAAAGGTTACGTGCCACAGAACTTAGTAGGGATGATAGTGTGCGTTCTTGTATTTCACCTATAACGCGTAGGGGCGGCGGTGAATGCTAATGTAAGAAGAAATTCGGGTACTTGACGTTCATTAGCTGTTTTGTATGAATGAAACAAAGAGGAATCAAGGTATTGGATGTAAGGTCGGTGATTATCAATGGTAGAGAAAATTAAATCAATGGGAAAGTGGAGGATTTACTAGTGGAACTTCTTGAAAAGACACAAATTGCAGATGTAGAATTAATTTGTAGGAGAATTAAACTTGAAAAGAAAAAGATTTATGTTGTTTGATAGAATGTTATTAAACTTTATACACACTTCTCACGCTAGTTAGACAAAAAAATAATGAAAGAAGTTTGATTAATTTAGTTATATAGAATTTTCTATTATCAGCTAATAATTAATCTTGTCTTTTATTTCTAATCTAAAATATGTTTCTTATATTAAATTTTCTTTTTTATCTTAAGGGATAATTATTTCTAGTACGTTCTTTCGATGAGCTGGAAGCATTGAATGTTCAAGTTGATTGCATCCATATGTAAAACAGACTACTTCCGCATTTTCTCATTTCCACCCGCCACACATGCAAGGTATGCCAGTGAATGCAAAGTGTACATAATCAACTTTTTTCTCTGACGTTTTGTTACAAGCACCGAGAGATACACCTTATCTAACAAATATTATACCCAAACTGAAATAGACAGAATTGATCTTTTTATTGGAAAAATATTGCAATTGAAAACTCAAGTTATTGTTCGAATGAATATCGACAAACCAAAGATTAATTCAATGAGATATACATTTCAATGTTTACAAGAATAAATTTATTATTATAATTTGATAAGATGTATAAACCACTTGAAGAAAACAAGCTAAGCACAATTATTAACAAATAATTATTAATGTAAATGTCATTTGTACAAATTGAAGCCTATGCATGAATTCTGAAAACAACGCAATTAACAGTCATAAATCATACCACGAGCACTAAATCTCTAAATCAACGAATTATCCGTGATCAAGCCACAAGGTTGCGCCTTGCGCTTCGAATTGCATTCACAAAAGAACACACACATCAAGCATGAGTATGAATATCATTTCATTAATGACCAATACACATTAAATGCACCTCACAATGAACAAAATGCAGCATTTGGAATATTTATTGACTTTTAAAAGAAAAGCATTTACATCGAATAAAAATTTGCCTTTATTGTAAATGTTAAGTTTTTAAACTAACTAAACTATACGGTTGAGGTTTTTGGTAGAGTTGTGTGTTTGTTTTGTGTCGAGTTAACTTACTGTGTATAAAACTGGAATGGAAATAATGTGCGGCTTTTTTTCGTGGACGGAAGATAATAATACAAACGTAAGTAGTTTTAATTTACTTTCTGACGTGTTTCACTTGTTTCGCTATTTTTGCATGCGGATTGTGCATTAATTATTTCATTATATTCATATATCAAATTGTGCAATTGTCAAATGTTTAGTTATTTTATGGAACCAAAATAAAATTAGACACATAAAAATTAATCAATGCAGAGTTTCACTACACTTACTGATATTCCAAGAGATAACTATTTTTAACTATTATTTACAAGCATACAGAATCAGGTTATTGATAAGCCAAATTCATAAACTTGTTATTTACCTACTTAAACCATACACTTACTTCTAAACATTGATATTGCTAGACTATTAAAAGTTGTTATGTTAGGCAATCAAAAACGGAATTGACACTTCCTCGATTTTAATTCATGTCAATACATTTTATTAATATATCAAGGCAGGAGCAGTTGTAGACGTCCTTGACGTGAGTCATGTGTAGAAGATGATTATTGAGTACAATTTAAACCAACTGTAACTCGGTATTCTCAACATTTTTAGAAACTATCTAGTTACAAGGTAAATGTCTGTACAACTAAACAAACATCACTTTCGTTGTGGTTTTGTATACATTATTGACAGTTTGCTTTCCACATTTTTTTCATTACACATATCAGCGTTCAAGCACTTATGTGACTTCACAATTTCACACCGGTTGACATATTAGAGATGATGTTCAAAGGAGGCGACAACAAAACGCGGCTAAATTGCTAAATTAAATTAGTTGCTCGACAGTGCGTGAAATGCGAGCAGTGTGCAAAGTAAAGCACAATAAGTCTAACAATATAATAAAACTATTTGAGGATGTGTCAAAAGAAACTATTGTTATCATGTTTTTTAAGTCATTGCAAGCATTTGTAATGGCTTGAAAGTAAACATTTAGTAAAATAAAATTAACTGGTAGTTGCAAAGTGTCTAATATTTATTTCGTTGATGAAATTTCACTATAACACTTACTGAAATTTACATAATAGAACGTTTTCGGTGTGATGCCTCCTTTAGTATCAGTATACTAAAGAAGTAGAAATTGTTGAAACTGAAGAAGGTAACACGCCAAAAAATTTACTAGTGCAAAAACAATAGCAAATTATTTGTCATACTTATTGACTTTTAATTGAGTAAATCCAAGTGGAAATTAAGTGCACCTTATGGTTCAAAAGTTAGATGTAATTTTTATAGAATAAAGTTCTAAGTCTAAAGTTATATAACATGATATTTATTTAGGATAAATACTATTTAAACACATTCATTATTTATTGTATCAATTGTCTAGTGAATCCTAATATTAAGCTATAAATTGCTAAAAATATTCACAAAATTGTTTCAAACATGATCTCACACATAGACGTGTTTCGTTTGTTTGACCTTTCGATTAGCCTAGTCCATCATTATTTAATGTATGCAGATCTCAGAAGATTAATTGCATCGACATAAAAAGATGCCGCTATTTTTGGCCTATCGATGGATATAAATCATAAACGCTTTGGTTGGTCGATGTATACATTGTTACGTCAACTTTTTATCAATCGGGCTAGTATTTTTCCTGGTGAGTGGCGAAGAAATACGGAGGCGTAGGGTGCTAACCTGTTGGGCCATTGAATCAGGTCAGCTTCTGCAAACTACCAACATAGCAATTAGTAAATTCCGGAAATTCTCAGCGTTTGCATTTTCATCAGGTTGTTATGCGTGCGCGGCGGTTTTACTTTAAAATGTCAAGGTTGGGAATTATAGATGGGGATGCATGTTGCAGACGAATGCAATTGGCGAGAAAAATGAGTATGTCAAGTACAACAAGGCAAGAACTGGGTTTGTTTATGCCAATCCTTGAGTTTAGAATGATAAATAATTGTAGTTTGTATGTATGCGTCATTTCCGTTTTTTGCTCCTGTAATTTAAATCCGGAATATGCCTTATTTGTAGAAATGCAAAATCGTGTGATCGTGAGTTGAAATTGAGAATAAAGCCGGATCTGAATTGTTGAATGATTCGTGTTTCAATCATTGTCATGCGAAAAGTCATAATAATCATATTGCAAATCCAATAAATCTAACATTCTGCAAATACCATTTTTTCGACTAATTTTAATAATACTTTTTCATTTCATGCTTTTTGACATTTTTGTTCTGCACCGTTAAACTATCCGTCATTACATTCTTGCTAAAAAAAATACCTATTCTAAAAACATGTCATTGAAATGTCAAACATGAAGATTTTTTTTGATTTGATTCGATTCTATTGTGCTCAGCAATGACCTTAAACATACAGAATTTGTCTCTTTACTCTTTGATTTTCTGCCGAAGACTTATTAAATGCAGGCCTAAAAATCCGCTTTGGATTTTTTGTTCTCATTTGACGTCGTCAACATTTACCCCCCAAAAATATAACAAAATATAACATTTATATTAAAACATAAATTCTATTATTACCTGATTTATTTTCGAGTTTTCAAATGAGTAAAGACGTTAAAACAATTCTCCATAGCTACAAAATTGCCTCTTCTTCTGCTAAAATTTCATTGCCATGCGGAATTCTTTATCCTTTATGATATTTTTTGTGGCTTGGCGACTTTATTTGCTCTGTTCGTGCGTAAGTAGTACTAAACCAAATAAAATGTGGGGTAGATTTATTACTCTTAGCGCGTTTTATTTCTGCGTCAATCTGCGCGCACTTTTATCGCCGCCGCCGGCGTGTTTTACGATGGCGTTTCGATGGTGCTTAAAAGCTGTGATGGCGATACAAAGCTCTGTTTGACTGCAAATAACATAATGCAACGCGAACTTGCGCAAGTAACGCTTAAGCATTAATAAAAAGAGAAAATGCACTGTTAAGATTATATGCGACTGTTCAACTCTTTAATTCAGAAAGAGATAATCTAAAGAAAAAGTTTTTTTCTAGTGTTTAGCTTTAATTAATTAGAATCAAAGATGGATTAACTATGTTCAATAAATACCATTAACAATTTTATGTACAAATGATTTTTTGGTATTTCAAACTAAATATTAATTTAAATATTCATGTTTACTTTTTATAAAATAAATTAATTTTTTTAAGAAAATAAAAAGATGTCAAATATTATTATTTTCTTGGAACACATTCTTTAAAGTTAGATATTATTTCTTACTCACAGAAAACAGTCAGTAAAGTTTCAAATTTTTTGTAAGATGCTGAATAAGTTGAAAACTACAAAAGATATTTAAATTCTGCAAAAAGACATAAAAATATACCTTAAACTTACTATAGAATTGTTTTCTTTGCTGTAACTAAGTTTCGTTTACTCACTAACCGTTGATATTTTTTTTTCTTCAAAATTCTTGAATATTTAAATTCTATAACAACATTAATAATAGAAATAATTGTCTACATATTACTTTTTACATTATTAATACTCCATTAAAACTAAAAAATATAAACTTACCAAATTTTGTGTCAAAATTAAAGAAGTTTTCTCCATAGTAGCGGGTGACCTTTGAATATGTTTAAACTAAACTTAATTACATACACGTCGTGTGCATCCTGAGCGCGTCGGATTTTGGCCTGGGTGCATCAACAAGCTCTTTATTTTGAGTAAAGATTAAAAGATTCATGCTTGCGCTTTTCTGCACACGCAGCACGACATAAAGACTCAACATCCGGTTTAGGGTAATCGTATCTGCTATGGTAAAGTAACTTGAAGATCTACACGAAGACAAATATGCCCGCATATTCCACTCAGCATGTCTTAATCCTGTATTAAAACGTGTGCTCTAATTACTTTCACTCGTTGGAACAAACTGTACATGTGCGAATAATATTGACATAATTAATTAACAATTTCTTCTAAGCAAACAATGATAAATTGCACTCAAGCAGATGACCAACTCTTCCAACATGGCTACGAGAAAAAAATGCCATTTTTATAATTTAAAAGGGTTTATTTCCGCAGCTTTATTTCATATTTCATTGTTAGATAGTAACACTGTTGTCATCCTGTTTGTCCTCGACACGGTGAAAATAATTAACGCCGACAGATTTAGTAAACGATAAAATACAGCGCGCAAGATAATGTGCAAGCAGAGATGCACCCGGAGGCTGGAAAAATGCGCTTGTTTTTAATTAAAAACTAATCGCTCAACTTGACAACGCGTTGATGTTTTTTATGACGTCAATTTATGAACATAATTATGCATCTGCAAGCATACACTGTGTGTGAAATAAATTAATTTTATCGCGTTATTGATCTAAAAACTTAATCGCAAACTGTAATTTTTAAAATATAAAATATAAATCCAGATTCAGATGACTTGGAATTTTAGATTTTACATGAAAGCATTAAAGAAATAAATCAGTTTCGCATTCTCCAATTACTAATTCACGACGGGAATTAGTCTAATACTCAAATTTTTAAATTCCGTTTGCAGGTACAGTTTTTTAAACACTAATATATATGTACATGTACAGAGCGCATAAATATTTAAAGCTCAGTTGCGATGCTGGTTCAAAGCTTAAAAGCAACATTTTCTATGCGCATACCAGGCAAGTGCAAACGCATTGAGCTTCATCTGCATACACAAAATGTTTGATATGCCTAAAGTTTTGGCCCTACATCCGGGTTAAGCAAATGCTGAGCACCCGGATGATGCAGGCGAGATTCGAATTTTACACGGCGACATGCAAAGCAGAATGCAGATCTACATTTTGATACAAATAGGAGAACAAAATAGAAGAGAACAAGAATGCTGCTGGAATTTCCGTAATATTATGAAATATATTGCGTGCTTTTGGCTTTACTTTAGAATGAATTACAATTAATATTTGCTAGAAACAACGAGCACTTTATTTTGATGGGTTTCTGATTACTAATTATCATTAATGATTATTTTGCTAATTTACGATGAAAAGATAAGGGTATATTATACAATGTAGCCACAAAAGAGTTGAATGTTCAGAAATAAAAGAGTGAAGGGACAAGCGTACAATGTACTTCGTTGTGCAATGTTACGTTCCTTAGGGAAATAACGAGCTCAAGGGTTTACGGATCATAAAAGAATTGGTTTGGGAATAATGACTCGTTGATGTTGTTGACGTCGTTAGTTGCTGACGTTGCATTTTTCAAGCTCAAACAAACTTAAATGAACTTAAAATTGTTATTCACAAAGCAAAGGCTCGTACATCATGTTACTTAATTTTTTGAAAAAGCGATGATATTACATAAAACAAATAAATTTATTTTTGTAATACCAACAAATTCATTAATAAAAATGCATCAAAATTTTGGTTTTTACACAAATATACAGGTTTTAAATGCTTTAACAAAAATTCTCCGCTCTGTAGCTCAGTCGATAAACCGTTTGACTGTAGTAATGATAGCAAAGTGCATATTTTTCTACAAAAATCAGTTGTAATAACTGTTAATAATTCTAGTAGTAGTAATAATGCAAAGTAATAGAATAGATAGGGGTCAAGTATGGTGTTGGTATCTGACGTGGTTGCAGTACGCTTCAAAAATAAGATAAAGATGTTTCTTGGAAGACATTAATTAAATAATATTTAAAAATCTAATAATAAATCATAAATTTTATAATTTGTTAAAAAAAGAAGATTTAAAAACAATATCAACAAACAATGTAGAAACATTTCAGAACACAAAACTCTTCAATAATTTGTAATAATGTACCCAAACTTGTAATACTAGAATCTCTCATGCTTTAATTGCCTCTTAAAAAATATCTTAAATATGTATCAATTAAAAATTAATTATCTTCATGAAACTTTAGGAAAACTAATCTCCGACTGCAATTGACCGCACTGAAACTCAACTTCGAATTACTTCACCCGCGTGGAATTGATTAATTGCTAATGAGAAAACACAATTGAATAAACAATTGCACTGGCATAATTAGAAAAGCAAGTCATGCGAAAATTGATTTAAATTAGTTATTACCCAACATAACATACTAAACATATGCCCGGCGCCTCCACCCGTAACACACAAGCAGATGTCGTGCGATCAAACAAACTGCTACACATGATATTTACATTTGCCTCAAGCCGGGTAAAAGCCAAGCATCTAATGCATTTTGCCAGCAGTTAAGTCGAGTTGCACTAATACTGCCGCCTACCAGCCGTAATCGTTTGCATTCAGTCGCTGCGCGCTTACCAGTGATGACGACTGCATTAATTTCAAATTGTGCTTTGGATAAACACTAACTAATGCAATTGCATTTATAGACAGATATTTGAAACGTTGTGGTTAAAATCAATAAGTTAGTGGTAGAATACTATGAATTGTAGTTTAAAGTTTACTATTGGGAGCATTGTAGTAATAACCAAAGAGAGATCTGCATCTATCTGAACCGGTATAGCTACCGTGCGGTTAGGGGTGAAACGTCCAGTACGATGTTGTTCTATGACGGCAAGGGTAACAATGTTTTTATAATTTAATACTACAATATCCTATAACGAATGGGTACAAAATGATAATGATAATTTAAAATCAATATTTATTTGAGATCAAAACCAAGTATGTTGGCGCTGCATAAGAAACAGAGTTTTATTCTTATTATCTATAGGTAAAAATGTAATATAAAATCTCAAATATTTATTGGGGAATTAATAATTAAATTAATATTAAATTTAATATTAAATTAAATTTACACTGATTATTTAAATTTATTAATTTAAAATTATTTTTGTTTAATTAAATTTGTTTAAAAACATTTTCTATCTCAAAATAAAAATATTTTAGAAACTTTTTGACGCAATATTTTTTTGACAAGAATGCAGAAAGCAGTAACAACTACTGTATTTGTTAGAACTACTGCATACATAAAATATACTTCAAAGCAGAATTTCTGTGACATATTCTCAACTATTTTACAAGCAATTCTGCTTTTTTCTATATTACTATTTCAAAAATTTTATAAATTTAGTAATAAAAAAATGCGTGTTGTTGAAAATATTGCAAGTGATTATTAATTTGTTTATGTTAAATATTTAAAAATATTACAGTTTTTTTAAATAATTTTTGTCAATCTTTTTGCTCAAATAACTTTATTTTAATGAAACATATGATAATCATTTGATTAGAATTTAAAAAAATAAACTGAAATATATCCCTCAAACTGATTCTCCAGCTTTTTCAAATTTAATATTGCATTGACTGAATTACCATAAACGTATCTGAAGCGTTTGTGAAGTGAATGAACAAATTGAAAGTACGCCATTTTATTCAACGTTAGGTTGATCCATTTTTACCCGAGCACAAATGGCCGCCAATATCGGCAAACATTGTGATAGAGTACATCCTAAACGGAATTTTGTGAATGGAAACATGTTAAGTTATCGACATGTTGAGTTGTTGATTTAGATGCAGGGAGAGAGTTTATGTTGATCCTAATAAATCTTATTGAAAATGTAGTATTTGGTATAGTCGCCTGCAATAAGTCCAACAATATATAAGTAAAATGATTTATAAATTCAATATTAAAAGCAACAGGAAATCTCCATTTGAAGAACTAAATAAAAACGAAGTAAATTTTTACATGTTTTCCATCTTCATAAAATACATCTTATGTGTGGTATCTATTTATACTCGGGTCATGAAAGTAAGGTAAACTGAAGGAAATCGAGTTAAATTCAAACTAAAGTGTTTGCACTTAAAGTTCAGGACGTGTTTAGCTGGGATGGAATAAAAATGTAAAGTCAACAACCTTTTAAACTATATAAACCATTTTTTCTGTATAAATACAAACTTTCAACTAGCTAAATTTCCTTCTGCTGTTATTTACGAATGCAATAAATAACAAATATGAAAATTACATTTTCAAATATTTACCTAATTCTAACTTGTTCCGGCTTGGAATGCAAGTCTGTGCTGCTTCTCTCTCGGCTTTATAACAAGATTGAGAAGAATTCGCCGGCGACAATAACGGCGGCGGAAACGAAGCATCCGTAGGCGGCGACGGCGGTTGCTGTTGTTACAGCTACATTCTACAACAGTTGGGTTTTGTGGCTGGCGATGATAACGCGATGCAAACATGCAGGCGTGACGCAGGCAAACAAACGCACAATTTGTACGAAATCTCTAACAAGCGCGTACATTACAGATGCTGATAGAAACAAGAATAGCATATGAGACAATTGGCTATAGTCTATATTTTGTAGTTGCTTTGAGATTAATAGAGAACTTGCGTTTTGATATTTATTTCGTTGTGAAAAGTCCTCTTAATTTTTGATGATTGAGAAGAATAGATTTATGTTTATTGCTGAATATCGCATAAATTTATAGAAACCAGCAAATAACACATATGTTTAATCAAGTAATTTTTATTTAATTTGGCTATATGTGTACCAATTGTGTGAAACATACTCTAAACCGCCCTCATGATTAATGCTCACAAGAAAAGGGCACGTATGTCGCATCTAAGTGTCACACACATGCGTTTACGCTTGAATCTATTTAAAATATTACTTGCTGTTTATTTCCTTTGCTTTTTTCTCCCTCAGTTTCTTCAACAAAAAGTACAATTTCTCATATTTTTTTCCAAAAATATTTCAATTTCCTGAACATTACTGTAAAGTTGTGCTCTCTCAATTATATTATCTTCTACATTTCATTTTCTACTTAAAATTTTCTACGTCCCACGCTGCAATTTTCTGAACCAGTAACTTTTCAATTTGTACTCTGTTAATGTTATTCGCCGCTAGAAAAAAGTTGTGACCGTTAGAAATCGTTTGTTTCTATCGTAATCTTCACAATATTTGCACGGTGCTCGTAAGCGAACGTCTTTTCTAGTATTGACTTTCTTCTTTTGTAATTCATGTTTACTTTGTATTTCATTCTTGTTGGAAGTAGCGTCACAATAGCGTGACGATAAGAGACTGCCAAGTCACGGGGGGTTGGCTGGCCGTTGTGTGCTTTTGATTGTTGAACAAATACGCCGCCGACCACACGCGTCGTTGATTGATTTGGGAACCGAGGAACTGCGCTCCGTGAACCACCTAATCGAACTACAGAAAGTGATTAAGTTACGAGCAAACATTTGTTTCCAGATTTATGGACGATTGTTGGACAATCACTACATACTAAACCATAAAACAAATCATTAATCATTTTCTTGCTTGTATGAATTTATCGGTGCAATTGCTGAAATAAAATTAATTTATGTTGATTTTTGCTTACAGAATGATGAAAGTTATTTCGCTGGCGCTAATAAAAGTAAGTTATTAACTTCTTTGCTCTGCGTTTAGTCAAGTGCAAGAAAGTTTTATCTGATAATTGAACTGCTGATTGAAAATAATTAAATAAAGCCGATCGTAAAGACTCGCGGGACACTGATGTAATTACCATTAGCAACAATGCTCGTCGCTCACTGCTGATTGCGAGTGAAACAAATTTTCTACTCTACAAAAACACCTCCGCGCTAGATTAATCTTTGTGCGTGGAATGTACTATATTGGGTGTATTTGTTCGAGGACATGAGGCACAATAGTTCCGGGGCCAATTGGTGTATACTGGTGCGTGTCGACGGTGTCGTGTATTATCTGCGTCGATTGAGGATTTCCAAGTGCAATTTCGAGGGGATTGATCTCGCACACAGACAATTCAACCTGATCTACCGATTTCAGTTCAAAGCCTGTGCCGCTTGTGCCATTGATTAAATACGTTACCGGTATAGATACGCGTTTGTTCATTCAATATTTCCGGTTTGCATCGGTTTGCGCTGCCTATCAACTGCAATCAATGAAAATTTATTTTCGGCTTATCTACATATAAAAATTCTTACATTTTAAGTGATTAACGCGCTATTCAGCAGTATTTCTTAAGTGTCATAAGAAAAAATGACCTCTTTGCTAAATTACGCAAGGAAAGATGTTGCTTTTTATTTGTTGGAAAGCGGACGTGAAACAAGAGCGCTCATGCGAATAAAAACCAGACCATTGCTGCTCCAAAGCAAAACAGATGACAAAAACCGCCCTCATGTTTGCGGTCATAAGCTGAACTGTCATTTTTTGCAAACATTGCTGTGCAAAGATAATGAAACCATCATCGCAAAAATGTTGTAAACGATGATAAAAAATCGGTTGATTGGATGCCATGACCCAAGTCATTATCAATGAAAGATAAAACTGACTTTACTAATTGAATAAATAAAATGAGAAAAACACTAATTAAGTTCATAAAAGCAAGAAAGCAGCAGAAATTAATTGGTTGTCCAAAATGTAAAGTTCTGATGTTTACGATTGTTTGGCACATAATTATTAATTATTTTGAATATATAAATGTTCAATTATGTGTCTATTGATGATAATTAAAATATTTTTTTTCTTTAAGATGACAATATATTTTAATTGATACATAAACCAAAAATAATAAGTTGAAATATTAAAGCTTTTAATGTAATTTTAATAATGGAATTTAATTATTTACGTGACATTTACTTCACAAATTGCATTAAATGCTCACCGCGAATTCAAACCACATGGAATGAAATTGGATAAAATATGCGTGGCAGAAATTTATTGAATGCGTTAAATATTAAAACTAAAAACAATATGGGCAGTATTAGCAATATTAGTTATTGAGATTTGCTTTGTAGCAAATTATTACAATAAAAATTAAAAAAAGCAACAATAGGAAATTAGAATTTCATTGTAAAGCAGATAAAAAGACCCTTGATATGCACTACATTGAAAGTGCATTACATTTTCTACTCGACTCATGTTGCGCATTACATAAAAATGTGAATTCATTATTCTGAAAAGATGCACAAACCTACTCAGTGCAAAGCCACGACTTTCCCGGGAAAACGTTGTGCGAATATGCACGCGCTTACATTATCAACCCCGAGGAATGTTTTAATATGCAGAGCTCTATTTGAATGCGTTTGCATTCCAACAGTAACGTTGATTGTAATAGAACAAGAATGACGCCGCGTTTCACAAAAAATACAACGTATAAATTAATTCCCCACACGGGCTCAAACTGGCACGCTAGTAATAACCCAAAATTAATTAAATTCAAGACGCTGGACATAAATATGTAGGCATGCACAAAAAGTATTTTTTTGGGAGGTTGGCAGATCGATGTCGAAATCGAGATTACACCGTTTGCACCGCTTTTTTCTACGCTGCGCTTACTTATTTTTGGGGGTCATACAATGAACTGGAATTGTTACCACATTTTCATCACTGAGCATGTTTAAGTGACTAAGTATCTCAAGGTAAAATAATTGGAAATTAAAAATAATTTCCTAACTAATTATCAAGTTAATTAAATGGCGGTCGTTGGAACATTTACTCGCGCTAACTTGATTAAAATTAAGACCATCATGTAATTTGCTTGTTGACAAGAGAATTACAACGAAATTGAAATTTAAATGAATTGTCCAAGATTTTCCAGTTTTGCTGAAAATAGGTTTACCTGGATGTGATAAGAGAATTCAATTTATTTAAGAGACATTACTGCATTGATTTTTCTTATATGGCATTGGCGCTTTATGACAGTTTATGAGCACATTGAACGCACTGAATGCAGAGAGTTAAAGGAAGGAGTTTGTTGAAACCTGAGATTTATATTTTATTGGTCTGCGCATTATCCTCTGAGAGATATTTGAAGAGAAGTTATTGAAACCGAATGCATTTTTAAGAAGTAAAGAAGCGTTTTATCTTGTAGAAACTATAAATAAATTGATAATAAAATAACAATTAAAATTGGTTTGCAATGAAAATTAGTTATTAGAAATGTAATAATATAAACTATTTTATTTTCATATTTTTTGGTTTAAAAACCTTTCATTTTATTATCGATTTTCATTTCTAACTAGCAAGTAGTGTTTTGTTTGGAACATAAACCAAGTAAATAAATAATAAATTATTTACTCACTATTATTACAATAACCTTGGTAAATTATTTTTTTGTCAATGTCATTGTCTATTTATTTTATATTTTTATTAAAATTGATATTATTAAATTACATAATGTTATATTCAACTACGGTTTTCCATCTTATACCGCAATGTAATATTTATATTTAATTTCCAGTCGGTTTGCTGGAAGTAACTTTATCACCCAAAAAGGATCACCTTGAAGAAATATTGCTCTACATTTTCTAGCACTCTCATTTTAAGTGCAGCTCTTGGCTTGCGTGAGTTCACCTAAGTATTCGGTTAGTAACGAATTAAAGTGCAAGAATAATTACACCGAGCGTGGCCGTCAACGAAGCAAATTAATCATTGAATGTGCTTGAGGGACTTGTATATTTTTCCGCGTTATTACTTTATTTGCTGAGGTAGAAGTGCGTATACCAGCGCATCAAACTTGAAGTGATGTCTGACAATACAGAAATACTAGAAATACGAAAAGCGTAAAATGTTTATTTTTATGAAAGAACGCAATATTTGCAGCAAAAACATTTTTACTGAATGCTCTAAGCTACAGAATAAAATTTATCATGTTATTAATGACTCACAGTTAAATTTTTAATTTTTGCCTTAAGAAATACCTCAACCAGTCAACTAATTATAAATCAATACCACGCACGTCCACATACATCAATCATAATTAATTTTATAATTTTGTTGTTATGATGGGAACGGTCGTCATATGCAAAACAACTGGGTAATAAATTGAATTTGGGTCAACATCCAGCGGATTAATTAAATAATTGGGCAATATTGATCGGTGCACATGTAACGCTCACCGCGTCTGCTCTTGTAATAGGGTAGCATGATCCTAATCGGTATTAACACTAGGTGACAAGATGTGTCATTGCGTGCCATTTACTTACATGTTGATAACATGTTCTAAAGAGGTAGAAGTGTTTGATGCCAATTGTATGATTTGATTACATACGCTACCAGTTTATTGATAACGAATAAGTGATCAAATTTAATTAGGGTATAACTAAATTACGTTTTAGAAAAATTAATTATTATATTAAAATAAGGCATTATTAGGTCGTAATCAATAAAGTGTCAAATGCAGCAAGTTTATCCTTAAGAATATTTAACAGAGTCGATTTCCATTGTTGCAAACATGAACCATAAAGAATCAGCACATAGAAGTGATGTCTTTGTTCCTAGAATATTGATCCATCCTGCTGCGCTATGTTTTGTGCTGTTTCCATATCGTTGTCGATGCTTTCTGTTGCCGCTCGTTTTTAAGAATATTGTTTACTTTTAGAGTGCAAATTTCTCGTACTCAAGTTCATACATACTTATAAAGTAGCTTTTTAATTTTTTGTTTATTAAATACTTTATTATTTATTATTTTAAGTTGTTTATATTTCTAACGGTTGTATAAAGCTATGCTGTAAATGACATAACGCCTTTACTTTTATTAGTACATAGAAATTATGTTTTCTACAGAGAAATCCAATGCTTTTACAATTACTGCGTATTACAATTTTAGAGAAAAAAAAAATAGGATAAAAATTATTATTTTGTTTAGTACTTGTTAGAATTTTAACGAGTGTAACCATAATTTTTTTATATGTTTTGGCTCATTCACCAATGGTTAAAAAATATATTTATTGGCGTTTATTTCAGAATTCACTTAAAATTCTTTTTGTACTATGCATATTTTTAAAATTAAATTATTTTAATAATTAACAATTAGTTCAGTTAAAATAGTATATTGACGTGAAATAGAACTATCTTGTATTGGTTTTATAAAAATATTATAATACTAGAAGAGAATTTAAAATGCTCAGAAAAAATTTAGAAACAGCAATAAAGTAGAAAGAAACACTGTGAGAAGACAACCAACTTAAAGTAAAACTTTTCTCAAAAATATTTCCATTTTTATTTAGCAACTGTCATATTACATCGTGTCTTTGTCCAACAATACACAACTTTTTTTTTCTTATTTTGACAAAATTTACTAAAATTATTTTGGAATTTGTTGTTTGTTGGCGTGAAATTTTCTCAGCAAACATTTTATCAAACCAACTAGTAAATACTAAGTACTTTTGTTCAATGCAGACTATATTTTCTGACTGTCGTTTACACTGCGGCTTTGCGTTTGTGAAAGCTTCAATGCCCAGATGTGGTTACGGTCCCAACTTTGAAACACATTAGTCATGCTTGCAATCCATTTACATCTTTGATGAAAGCCACCTTCACTAAATATTCAATTGCATTTGCACAGTCTAAAGTAGAAGAAATAAATCAATGTTACAAAAAACAAAATTAAATTTACACATCGACCTAGAATTAATTAAACTTGCTGGGCATAATTTAATTACTCACCCTAAATCGTTAACTAGTCTTTGGCAAAGAGGTCACTCTCTGTACGTTAGCCATTTTGTTTTTTGATGGTCAAAAAAGTTTATTTACATCAAACTTTCTAAAAAGCAATTAATTTTCTTTCTGTTCCAAGTTACAATGTAAATATATTCACTCCAACTTTATATTAGCTAAAGTCCAAATTACAAACTATTCTTATGCAATTTATTCCAACTTAACAAAGTAAAATAATAGCAAGCTAATTTTATTTATTTACATTACATTTACATTATATTATATTACATTACATTTATTTCACAACTTAAGCACTGTCATTTGAATCTTGTAAGATTGCGTAGTTAATTAGTGTTGATTTAAGGTTGAGTACATGTCTATTTGATTCAGTTGGAATCAAGCCACAACAGCTTTGAAGTTTTGTTTTAGTTTCCGTACGATTCACGACTACCAGAGGTTTCACTTAAATTAGAAATGTCTCATAGGTTACAAATTTGACAATGTTTGATTACTTTTAATTTTTGTAAACAATGTCATCATTTTTTACTTCTAATTAAGCAAAAGAATTAGCGTCTTCAAAGCGTTTTTATTTTGATTAACTATCAGAATAAATTAAAATATAAATTATTTCTACTAACAGTAACTTGTCACAATGTCAGCTAACCCTAACTAGTCCTAAAGTATCCCTCGTAGCTTTTATGAAACACAATTCAACGCGACACGAGACCAAGTTTCTGAACTGCTAACTTCACAACTAATCAACACATAGAATGAATTCTCGGAGTGATGCAGTGGTGCAGCTGCTGAAGCTTTCATAACTGTAGATGAGTTTTGACTGAGTATGCGTGAAGGGTTGATTACGCCCAATCCGGGCAACTTTGGTTTCATATGCCTAGCTTGCGAGTAATGCAGCTTTCTTTGGAGGCCATTTGCGACAAGGAGGATGTTGGATGCATTAACCCGATTACCCGTATGCGCAAATTAGTTCTGTTATCTGGTCTTTTGATTAAAATTTCCAAGTTAGCACATGGGACTATGAATTCTATAATGACAAAAAAGCCATATTGCCATGCCATATTTTTGATTAACATTAAATGAATTCTTGTAATAAATTATTATCTGTTTATTTGCCAATGAATTTGACTTGTAATTTATTAAGACGCAAGGCGTGTAGGAGCTTAAGACAAGAAGCAAGGCATTATCATGATTATCAATCACAGTAAGTCCTAAGAAGTTTTCGCTCGGCATGCAATCAGAGTTTGTTTCGTAAAAGCTTGAATTCCTGGAACACTGACACGTTGATACATTGAAACAGTTGCAAAACTAAAATAGTACAACGTCGCATTAATTGAATTATTTCTTGTTATAGCTACGTTCTTCGTAAACACTTGTCCTTTGGGAACCGGAAAGAACTCAATCGTTTAGTTTATAATTCAGACAACGTTATTCACGTACAGCATTGCAAATCGCGTGCTACAATTTGGTGTAATTTGTTGTATATCAGATAACACTGATGCGTTGATAATCAACCTCCTGTAGACGCAGAGTGCGTATGTTGGCTGGATGATATTTTAAAAATAATCACGTTTGGCATGCATTGTGTATGAAGCAGAATAGGAAAATTAGAAAGGTTGTGCAACGTAAAACCAGGAAATAATTAATAGCGTTTTAAGCAAGATTAGAGTTGTATACGCACCAAGGAGAGGAATTAATGCTAAGAAATTTTAAAAAAATGTGTTTTTACAAAAAGAAAGATTCTGAAATTTCTTAAATTAAGCAATGTATAGATGTGTAATGAAATTATAGCTTCAAAGCATTGTGTTATCATGAAGTGTAACGTGTTAAGAAAGGCAAACTCTTTGTGCGCTAATTAAAATCAGATCAAAAGTGAACGAGTTGAAAGGATGCACATAGGCTGTTGGTCTTACTACCTTCATCGTGCACTTCCAATTTAATTTTCTTTTGCTAATATAATGGTAGGCATCTCCATAATCTCCGCATCATCGACAGCTAACGATTTTCTTGGGTCTTTATAGTTTTTTAACTGTTTTATTTTAAAAGCGTCAAGTTTTTTTTTATTAAATTTGGAGTAAAGAAAGAAACGCGAGCTTGCTTTTATTGATTTTATTCAAACATTACCTGCCTAGAGAAATAAAACTAATTCATCTGAATTAGGTTTCCACCGCGTAAGTGGAAATAATCAGCAGCGATCCCGGATTTAATTATAAATCTAGGTTAACTGCCAGCAGTACTAAAGCATTTTTAATGTCTGGTCATTTTTTTCTTAAACTACTCCCATACCTATTATTTTGGTCTTTCAGCTAGTAAAACAGCGCCATATTTATATATTCAGCATGCAGGAAGTCGACAAGTCTACAGGCATATTTGCAATAGTTTTATGGAGCACTAAAATTTAAAATCTGCGTCGAAGTGGAGCTTTATGGTATTGTTGTTTCCTTGACAAGCAATGAATGAAAACATAAATTATAAAAATATTATTTTTTGAATTAAAATATCGGGGTTATAACAATATGTTGTTAATTAAAAAACTGGTGGCAGGTGGATGTTTTGCTATTGTTTCGATGATGGTTCAACACTTGGGAATAAAAGCATAACAAAGTGAAATATCCACAATATATAGATACATGGAAATACAATAAATAATACCTTTCAGCGTATTTTGATATCTGCAATATTTGTCGTATTTATAATTATTCAATTGCCATACAGTCTATGCAAATTGATTATTCGCATTGAAGGTTGCGAAAGTGCAGAGCAAGAACAAACGGGGTGCAATCAATAGTGCTCCCCAGCGTGTATCACTTAAAAGAATCGATTTAACCTTGTTTGCATTCTCGCTGCACTTGAGTAAAATTACATTTTACAATGAGCGCATTTTATTGCCTTTAATTAATTTTGCAACTGGTACACAAATAGAATCAAAAATAAGTCCCGCATCGAAAATACGCTTGTTATTTCATTCGAAGGGAAGAAAATAGAACGTTTACGTCATGCGTGGTCTGGAGGCAAAAACATTTTGATTGACAGATAATCAATTAGTTCTAATGCATTATTCACGTGGGTATATTGTCATCAGCTCAACGAGCAGTAAGTCAGCTGGAATACGACTAGAATGAGATCTCTGTACGTCAGCAATTTTCACTACAATTGGAAATCTGTGGCATAAAGAGGGTTCATCCGGGAGAGGAACATGATTTGCAAATTAAAAATTGACAGAATAGGCATGTAATATACACACGCACACGGAACTCATTTGAAAGATAGAGAGCACAATGTCCGGAAAATATCAGCTGAATTAACATCACTAAAGATATGAATATTCAGTATTCAAACAAGCTTTTATTGTATGATGTTATACACGCACAAAGGAATGTTCCCATTTTATAAATTCTATAAATTAATATTTTATAACCTTCATAATGGAGATAGGATGTGGTCTTGGTAGGAAAATCAATAAACTCATTTTATACTGGGCGCACAAAAATGCAGCAAGAAGACCCAGTCTTCTATTATTGGCAACCTAGTAAAACTATTATTAGCAATGTAAGAATGAGTGTGCATTTGTTCTTTAATTTGTCTGTAATATTTGTAGCCTTTGAATTTATTTTTTCTTCATCCACATTCTGTTAATTTTATCATCATCGCAATTTAGTCTAAAATAATCTTGACGATGTTTTTGTAGATAACCTTATCCTTTATCTTGTCTAATATGCAAATGACCTGATACCTTGTATACATTGCATATTACGTTCATGAAGGAAGGTCATGTTGGAAGGCCAGTGATAACTTAATGAGCAGTCGTGACTACATATATCAATGACAGTTTCGGCAGGAATGGTATTTGATTGGATCTTTGATAGAGTATAGAGGTAATTTCTGGCTACCGTCATCACATGCTTTAGAAGGATTTCAGTAGGAACTGAAATTAAATTATCTTATAATTGGATTTCAAATGCAATTGAACTTAGAAAGCAAAGCAATTTTATGTTACCTAAGAATTTAATAGTTTTGTAACTATTGATCAGACTATTGATCAATCTAAGAATGTGTTCAAAAATTGATGTATTAAGGTTTTATCAAAATAGTAATTACTTCAATGCCTACCTGGAAATATATTTACAATTAGAAATAGAAAGTATGTCACCACAATTACCAATTTCTCTATGTCATTAATTTGCACAGTAGGACAAAGATAACCTAGAGGCATGCGTAAACAAAATATTTAATGTATTGTTTTCCTGACAAGAGGATAGTTGTAATGCATACGAATTCTCCTATTCAGTCTACTAAATTAGCAAATTTGCAAATTCCGTGAAAGCATTTGCTCGATTTTGCAATTGCGGTCATTGTATGTACATGTTCATGACATTTGGAATTTGGAATCAAAGTAATTTCCCCACAAATATTCTAGGTAAATCCATACTAATTTATTTGGGTCTATAATTATATAGTCCTGTTGCTAAGATAGATCTAAATTTAAAATATGGCAATATTTCATAAAGAAG
The DNA here is from genome assembly GCA_027575565.1 of Diploeciton nevermanni. Taxonomy (NCBI): domain Eukaryota; kingdom Metazoa; phylum Arthropoda; class Insecta; order Coleoptera; family Staphylinidae; genus Diploeciton; species Diploeciton nevermanni. The sequence goes on from JAODIE010000013.1 coordinate 2,357,092, forward strand.
ATTATTTTTAGCTCCTTTTGGAGTGGAAATGGAGTAGATCGATGCAATGCTGTCATTATTAAAAAAGTTTTTTCTGGTAAATTTAAAGTTTGCTTTAATAAATCAGTTGCAAAAGAAAAATTGTAATAGAAATTAAAAGAAAGCTAGATAAAAGATGTAGAAAAATAACAGTGATAAAAAAAATGTCGCGATGTAAAAAAGCACAATAAAACGGTAAGTTTAATGCAGAAGAAATTCATGCAGTTCAACACGTATACATTTAGAAACGTAAGTTATAAGAGTACAGCAAATAAACAATATTTTTTGGTTTTATTATTTATCGTAATTTATTTTAATATTTTTACCATGTTTTTAACACTTGTACCTTGTACTTGTACCTGTTTGTACCACTCGGATTTACAAAGTAAATCTCTTCGGAAAACAATTTGTGATCAAACAATATTTAGTATGGTTTATTGTTGGTTTTTATCGGTCTATTAGTAAAGCAAGCAATCTAAACTTTAAGAAACTGACTGCGGAACTGCAGAACTCTAACACTGATTGATTGATCGCCGTCTCGTCGCACATGTAACTAAAGTGCTTTCTTTCTACTTGCAGATCGATCTGATATCCATTAAACAAGCAAAACATCACCTACCTCTCCGCACCCATCTGACGCGCTACCACCTCGGACATGGGCCCACGACGCCGGACGATTTGTTCACCTCGACGCTCATAATGTGAAGGCACCGGAACGCAGGGCGGAGTGCGTGTAAACAATGACTGAGTGCATGTGGGGCTCAATTTTAACGTGTGCATCGTGCCAGTGAACCGCTTTCGTATGGCGTCGAATTACACCGTGTCGTTAATTAACAGCTCGACGAACGCGATCAACCACACGACGACGACGAATGACACTCTTGCCGCCGACGGCGAGAGTACGCACATCTACTATCAACTGCAAACGATCATCATCTCGCTAATTCTGATAGTAGTCATTCTCGGTACTATTGTTGGAAATATTCTCGTGTGCGTTGCAGTTTGTTTGGTGAGGAAACTGCGTAGACCCTGTAATTATCTTCTGGTGAGTCTCGCCGTGAGTGATTTGTGCGTCGCGACGCTGGTGATGCCCATGGCGATGATGTATGAGATAAACGGAGAGTGGATCTTTGGCGAAATGGCGTGCAATTTCTGGGTTAGTTTTGACGTTCTCAGTTGCACAGCGTCGATCTTAAACTTGTGTATGATCAGTGTTGATCGATACTATGCCATAACGAAACCATTGGAATATGGGGTGAAACGCACTCCAAAACGAATGTTTATGTGTGTGTTTCTTGTTTGGTTTGGCGCAGCGTGCATATCACTCCCACCCTTGTTAATCCTCGGCAATGAATTCAAGCCTGACGAGGAGGATCATGGAAAAATGATCTGCATCGTGTGTCAATCATTCGGTTATCAACTGTATGCCACTCTCTGCAGTTTTTACATCCCACTTGCGATTATGCTTGTAGTGTACTACAAGATTTTCAGTGCTGCGCGGAAAATTGTCATGGACGAAAAGCGAGCGCAGAGCCATCTCGAGGCGCCATGTTATCTGCAGATCAGCGTCAAGAACGGCGACGGCCCTCCAGAGAACAAAATCGCCAGCCAGTCACCCTCGCCAGGGAATCCAATTAAGGGTAATCACAGATCCAGCACTGCCAGCACGAATACGACGGTAAATATTTTAGAAACGATTCTTTTCAAATATAGAGGAAAGCTTTTATCTCCATTTCTCATCTCATCTGCTATTCACTTAGTTTCGACCGTCTTACGCTTTCCAACTGCACCGTTGGCAATTTATACGTTTCCAAATTAAGAACCAAATTTAATAACCCGCAGCATAACTCGCCATTTAATAAAATTTCATCTGGAATCTCAACGCTACCCTGCTATCAACAGATAGTCTTTGCTAACTTTATTTTAAAACAGTTTTCAATTGATTTGTAGTTAATGCAAAGTCATTAAGTTTTTCCAAAAATTATAACCCAAATAACTTATAAATTACTTGCATAGCACAAGTTTTACCGGATAAAACTCAACGGTTATAGATAATCGATAGCCAAGTACTTAAAGTTTCTTGATTATTATTTACATTCAATTAGCCACACTCTCAGCATGTATCTAATAATCAGACTAACCCTTCCGAACTATAATAACGTAAAAACAAAGTTTGCTTGTAATAATTCGGAGTGCAAAAGTTCATTACACCTGTTGCTCTGAGCAACATTTATCTAATGCGTTGAAAATTTTGAATGTTTAGTAGAACTAGTAATATAATTCGTCTTGTTTAGGTTTAATTTGGTTGTGCATTTAGTGGCAAATTTATGATGATGATTTATGTGGCAAATTTGAAATTTCCCAGTGGATGTAACAATTTTAAGAGTTTTCGTACTGCGTTGCCTTAAAACTAGAAATTTACACCATTTAAAGAAAATAAATAATAAAACATAAATCTAAGAAATTAATTATTTAAGCGGTAAAACTTGAGAATTAATAGTTATGATCGTAAAATACTTAATTTTTATTTGATGGGTAATTGCTCAACCAGTACAATTAATCACGACGTGAAAGATTTTGTACCAGATTTATAAAGTGCGTTATTTAATTTTTATGTTGATTATTAGCGTATTCATAAACACCAGTATATAAAGAAAATATGCTGGTATAACAAGTATCAATATTTACTCTTGTAGTAGATTCAAAAAACATGCATAATGCATAAAATCCATCAAAAAGAGTCATGAATATATTTCAATTCCGCTGTTATTGACAATATTTTACATGCATCACGGATATGATAAAATAAGTCAATGTGACTAAAACCAGCGATGGTTGGTCAATAAAACCGTTTTGTTAGTTATGTGCTGAATTATTCTGCGATGAATATGGAGTATGTGGTTTTGAGCACTTCGAATAATGTACGGAGTTTTAAATTTTTAGACGTGGTTATGCATTTAGTTAGTTACATTAGCCGGCGGCGGTTAGAGGCCTCTAATAGCGTCCGGCACGTAACTACCCTTGCGCCTGCGCCAACATTATCGTGTCCTTAATAAATCCTTGCCACGCCATTGGGGCATTAAACGTGTCAGCTGAAAATGAATTTAATATTTTACATCTTATTACGAGAGAAAAGAATGCATAAAGCAAATTTCATTAAATTGGCTCAATTAAAATCTATTTTAATGCTGTTTAAATTATTTCTGATTCACTGATATGCTCAAAGACACGAAAGCGTAAGTAAACACACAATAAGTTTACTGCTCGTGGTGTGTTTAGAATTAGTGTGTAAGTATTTTCTGTCAATCACTAAAATTACTCTTTGGAAATTGTGTCACCTCAGTAAGTTAAGAAAAGCTGCAATATAAGATCTCTGTAAAGAATGCAAAACCAGAAAACAGGAATCTTGATGTCATTTTAATGATAAATGCATTCTCTTGGTGGCAGTAAATTGTGGATTATATAATGCGAGATGTTATTACTTGAAACAATGCCAACACGGTATGAAACACTCATAAATAGTTGTTTACAAACTCAAAATTGCACTGACTGAGTAGAGATTTCTAGATTAGCACGATATCCCAAGTGGTATACGGTTTTAATTTTCCTCACTACAAAAAAAACATGCAACTTGTAAACTTGCAAACAAGCAGATTGCTTGGATATTTATGCACAACTAATCTATCCTCATTTTTTACCTTGCAGTGTAGCATGGAAAAATCAACCTTCGGTCATTGTTTCTCCTCGCGCCGAAGCAACGAATCCCAATGCCCGATGCTAGCATCTAAACTTCCTGTTCTCAACAATAAAACCACCACCTCGCTTAAACAGAAGCAAAAGCACGGAAAGACCAAGTCCAATCTGCTTGCTATGAAGACCTCGCCGAGCACCACCTCGTCCAATCAGAAAAAGCTGCGCTTTCAATTAGCAAAAGAGCGCAAGGCGAGTACCACACTCGGCATTATCATGAGTGCATTTACAATTTGCTGGCTGCCGTTCTTTGTGCTCGCGTTGATCCGACCCTTTCTGGAATCATCGCAGACCATGGACACCCTTTCTAGCTTCTTCCTTTGGCTGGGCTATGCCAACAGCCTACTGAATCCTATCATCTACGCCACGTTGAACCGCGATTTCCGCAAACCGTTCCAGGAGATTCTCTACTTTCGCTGCGGCAGTCTCAATCACATGATGCGCGAGGAGTTCTACCACAGTCAGTACGGTGATCCGGATCATCACATCACAAACAGGTGTCATGATTATGACGAAGGCGTCGAGTACATTGAGGCCGAGGGTGAGCAGCTCAAACCACCCGACATAAACGCCGCGCACGAGTCGTTTCTATGATGCACTGATAATTAACCGCATGATGCTGATGAATTGCGACAAGAGACTGAGCGAATCAAGCAATAAATCCGGGTCGAGTTGAAATACTTTCTTATATTGGGATCGTGAATTAATTTATTATAAACGGCTCTATTCTCTAGGACGTTCAGCTTCAGCTTTTAGATTCCTTACAACTTAAAGACTGTTATACACAGAAACGCTCAATTGTTTAAATTCTCTCTCTCTCTCTCTCTCTCTCTCTCTGAATTGACTTCAAAGATATCCAAGGAAACTTTTAAACCAGTTTGGTTAAATTGCAATTTTATTTTTGACAGGTGTTACAGATTGTGCTTCGTACGTTGGCCTGTGATTAATTCCAACGAAAACGCAACAATTTTGTTCTATTTTTTTTCCTAGATACCAAAGAATTATTTTAATTTACGCGTGATTGGTGCAATAAAAATATGGTTGGTTGCATTTTTATTGGCATCGTTGTTAATATTCATAGAAATTTAAACACGCCATAAAACACTTTATTGTTTGAATTTAATATAATTTTAAGTAATCCAGGATATAACGAAATCAATCCATATTGCAATTAATTTTACACAAGCTTTGATTGCGTTATATGTAACAAAGCAAATCATTATTTTATTCAATTCATCAACTTCACATGAAAGAAATCTACACCAGTTCACTAAATTTACGGGTTTCAATAAATATTTTCATATTTAATAAAATATAATTAATGCTTCAAACATAGTTTATTTACAAAATGAGAACATAATTTTCAACACTTTAATTAATTCATATTTGTTTTCACTTAGCGGCATTCGAAATCAATTAAATAACTGATTATGGTGCTATTTCATTGCAAACATTAATAAATCTAGTTATCGTTTGCGCAATAAATTCGCATAAAGAGATAATGTTTAAAGTTGCGACATTATCGTGATCGTTGCTATTAAAACCAGAAGTAGATATTTTTTGCCCTGAACATATTTCACTCCACCTGGCAGCAACCTATATAATCAGTATTTAATATGATTTATCTACTTTATCCTGATACTCGGATTACTCTTTCTTCTCTCGCTTTCTTCGCACGAGTTTTGCAAATAAAACTGTGGAACTTTTCAATACTATACCACGTCTCATGAAAATCACAATGTCTAATCATTAGCAAAACCGATCTAGATAACAATATATAAACTTCATTCTAAACATGTAATTGATGGAATACAGTCTCATGTTCGACTCACGTCGAACAACAACAAACTAATGCCTACCATCGAAGCATGTTATTATGTTAGAACTGCTTTCAGAGGAATAAATAAAAATGATTGTTGAGACTGCTTGTAATTATCCACAGCATTATGAAACTCCATCAAGAACTTTGCTTACACAGCATCTTAAACAATTCAGCGCGATAATTATGCACAATGAGTGAGAATTATAAAAGTCCTTCAAAATAGATTGCCGAGGTCCATTTGGGTTGGCGGTAGGATTAGTGAGACCGCCGGCGACGGATGGAAACCGTGAGCTGTCATTAATTTCGCAGTCAACAGTCGATATCACGAACTAATGCATCCAACATGCACTCAGATATTCATAAACCAAATCATTTGCTGGCGAGCAATGCGAACGGATTAGATTGTGCCAGCTCAACACTTCGCAAATTCGCTAATTGATACTCATTACTTATAAATGTACGTTTAGAATAAAATGTGTGTAAATAATTATTAGAGAGTGGCGAGTAAATATATTAAAAATGTATGAAATCTTCAATTGCATACTAGATCTCGACAACATGATTTTTATATCTGTAAATGTATAAACTATTTTTCTATGTAAATATCTGTAGTGATATGTATGTAAAAAAGAGTGAATGATTCTTATAGAAAAGTAAGTCTTAAATTAAAATATCTAATCTTATTGATGCAGAATTATCAAATGTAGACTAAAAACGCAAGAGTCAAAAAGTCTACTTATATTTAGAGATGCAAATCAAAAATAAGCTTATTATATTTTTCTATTATTTTAATGAAAACAGGTTTGCGTTATCTATATATATATATCAATATTAAAAAAAATAATTAATAAAATTTACAAGATAAAGCATTTAAATACAAATTGCTAGAAACAAAGTTAAACAGCTGAATACAATCACAATATCTAGTAATTAATTATGAGAATAATAATTTAACATCTTTATGCAACAACGGCATTGTATAATTATTATATCTTTTCTAACCTAGATAATTTCTATTGCAACGATACCACACAATATTAACCTCTCAGTTTATAACTTTATTCGTTTTATTAAAATCTCCGTTCATTTTTTATGCTTGAATACGACAAATTGTTTTACCATTTAATTAATTTATTTAGAGTTTTTATTTGCATTAGAGCTTTATTTACGTTGAAAAATAAAATGCCAAGTACGGTCACTGATCATTCCGCTTCATTAAACGCCATCCTTTATCGTTTTTGTCTTCTGCGGAGATCATTCATATGCCAATTAGCTGCTATCAGCTATCAAATCTGCTATCAGATTAGTTGGAAAATTGCGATGAAATTGCTGATTATTAATTCTTCCTATTATTCTGCAACATTAATTTAATTTCTAAGACTGAGTCCATAATCCATCTACTGACCTGCTTTCTTTGACTATTTATTGTCTTATTGAAGATGGCATGGTTACATAAAATTTATGCAAATAAGTAAATGACATTCATAAATGTTTTAAGTGTAAACTAAGGAATTGGATGCATATTGTGAGATATTAAAATACAGGGTAGGTCTATAATTTTCCCAAAAATTACTTTAAATGCGATGATGCAAAACTGTACACGACTCATTACATGATATGACCTAGTGATATGTGTGTACTATTACCATTAATGAAAGGATTTATTAAAGTGTGCAACACTTGCGTATAACGGCAAACTAAATGTAAATGTAACTTAAGTATTGTAAGAAATTGAGGCAAAACTACTCTCTAAACAAAACTGCTGTGTGTATATGAAAATGTGGAAAAAGTGAAGATGGTAAGGTTGGCAAGAGGACTATTGAAAACTATTGTCTGTAGAACTGTATGGCTCTTTATATTTATGATGGAAATTAATAAATACATATGAAAATTAATGGAATAATAGAGGCTACATTTTAACATTGCAGTATTTTTATCCACACTCTGATAAAACTATATTACGTTAGTTTTATTTAATGAAAATTCTTTGTGGTTTCATCACTGTCGTAAAAGTTGTATTTGCGAATATAATTCACAACTTGAAAAAATATATATACAAGACCACCCTCGCACAATTTATTTCCAGATACATAATAGAAGAGGAAATGTTAAGTACATTCGGAGATGAAAACTCAGTCAAGTTAAACTTATAAACCTCTTCAGACGATGCCGTCATCTTTTGTGTCGTTAAAATAATCAAACTTCTCATGCATTTGACGGAAATACAAGTTTCTCCGCTTAGAGATACAATTTGAATAATGAATAATATCCTGTTATTCAAAGGAATGACATGAAGTCAGCGAACGTTAACAATCCTCATAAATCTAAAACAATGAGATTAATGTTGTGCATCGTTAACCTCAAGTTTACCTTTTGTATTTATCAAATTGACTCATTAATCTTCTATTTTATTATGCATTATTCTAATGCAGTGTTTTGGAATTATCCTGAAACCTTTACTCCATTGGTTTATTGATTATTGTTAATTCATGCTATACTTAATGGTGTAATACTTGTATCAAGGTAATGCAACTCTTTGTGTCTAAAATGAAGTAGTTGAAATGCATCTATCTCTTGTGGTTTTTCATCTACAAGTTATTTTCCGTGTTTTGGATTACCGCAATTTGCCTTAATTTCAAAGTATTTTTAAATAACAACAAGAAATAATGAAAGAGAAACTCTTCCAAAATAATATATCTAGCATTCATCTAAGTTTAATATTCGTCTCACTAAGGGTAACTTCTTGTTACATGTTTAGTAACATGTTAGAAATTATTCAGTTTTAAGGTTAATTTTCTAGGATTTCTAATTAAGTTAGAAGTAAGTAAGTCATGTATATCAAAGAAGGAATTTGCAATCATTATAACGATGCATCTAATATTTTCCGAATTTAACTAGTTTTCTAACTGCATTTTATTTTTCTTGACATGTAGTAAAACATCCACAATATATTTTTGTAAAACACTATGTTAAGAAAATCAACTAAATACTTCATCCAATATTGTTTTGTTGTTGATTATCTGATAGTTTGTTACTTTTTATATCATATTTATCATCCTTTTAGAATTTGACGCACCTTCAGTTGCTAAACGTTGCAATTATATCTCTAATGACATTTAGCTACAGAGACTTTTGCACTGAAGAAGCGCTTCATTAAGAAATTAAGTGACTAAAAGCCACTCAAAAACATCAAATCATTTTAACTTTATAATCTATGTATACTTTTTAGATTTCATCAAATTATAAATATTTTTACGCTTTATATATTCAAAGCCACGCATCCTACGCCAGAAGCAATCACTTAAATTAATTACAAGAAAACAACTTACGCTTTAATCAATTTAATTCATCAAAAATACTAAAATAAAGCTTCAAGTATTTTCATACAAAATGAAGTTTGCTAACCGATTAATTTTATCCAACTTCTAAACAATTTAAATCGCACATCTAGTTTCGAAAATTTAATCAAATTTTGAAAGTTATAATAAAACATTTATTCGCAGCTTTACGAAGCGAAGAATAGACGAAGAATAAGCCTTTGTTGGCTAATATTGTGTTGTTGGCGCTGACAATTTTCAAGTGCGCGCAAATAATAAAGTTATCCGCAGGATAAAGTCTCGAGGCTGCAAACGCAAAAATAATTCAACAGCGAGGGGCGAATTTTCAACTGAAACACAAGCAAGCCGGATGAAAAAAGACTCTACTTGCACCCCGGTTTGCAAGGTGGCGTCGTGTCTTAATGGAAACCAAAAATTGCAGACGAGTCTTTAACATCCGCACATTTGCAAGATGGAGCACGACGCAGATTATTTTCAACTTCAATTTGCGCCCTTCGAGTCGGCGTCGCATTTATAATCTTGTGCGCCGGCGCAACAAAAAGCTAATTAGTTGCATTCGAACGCGGCTGGCGTACACTCGACACTGAATTTTCACACATTTAACAGTGCAGATCTGGTTAATTAATTTAATGAATACTTTTGTTTGGGCATTGCTAGACATCTATATTACCCAAGTCTGCTCTGTTATATGAGTTCGATATTCTTTAATAGAACTTTGAACTAGGCAATTTTTGTTTGTTCTTTGAGTATGTTAACCTGGATATTTGTATCGTATATTTAAAAATATTTTATCGTTATGTTGATACGGCCAAACGATGAGGGATGCAAATACATTACGTGAAAGGAATTCTGATTTGAATATACCGAAGGTTTTTGCTGGTATGCGAGACAAACCCAACTTGGGCTTTTAGTTTATGACCAATTATATTGCTCCCAAATGCGTCGTAAGACACACTTCCAAGAAGATGCGCCACAAAAGGAAAGAATAAATTCAACGTGTTCAAAAACCGCAATCTGCATTATGTAGTAGACTAAAATAGAACAAATAGAGGTCCTGCGTGCGTAAAAACGAGGTAGGTATAAATTTAAATTTTGGAATAATGATCAAGCCGATAATATCGCATAAAATGAGTAATAAAAATTGTTCTTTAGGAGATATTAGGGAGATAAGAAAATATTAAAAGGCTCCATCGGCAAGAGATGCCATCGCAAGCAAAATTCTTCTGAGTTGAAAAAATCCAATGGTGACATCTCCAAATAACTCTTGAATTATAGTTATTTTACTGCCGGCAGCAGGAGCAAGATTGGTATATATTTTTGGGATTTCCTCCGATATACGGTACGCACATCATTCCAAGTGGTTATAGTTCGGCGTTATTTCAGAGCTAAGCTCACAAAAACCGCAGCAAAGCTGGACTAAATTCGAATTTATTTCGACCGGTAATCGAGTGCTACCGATGCTGCGCACTAAGGCATCAGCTGTACCAACAAATTGCAATAACATATTATCAAACTTTATTAGTACATTAGCATCATACCTAAATTATAAAGCAACACTCAATTAAGATAATCTTGAAATAAATAAAAACAATCGATTTGGCGAATGGTGAACAAGAAAACGAAATTGTTGTATTTTATTTTGTACCGAACTGTCTATCTGTTAGGTGATTGAAGTTTTCCGCTGTATTAAGGTGGAAATTGAAAAGTAAGTATTTAGTCGAGAGCAGCGGATCGGAAAAGCGTACTTTGCCTTCTACTGACGGGCACGTACCCGCATGCCGTCCTTCAAACGCAATGACTCGTTGTGCACCCGGCACGCATATAACAATAAAGACGCAATAATTCTGTCTGGTGTATATACATAATGTGGAAGCCAAGCGGCAGGCTCGTCATCCAGATCATCGATTCGCATAATTTCATCGCGTGGCAATCCTGCCTTTGTCACGTCGCTTCGAAGATCAGCGTAGAATGTTACAAAGCGGTTTATTATTTTAAAAAAATTAGACAATTTGCATTCTAATACATGCAAATATGTACTAATCAAGATATGAATAATAAACTTGTTAAAGAGAGGAAAGGAAGTAAAGTAACTCGTAATCTGTAATTTCATCGACCTAAAAAGTTGAACAAAGGAAAACAATTCATTTACTGAACACTATATTAAACAAAACAATAATTTATTTAATATTATGCCATGTAAACAAAGGTCCATAAAATAAATTAAATATTCAAATAAAATGGAAGATCGAATATTATTAAAATTCTATCCCTTAGGCCACCACCTGTATAAAAGATACAAAGCTGGAAGGTTCCAAATGCAATGAATTGAATTGCATAATTCTTTTAGGCTGTTTATTAAACAACAACAACAACAACAACAAAGATTAAAACACCAGGCTTTTTTTTATTTCCTCAGGCAGGTTTCTTCTGTTTCTTTCTGGCATCCCCTTATTTATTCTAATTTTCTTATTTTTTTAGTACTTGTATTATTTTCGGATTTCTAATTTCAATCTTGCTCTAACTACTACTACTCTATGGCCTCTGTATTATTGACCTAGATTCGGCTATACCTCAACTCGTACACGCGGCTGGAACTTAGATGTTTTGAATTTTTCAACTACTCTGAGGTCACCATATAAATCAAACTTTAAAGAAATTTTGGAAAACGGTTCTCCCGGGTGGAGACCGAACTCTGCATCTCCCAGTCAGAAAGCGGGCATTCTAACCACCAAGACACTAAACCTACTTACGAAAGTATAGCACAAACACAAATTTTATATCTTTCCTATTTAAAATTGCACCATAAATTTTATTTAATTTATAAGTTTGTAGAAAAGCAGAAATAAAAAATAAATGTTTCTCAAATAAAATCACCTAAACTCTTTTTAGTACATCGGTAGAAACAAAACATTAACAAATAAAGGTAAATGGAAAAACACCATCAATACACTGAGAAATCAATAACTTTTAATAGTGAATATCTGGCTGAAAGAATTTGTTCTGAATACTAAATCCATACAAGATATAAATTACTTATAGGAACTGTGATGCCCGAAAAGCAATTTCAAACGTGCCACGCTCATCTCTAATGTTATGTCGCCGTTGCCTTGCAAGTGTTATGTACTAATGGAAAATCGATAACACGGTCTGTGCATTTCTACGAGACTTAAAAAGATATTAAAAGACGCACTTAGCTCGAAACAATTTTGATCCATAAAGCAGCACACGTAAAGTTTATTGCACTTTATGTAACATTAGTGTTGATTATTGGCGTTGCCAAAAACGATATAAAGCTAATGCAACTGCAAAACTATCAAACTAATTCAGGTTTAAACAATATAATAAGATAAAGTGAAATGTAATAAAATTGGTTTGCCTCAAAGCAGAAATCAGCACAGCTTAATTTTTCAGATAGTTGTTAATTTACACTTTATGGGTGCTAACATAAAGATAAACGGATGTTAATTTCCTTACAGCTATTAGCCCAAACTAGAAAATAGATATAAAATCTGCCCTCCCCATGAGCGCGCCTGGTTTCACTTTTTTCGTAAAGGTAAAACTTGTGTTTATTTTAACTTAAGACATGTCGGGACGTTATGTAAACGATATCATATCTCAGACAAATTTATTCGCTCGCGTGCGATGGCGGGCAATTTAAATTCAATGATGTGATTCGACGCGGTTTGTTTCACTTCCGATGTTTCGTTATCTTTTCGCGCCATACATTTGTTTCGACTGGAACGGCTTTGCTTGATCCCATCGTCTGCTAGATTAACGCTTTCAGAACTATCACGCCGCCGCCTTTTGGAAAAACGTGTTAAAGTTATAAACATAATTTTCCACTTATGCTGCATTTATTAAAGGGATTATTTATGATGCCGATATCAGTTTATTACCTCTTCCGCTTGTTGATTGGCTTAATGAGTTGTCAACCGCACGTGTTAATTAATGTCATCAAAGCGACTTTGTTTTCGTCGCAGAGAGACACTCAAATGTTTACGGAAAATGCAGACAGGATCACTCAATTATACTCTTGTAGGTGTTATAATGCAGTGAATGCGGCATTGTTATAATAAATTCATTGACATTGTTTATTGCACTCATTTGCAATTCAAAAGTACAGTAATCAAAGCCTGAATTGGATATTGATTTACCATAATGAAGTGAATTAATTTCAATAGAATTATTAAAGCATTCTAGTGTAAAGCAGACTGTGAAAATGTGCACGAATCTGAAGAAAATATAAATTAACTGTCATAATTCTTCAATTTATCCTAGTGCGCACTTAACATAAATTAAGAATATATAAATCGTCCAATCCATCATTCATATACATGGTAAACGCTCACTGTTACTGCAATAACTTTAATTTTTACAGCAAAGCTCCTATTTGTAACATTCCCTGTTTCCCTCAAACTTATGACGTAACATGAATCAAAAGCTTGAATACTCACAAAATATTAATACATTTTTTCAAGAAGATCGAGATATTTGCAGCTTCAATAATAAGTTATAGACTCATACTCCAATGCGTTGAGATAAAGGAATACAACAAAATAAACTATTTCTGTCACCTTTCGTTCCAATTACAAGTTTTATTGCACCTCCGAGGCAGACAAACGACACAAGCTGGTTAAATCCCCCAACTAGAGCTACATAAGACACATTCTAGGCGAGGCATTCAACTATTTCAGAGCCTGAAACTTTTTACGTTTTGTCGTACTTGTTAGACTAGACTGATTTTTATTTTCCTGTCTACTTTTTCAAGCCCGCTAGAAATGTGGACATGAAACAAACGGAATTTAGCAAGTCATAAACTTACTACGCGACATAAAAAAATGTAATTTTACTACTTTTAAATTTAATTGAATCCTTTTTCTAATTTCATTTTTCAGATAAAAACTTCTTTCAACTTTCAACGAGTGAGAAAGGATGCTAAAAAAGTAAGAGCAAAGATGTTGCGCATCATCCAAATCTATGATGGCCGACTAGCATTCACCAATGAAACGAATTGCAATGCAAGAATTTTCAGTGGCCGATTTTCCGATCATCAAGCGGCCAGAAGCAAAGATTTTTAATGACCAACTGCATTTTCAAAGCAAAGACTAATTTGAATTAAAGATTTGCACGCTAATAGACACAAAAATCGTTGTACTTTCAAATAGTTTAATATTGTCGAGATAATATTAACAAATCTTAAGGTTCTCCGCACGTTTTAACACCTTATTTAGTCGTTTTCCAATTAACTTTGGATAAGTATTATTCTCAATTCTAAACTCTTTGCTTTGGTGTGACACAGCTCCATGTGCAATTTGATCATCACATAATTTATTCAAAGGCTTGATTAACTCCATGTACTTTTGATTATTCTCCAACTGTGCTAATGCTACAGCTGCAGTCTCCAAAGTACTCAAGCATCCATCACTTGGTTGTGTCCTTATTGCATACCTACTGACCATTGAGGTAATTATCTTCACTTGTTTAATACTGTGCAGAATACTGCAACTAGCATAAATTGCCTTGGCTTGTGGCCATGTTCCATCAATTAAAACAATATTGTAGGGTTCCTGTGATGCTGATAAGTTAGTAATTTCAGTTGAAGTTGAACTTGGGTAAAGTAATACTGTATTTGGTGCTTTTAAAATATCTTCTAGACCTTCATGATGGCCGGGAAAACGTTTTCCCTTAAAAATTAAACAGTTGCCATCATTTAACCCAAGTTGAAGCATTGGGGCTGTTCTAAGACATCTCTTTTCTTCAGCTGGATGTTGCAAGAGGATGATTTTGCTCTCTGTTCTTAGTGGTGGATTTGGAAGAGCACTGCACCAACAGACTGTTTCTGGACGCCTAAAAATATAGTATTACAATACTTATCAAGACTTAAAACAGTATTGTCAATTACTGGCATTTAATGCAAATACTTCTTTTTTCAATGGGTTCGACAGGGATGTTGGCCAAGTCATGAAGCACAGATGAATCCTCACTATCTTCAGCAGTCATTATTCAGGTAATACTTCTTATTAAGGATGTGATTTACATTATTCTTGTGCAATGTTTATTCTCTAAATCATAAATTTTACGGTGAGATCTTTACAAAACGTTTCATCAAATACCAGCAAGTACAATCCAATGAAAAGTAACCTGTATTCACATAACCAGCAATTTCCTTCATAAACAAAGTTTTGGAGGCCACATGTGTTTAATATTTTCACAATTTTACACAGTTAACTTGTTGTGATTTAAATAATAGTTTATTGCAATGTCTGTTAAGGTTCCTTATGTATCTGCAGCTTGCAACTATGTTCCTGGAGTAGTAGACTGGGGAAACAACACTTTGATATGTTATGGAGCAAAGAACTCTGTTTTAATATATGATCCTCATGTACAAACTTCACTTGATTAAAATAAAATGGGTTCAAAAATTGCAATTTAAATGTTTTAGCAAGGAGGTGGTAAAGTTGTTCATACTTTAAACAAGCACACAAATAGAGTCAATGGAGTAAAATGGATTTCTGGTGCAGTATACGAAACTGAACTTGTATCAGTGGCTTCTGACAAGACTGCAGTCATTTGGAGTAATAAAGCATCTGAATTCTACCCTGTTCAACTAAAAGGACATGAAGATGTTGTTACTGAGGTAGATGCATTGTACAAAGATGCTGATAAAGGAGAAATTATATTTGTGACTGGATCTTCTGATTCGAGTATTAAAATATGGACAAGACTTGATTTTAATGGTATAACACATTTATAAAGTTAAATTGGCAAGTTTAATGCATAACATTGTGTTTTTAGGTGAAGTTTCTTTGAAGCAATCTTTGAATTTAGGCTTTAATATTGCAGTGTCTCTTAGAATATGTTTGTTACCACACACTTTAGACTTGCTGATTGCTTGTGGTACAAATCAATCAACAATTCAATTATTTGTTGAAAACAATTCAGTGGTTGAAACTGGACCTGCACTTTCTGGTCATGAGGATTGGGTTCAAGGATTGGATTTTACAATTGATGGTAAAACATTAACAAAAATATTGTATGTTTATAAAATTGGTTAATATTATAGATGACAATATTCTTCTTGCTTCTGCATCTCAAGACCAATTTATAAGAGTCTGGAAGTTTTTGAATCAATCAAAGAATAAAACAAACTCACAACTTGAATTAATCACTTCAAATAATCAATATACTATTGTAATTGACTCTGTTTTGGCTGGACATGATGGTTGGATATATTCAGTTAACTGGTGCCGAGGAAAACTTCTCTCAGCGTCACTTGACAAGTCAATGTTTATTTGGGAATTCAATGAAGAGGCTTCCATGTGGCTAGAATCCGATAGAATTGGTTCAATCGGTGGTAACACTCTAGGTTTCTACGGCGGGATGTTCAGTCGTGATGGACAATATATTCTAGCACACGGTTATCATGGTGCTTTTCATATTTGGAAGTTTGATGAAGATTCATTCTCATGGGAGCCTCAAGTTACCATTGGAGGACACTTCAAAGAAGTTACAGACATTTGTTGGGATCCACTTGGAGAGTATTTGATGTCTGTATCTGCTGATCAAACAACTAGGATTCACGCACCATGGCAAAAGAGTGATGATCAAATAACAACCTGGCATGAAGTGGCACGACCGCAAGTTCATGGTTTTGATATTGCATGTTTAGCGATAGTAGATCATTATCGTTTTGCATCTGGAGCGGAAGAAAAGATTATTAGAAGTTTTCAAGCGCCGCAGACTTTCGTTGATAATTTTAAGCGAATATGTAAGATTGATGAGGATAATTTTGAGTATAACGCACCTAAAGGTGCGTCTGTCCCGTCGCTGGGTTTGTCAAATAAAGCGATTTATCAGAATGATAATGCCGAGCAATCCACAGTAAAAAATAAGAAGGATATGTATCCTGAAGAGTCACATTTTACAGCTGTTTTTCTGACTGGTAATACTATACAGTCAATCTTACAAATCCAAAAGCGTATATTAATGAAAACCTATTTTTTCTTTATAGAACCACCAACAGAAGAAAATCTAATACAAAATACACTATGGCCTGAAACACAAAAACTATATGGACATGGGTACGAACTATACGCTTTAGCTGCGTCCCCAGATGGCAAATACATTGCGTCTAGTTGTAAATCCACTAGCCTGGAGCATTCTGCCGTTATAGTTTGGGAGACGGCGAGCTGGCAAATCATTCAAAAGCTTCTATCACATACTTTGACTATCGCACAACTCGCTTTTTCTCCGGACTCACGGCACATTCTTACAGTGTCTCGAGATCGACGCTGGACACTGTTCACAAAGGACGCAGCTAACGGTTTGTTTGCACTTGCCGCTACCACAGGTAAAGACAAAAAACTTGCAGTTCATACCCGTATCATATGGTGCTGCGCTTGGTCACATGATTCGCTGTACTTTGCTACTGGTTCACGAGATGGTAAAATCGCTGTGTGGACGCGCGGGGATGAAACACCTGCAAACCAGGACAATCCTCTGGGGTCCTGCTGTCTTGCCTCGGCTGTTTTGGAAATGAACAAGGAGTCGATAACGGCATTGGCGTTTGCTCTTGAGTTGCTTGGGGGCGATTACTTGATGGCTGTCGGGTTGGATTCCGGCGTGATATGCTTGCACAAATGGAATGTGGCTGGATTCCGTATAGTAGCGAATATAGATTATAGGTGAGTGGAGTGGAGCAGAGAGACTGGAGAGAACCAACTTTGTTGTGATTTATTTCTTTCCTGTTTTGCTGTTTACGGACGGGTGTTTATCAATAGTATTTTGTTTCAGAATCGGGCATACTCTAACTGTGAAGCGTCTCACTTTCCGCCCTTTGAAGACCAGAAAAGAAGGTGGTGATGTTATGGAACTTGCCAGTTGTAGTTGTGATCATTCAGTACGAATCTTTGAAATAAGTAAATTAATTTGATTTTTCTTGTAAAGCATAAGCTCTCCTAAATTGTTTCCTTTCACGTACTTTTTTCAGTATACTGAATCATGTTGAAATACCAATTAAATTGAACGTTTAGGATTCAATCGAACAGTTTTGCAACTTAATTAATTGCCGTCGTTAACAGGCTGGCCGTAATGGCGGGGCCGATATGTAAAGCAGTTGCCTAATTGAATTTGCGCTTGGATTACATTGCGATTGCAATATATTTCTTTCGCGTTCCAATTAAAATTTTGCGTCGCGGACCCACGAGCAGCGGGTCTCTATTGCGATGGGCATGGCGGCAATAAAGCGGAAGCAAACACAATTCCCGGGTTTGGGCGGACGCTATTTTATCGGTGGTGCTTCTTACTGAAGCCGAATAATTTACAGGCGCGGCACGCGATGTCTGAATCAACGTTACATCAATAAAATTAACCGGGCAAATATAGACATAATGCGAGGTAAACATTTAAGATCAATATTAATTTTTTATTATGACACTGGTTCAGAATATTAAATGGCTAAAAACTGGGCTCTGCAAAGTTTCAAAGTTTTCTTTGCTTGTATTTTATATTTTTCAATATGACGGTAAAAAAACGTTCTCTACTTTATCCAAGACACTGCCAATTTGATCAATCGTCAAATAACGAATTTCTCGCCTTAAATTGATTACTGCACTCTCAGCAAACCTATAGGCTCGAAAGGTAAGATACTAGCCGTTCTACATTTGTATGCACTGTCTACGCTCGCGTCACACACACCCGCATACTGCCCCAAAACCAGAACCATTATTTATTATTCAATAGAATTGAATAGAAAGCGCGACAGTGGTGAACGATTGGATAAGATGGGTTGGTAATAGGTGGAAGCTGCGGGAGCTGAAAGCGGGTACATACCGGAGAGATATGGGACGAATGAAATTCAGCGCACCACCGGTGGAAATCTCGTTTTCTGGCGACCGAATATGCGAACCAATGCTTGCGAGCTCATCCGTAGACTTTCTTTTTGCGAGAGAAAATAGTGCTATTATCCATTAGTCGAACAATTGTGCTAAACTGTTATCGGATCGATTTTAAACTCTTAAATGGCGCCATATTCCGACCTTTACGGGCGTTTTCCACAGTGGCAGGAAATAAAAAACACGTACTAATATAATGGCTTGTTTTTCTGCATAAATCTTGAGTATTGGATAAGAACCCGAGTTGCCGTAGACAAGCATACGGCATACAGAATTTGCGTACAAAAAAATTAGTAAAAGTTTTATATTTTTCTTGTTATTGAAGTCATGTTGCATCAACTTTTTAAAACAAAGACTGAAAGCCTCGCTAAAGTTAGCAACGATATTGATAAAAATAAATTTATTATTATTTTATTACCACGTTTTATTATAAGAACTGATTACTGGTATTTTATAGATTGTCAAATTTCATGCGGATTGCACTTATTAGTCTTGCTGGTTTTATTGATTTGTGTAACGCGTGTGGAATAAATTGTGGCATGTCATAATTCTCATTACTAGGTATAAAATGATGACCACGTTTTATCACTTGCAAGATTAATACTGAGCATTAATTAAAACCTGTCTTTGTACCCAACAATTCTTAATATTGTTGAGTGTGGTTTACTCAACTGGATAGTGTACCAAAAAAGCAAAACATTTTGCTCTTGTCTTTTTCTTGTGTTTGAAACTCAGCCGTCCAGGCATTTGATTCATTGCGCACCTGTAGACCTATGGCGAAGGCGCAGGATTACAGTGAATTAAATCTGAGCCAAACTAAATTACAAACCAATCACGTACAAATGCTACAATTACTACAAGGTTAAAAGTATATATCTCTAACTAGTTCGTTGATTTGTTCAACAATTTAAGCAATATTTTACTAGTTGTTGACTTTTTGTTGCAGGTGGGTTCTGAGGTTTGCTCCCGCTTGTAAAGTTTTCAAAGTTGCAACAGTGGTCAATGCCTGCAAATTGCTCTATGCCCACCAGCATGCATTTAAATATAAAATCAAGTTAGAAAATTATTCATTGACGCTGGCTGTTGATAAAACACATGACGGCTAGATCCAGCCACACGTATTGATTATGATGTACGTTTTCATTAACAACTACGTACCGACAAAATCTTTTCAGCGTTGTACTAGTCGCTTAATTTTCCACAAATATTTCAAAGATAGTCCGCACTGAGTGGGGTAGAGAATTGTGAATGTTTCTAATTTAGGTTTTGGTGTGGATATGGCAAAGCTTTGTGAAAGCACGCGTTGTGAATGCGCATGTAAACACCACTTGCAGTCACAAAAGTTCACGTGTGGAAATATTGCACATAGAAGGCAGTGGCCTGAATTCAAATTCATTTCCAGTGCAAAAAACAAAACGCATTATTATGTTGTGTAGTGCAATTTTAATGAATGGCACATAATAGAAAGCGGAATAATTAATTGCGCAATCAAAATCAACTCGTAAAGAAACTAGGAAAGATGTGTTGTATATTGCGTGGAATGTCAAGAGAAACATTTTTGCCTGGTGCTTGAATTTTATTTTTAATTTAAGTATATAAAATTGCACGCCTCGCAAAGCATTCTGCACGGTAATTCAATATTTTAATGAATTCAGCTCGTGCAAAGGCGTTTTTGCGCATAACAACAAATGTATTGTTTGTACTCGAAAATCTTAATAATAGCGCAAACATAATATTTAAACGCATTTTTCACTAAAGAACTAAAAAGTTTATTTCTTGACTAAACAAACCGACATTGAATTCTAAAAGTTTGACGAGGACAAGATAGAAAGTTGGGCGAACTAATGCACGTGCGAGCGCAATACGTCCGCCATGTGCACTTATGTGTTAGCAATCCTCTTGCAAGTTGCCCAAGTGGGGCGGCTACAGCACTTCGCTCTCGACAAGTTTCAGATATGATAGTGTAAAAACAATCACTCGCGCTCTTGGATATAATAACACGTCGTGCGCACTTTGTGCACTTTATTATCGAGCTTATTAACTCTCGCGAGTGGTGCATGCAGATCGTGTAGAATTTGTTCGAAAACTTCCGGGTATTATTTAACTTGAGTCTTTATTTTGCACACGAAACGATCAAATACAAGTTAGACTCACTTGCAACCAAACTCAGTGGCTTTAAATCAAGTTGGGCACTTATTGATTCACCCCAACTTGAGTTGCGGATTTGACGAGTACAGGTTGAGTTTAATGAAGATGGGTATATGATTTGCAATGTGTTGAGCATCACATTTGTATTACATAACCGCAGAAATAATGCTGCTGGCCAGAAGGACAAAATTTGCTCACCGAAACACAATAGAAACTAATCCCGTTCGTTTCAGTTGAGGTCATCCCTTTCGCTGTCCTCGTCTGAAGGGTGACCGAATTTATTGAGATATTTATTGGTGCGGGCCTATCAGGCACAGGAAATTATTATCAAAAACTTGACCGAGCTAATATACTTGTTAAAATTATCGTCTTAATTTACTACAATTATTTTTACGCAATATGCAAATAGATGTGAATTTAATGTGGTTAACGTCCGTATTTCATATTGATATGCTCGATTTTATTATTCAATTACAATTTTTATTCAATTTGTCTTGCGGAAAAAATTTTGTTATCTAAAAAATTGACATCTATCCATCGATTATTATTATTTCATTCTCTGTTTAGTCAGGTTCAAATTCAGTTTATAGTAATGATCCAGTAATTCCAATTCCGATCTGATAAATATTGCTTTAACAAGTTAATAATTTTGCTCGGTAAATATGTCAAACAAATAACCAAACAAATTAAGAAACTATATGAAGACTTTTCACTTAAATAATTCACCATGAAGAATTAGTCGAAAAATGTTGACTCCAATGCGCGCACAAGTCGCTGCACATCACGAAGGTTCGGGTTTAGTGGAAATTTGGGTCGCGGAGACGGTGTTTAATTTCGGCTCAAGTTGAGTGCCGCCGCCGAGAGAGAGAGCGGTCGGTTGCGTAACAGCGAAAACAATCGCTGCTCCAGTGCGCTAGTGGCGCGTCGCTACCGGCGATGATGCTGCGATGCCGTCGCCGCCGCCCGTCGGTTGCCGGGTGTACCACCGCTGCTGCGCGCCTCGCAACGCGCTTTTCTCAACACCCCTCCACCACCGCCTGCGCGCTCGCGATAGAGAGAAGAGAAAATCGGGTCCGGGCGCGCGCTCGTTGTTCGATTCCGGGCGGGTGTAAATCCGGTCCAGCAGCGGCAGGCAGAGGCAGCAGGGTAGGGCCGACGCCATAGCGCCGACTCGCTCTCCCGGCGGCTCCTCGCGAGCGCACGCACTTAGCGATGAAGCTTTCGCTGCTCCACATCTCGCCGCGCCGCGCCGGTTCTCGCGCCCTTTACTAAATTATTATGGCTGTGAATCATGCCGTTGATAGGTAAAACATGTGGTGGCTTAAATGTGGACTGCTTGTCGTCGTGGCGACCTTCCGGTTTAATAATGTTGGCGCTGCTTCCAAACGAGGTGAGTAGAGCAATATTTTCATCTTGTGCCAAGTGCGAGTGATGCAAAGTGTTGGATTATGTGAATGCGCCAGGATACGGATTGGAAATATAGAATTCCTCAACATTCCACAAATTTATTTAAATGTAACTGTGAGATTCTAAAACAATTTGGTGTTTCTATTTACGCAACGAATTCTAAATAATCGACATTATACGAGCGTCGCTCAATTTTACGACCCCTCGATGTGTTGTAGCGCTACTTTCTAGCAATCTTCTCACCTGATTTTATTGAATAACTCCACTCTATGCAATATTCTATGCCTTCCCGACGGTTGAATGCTTTTATGTCTCCCTTTGGCCTGCGTCCATCGCTTCAACATGTGCGTTTAAGCGAATGCGAGTGGAAAGCAATTTGTAGAGACCGACATTTTCCATTGCCGACTGGTAAAATATCAAACACTCAATTTGAAATATTGACATTGTACTTTTCATTGGCGCAGCCACTCAGAAACTCATCATCCAAATCATGCCAAAAAAATGAATATTGCCAAAAATCTAGATATTTAAAATCATAACGGAAAATGCAAAAAGAAAAAAAAATGGTTTATTTATAGTATCGAACGGCAAGTAAAATCTGATGGGAGTGAATGCAAACGTTTATCTGCAATCTATCTTATTTACGTTTATTTTATAAATATTGTCTGTGTTGCTTTCACATTTTAAATAAATGTAAAAAAGTGTGCAATTGACGTTTAACTTTTAACCCTTATTTGGAGCATGTGCATTGTGCCCTGATGTGAGCACTAATTAGACATTAAGTGAGGTAAAGTAACTCGATGATTAGCATTGGTGGCTTGTAATGCGAAAAGCCTTGATTTGGACCCATCGATGCGTTGCGCCTCTACCCTAAAAGAGAGGTTCGTTGCCGGCGGGGAAGGCGGCGACGTGCCTGTGGCGCATTGAAGTAATCGGTGCTGCACGATGAGGTCAGGTTTTTGATGACGAGATGGGAAAACTGGGCGACGACTGACTGCGAACCGATTGAGGTCGCTGAAGTAGCGATATCGGGTTTGAATTTCGCGAATGAATGCCCGTTCATTATGCTGAAGGCTTTCTAATGGAGCAGGAATCTAATAACCAACGTTTCAAAATTGGTTTTTCTGCTCTCCGTTTACTTCAAATCTGCAGCGCATGGTACAAAACAAATCTCGCAGTAAAAAATCTTTTACAGTTGACAAATTTGCAATTAATTTTTTGTGCTACGCTCACATTGCAAACTAATCAAAATTTTACATAAGCGCAATTTGATTAAATTTGCTTTATTCTATTCATGTCTGGAGGCTAGCAAACGAGAGAAAGAGCTGAAAACATGTTTTCTTCACCCGAGGCCAGCATACTTACAATAACAATTTTGTCCTATTTGGATTGGCTTCTTAAATTACTTTATTAAGTTATCGCGAAGATGTTCAAGGTCTGATGGAAAAACTTTTCTTTATAAGCAGTCTACAGAAAATGCAGCAGCCAAAAAAATTCCAAATAATTCTATATTCTATTTTACCAATAATTATTTTACCATCTTGATTATAATAGTCAAGATCATAGTTTTAAATCTTATTTTTTTATAAGATTTTAAACGCTTTGCGCAACAGAAGGAAAAGTTTAATTTCATTGAATAATCTCCAACCATTTGTCGATTTGCCGAGAAAACTTTTGCTTGCGCCGCATTCATACGTGCAAGAGGAAAAACGCCTGGGAGAATCTCGGCGATTATCGTTTATCTTTCGATAATATTTTACTGACTTTGTTATTATCCAGCGCGTTTCTTCGGATTTTACCGGCTAGAAATTGCGGTGCTTATTCACGTTGCATGCTTGTTTGATTGCCTAATTAGCAACGACAATGAAATTTTATCGTTGCCGATGTGGGTGAACGTTATAACCCCGTTTTTCATTTGATTTTTTTTCTCTAACTGTAGGGTATTATATTAAACGTGCTCGTCAATTGATTTTCAATTACTTGCAGACATATGCTTCGTTAGAGATTAAAACCTGGCGTATTGCGTGTGCGATTGTGACTGCTCGTAACAACAAGAAAAATCCATAAATAACGGTCACCCAACAAAAATTTGCACAAAGAAATAAAACCAGCAACATCTCTTAAACAAAAAAATAGTTTTGGTTATTTAACATTTTGATGCCACGTGGAAGGCTACAGACAAGAGAATAAAAAGCTTTGCCATTTTAAAAGTTATGGTAATGACGAGTACAAAAATGTTCACATTTTTGATTAAAATGACCACCATCACTAAGCGTGCGTGTGCTTTATATAAAATATCAGCTTGCTTATGGATTGAATGTCAGCAATATTTTTAATGTCTATTTTGATTTGACAGTTTGATTGAAAGTGCTGGAATTACAAAAACCTTACAATATGTCTAACATAAAATTTTAAAATTTTTATTTTATATATAAATATATATATATATTGCAAATTATATAGTTTAATTATTATTATTATTATTTAATAATTTTGCCCAGTGCCTTCATTAATATCATAATTAAGAAATCGTTTCATGTATGATATTTACACTTATTTCCTTACTTAATAAAATTTATTTTGATTACAAATGTATCTTTAACGGTTTTACAACAACATAGAAAACATCATAAATTTTTGAAACCCAAGCAGTAACCCAAGGGTTACTAGTTGAACTCTAAAAGTGTGAACAAACCTCGAGTACACCTTTGAGACTCATTTGAGCTCAACGCAAAATGGACAATGCTCCTAACTGCAACACCTCCATTTACATCAAAATTTTTATATTTATAAAGGAAACTACTAGTAATTATTAACATGATTGATTTTTTACTGATTAATGTTTTAATTAATAACCACGTTATGGGCGCCATGAAGTACCTGTAAACTTTTTATGGCAGAGTTAAAGTTTTATCGCAGTGCAATAAATTTATAGAAAATTAAACGCGACCAACTATTAAATCTAACTGGAGTTGGTAAAACAAGCATTTTGTGAGCGTATTCGCATAGATCTGGTGGTTGGAGGGTAATCTCTGTCACCATCGCAGGACATAAACATCACCAACATCCATCACGACACTCAAGGTACTTTACGCTTATAACTTTTAACCAAATTTTATTTTAACTATGCGTTGCATTCAAATGTCTGCAAACTTCAAGTGTGTCAAGTGCCATTACAGCAGCGGTTGTTTTTACCACCTTCCTTGCTATCCTTAATATCCTATTTGGGGTTGTATTTGACGATTAAAAATGGCATCATTTACAACTATCAATCATAGTTTATATAATAACATTTTATATATTTTTGAATATACTACATTTTAGATTTGATTTTTTTGGTTTAATATCTCTAAATTTTGTCTTTTTTTTTTTGTTTTATTTTACGTGGTAGGCAGCTAAGAGGAACGTGTGTTCCCTTACAGGCTTTTGCATCCTGCGCTTAGAGGACCAAAAGCTTTCCCCGCAGTTGGCGCGCGTTCTAGTGCACCCTCGAAGTCTTTTCATATATCGCCACGAGTGGCGCGCGGCCGTTCAGCGCTTGTGTCTTTTATTTTGGAAGAGCTTCACGTCCGCGTCACGTGGACGAGTACCATTCAAGTAACATCTAACAAATATAATCATAGCTGGAGAAAATGTATTACTTTTTTCAAAATGTCATATTTTCTTTTTCATCTGTCTGTCTCTCAAAAGAATTATGATTAACCTACTTTTGTATTTTTTATTAGAAGTAATAATTGTCAACGCACAAACGAAATTCACATGCTTTTATTCTTTGAATCTTTAACTTTATTTTATATAAATCTGAACCTGCTTTCATTTCCAATTTTTTTTCTACAAGGTCTAGCAAAAAATAAATTGCTTCACAATTTTTACATTTCCTAAAAAAATTCTTTTATACAGCACCACATTAAATTCGGAATATCAACCTCAAACCAATTAAAAACGTAATGTTTTTGGTAATCTAAAATCCTCTATTTTCCGTGGTAAACCCACTCTCTTTATTACGATTATGCTATCACACGTTGCAACAACAACGACTAAAGCTGAAAAAATTTCCAATCGCACTGCTATCTCTATATGCAATGTTCCAGTAGGTCATTTTGAAATTTTAATGGAAAAATTTAGCATTGTGACTCGTTCCGCCATGGTACAATCCTCGATTTTGGTTACAAGAATGGAGTGCACGCACTCGTTTGCAACATAACAATGTGATAAGTTCATATCTTGCTCTTGACTTCAGTGTGATACAAACAAAATTTTCTTGCATTCACCTAACATGTTGCATCTTTACTTCATATTTTTTTTCAGATTTTTATTTCTTATTTTGTGTAGTATTTTCATTTTCATCTTAGGTATATTTCTTGTTATTTTGTGGTACTGCCCAAAAAACAAACTGTTTCTATCTTAGTTATACTCATAAATTGAAGGTAAATAAACTTGATTATGACTACTGTTGAGTTTAAACCTAGATTTTTTGTTGTCTAGTTGCTAAGTGTTATGTTTTACATTACTAAAAAAGCATAAAATTTATAAATAAGAAATAATGCTGTTTTTAATTCAAAGAAAATTGGAAATAAAATTTTAATGAAATAATTATAATAAATTATGTCTATAGTCATTATTCATTAGCCATAAAATTACGCTGCATGTGGATGGTATGCACCTTTTCACCATGTCCAATGTTGCATTTGACATGCAGGAATTGATGATGATTGTGCTCGTTTGTTGCGCCATTTTATGACGATTGTAACAATGCTAGAAATGCATAATTTAAAAGTAAACATGCATTGATTTCACACATATCACGATAAAATTATTACAGTTTTTACAATGCAATTCCTGCTATTGCTATACGTTTAACAATAGTTGATGTTCGCTTACATTTATTCAACAGGCCTGCAAGTATTTTTTCTCGCCATTGTTGATTGTTTCTGATTAGATGTTTAACGAGTATAATTTGTGTGAATCAAAAATTAAACGCAGCAATTACGTGTATGCAAAAGTATGCAAATCATGTGGCAACACTTGGGGCTAAACATGTTGTTTCACGTCCCGCGATTTAACTGATCGATGTTGCAATCAAGGGTAAATAGTGAACACTTTTCTGTCCTACTACATCATGTACGTATAGGTCATTGGTTTGATTATAAATTAAATAAAAATCAAGTATGGCGTTACTATTGCATCCAGCACGCAATCAAATAACCCTTGAGTTCTGATTGAAACTCACAGCTTGGCGAAGGTTGGCGTGTTTTTGCTCACGTCAACATCCGCAATCGGTTTGTTAATTAAACACGACGCTGGTTTAATCTTACTGCAAAAAAAAGCTTGTAGAGTAGAAGGGTGCATACGCCATCATGCTGCATGGGTTTTCTTAATATTCCAAGCCAGTTACAATGAGTGAGCACAAGCGGTGCGCTGTTTTTGAGATCTTAGGCAAATGAAGACAAATAAGGGACATTATTACCTTAGTTTGGAACAGGCATCTGTCAACTGGAGGCGGCGGCGTACTGCTGACTCGGCGCCTGTCACCCAGTCGCGAGATGACGACTCACTCTCTTTCCACGCCAGTCCGAGCTGAGTCAGATATTCCAAATTAACAATAAACGACGACGAGGTCGATGTGTCATCTTAATCCTTTATGCTCACCAGCGACGTCAAAAGACATTGTCAACCATAACGAAGGATACGCACAGAATAACTTGTGATTGATTAGAGAAGAATTTAGTTTGAATTAAATGAGTTTCGGTTAAAAAAAGGAAGAATTTTAAAAATAAGTTTATCAAAATTTAATCTTGTGAGTTTATATTTAAATAAACAAAAGTAAATATTGAGTAAAAATGTGAACTTACAAAACAACTTCTGAATAACAAAAGATATTTGAATTCTGTACAGAGATTCATAACCTAGATTTAATCTTTAAGCAACTTCCACTTTGTAGCAATTAAAAAGATTCAATCTCTAATTTGATTTTCTTTGTTTTCTCAAAATATGTGCAATAAGCAAGTTAATCAATTTAAATATGCATAGTTAAAGTACTTAAGAGGTAATTAACGCATTACATTTATTTTTATAAGCCCTTTCCGTATCCTGATTGTGTGGTTTTAACCTTTTTTCCGGCAGCTTTTATTGCGGTCACGAAGATCTCGGATTAAACTCCCTATTCAAACCAATTAAGCGTCTCACATTCTGATGATATTTACACATCCGAAGTGCTATCTGCTAGCAAAAAAGTATCTCAACATTCCAAATTCTACATTAGCCACATCTTTTTTTTGCTTTTGCACCTCGATAAATTAATAAATTATAACTTTGCTGAAATACCAGATTACCTGACATAACCCTTTTCATCGTTTGAATCCACAGTGGTTACGACTTTACTTTTTGCAGTTTTTATTACCTTCTCTTCTCCATTAACGCAAAATGAGTCAAGAAATTCTTAACGAGCCAACATTTTTACCGACTGTTGTAGGAGATGCTTCAAGGGTGGAATCAAGATGCAGAGGTTAATGCTTTGTTTACCTTGTTGCATTAAATATGTGTTCAACCCAGCTATGTCAGAACGTTGGGAATGTATTTCGAAGAGGTCACTTCTTGCCGCCGGCGCCGCCTTTTGCACACACGGGTATCATAGATATGTCGACTGCTCCTCCTTTGGTCTCTTTGGCTCTTTATGGAGTATTTTGGACTCTGGACCAAAATTAACTACAATGTCCATCCAATTCACTTAATTGCAGATTGTCTGGCAAGCCAAAACTACTGTCCCAAAAATCAAAACACTATGTTACTATGTTACAATAATGAGCTACATTTATTCGAGTTTATTTTGTGGTACTGTACTAGAGTTAATTTTAAAGAAGTGTAAATATTGTTTCACGAGAAATTTATTGCCATGAGTAGGTAATTTGATACTGGTTTCATGCATGTAGGTATATATTACACCAATATACAAACTACAATTACTTCTCATTATGGTCACGCGGATAAGCACATTACCAGATGTTTTATGAGCAATGCAATCGCACAACTCACGAATAAACCATGAAAAATAGCCAAAAAACAGTTTCTGCAATTTAATAAAATTTATCGTTTGTCAAAAAGCTTGTGAAATTCAAATAAATTAAAGGTGATACTTTACATCATGTTGAAAAATTCTGCTTTTTTGATGGGTTATGGTTGCAGGTGATCCAAGCTGCACCAACTTCATTATACTGCAAGGGAACTTAATTAGACCGTAACAATAAAGATAATTAAGAAAAACAGAATAAGTATAACTCTGCATTTTCCAGCTAACAAATGATGACATAACGTAATAAACACAACGAGATGCCATCGTCCGAAGGCACTCATTGTTGGCGTGTGGTGACTTTTTAAAGATTCCGACCGGCGCAGAGATTTCCAAGATAAATATTTGTGTAAGGACGTAACCCGCCCCGGTATTTAAATTATTTCTATGATGGCTGTGAAGGAAGTGGGGTGTGAGGGAAGACCAAGCGCAATGTAATAATGTGGACGAAGTTGTCCTTAGAGGTGAATACTTACCCTCTTCGGGCAAAGAGAGCGCACAGCTTTCGAGTTTATCTATGTGGCATCGCTGATGCTCGGAAATTAATCTACGGCAATATACTGTTGCGACGGGAAGGAGTGCAATAAAGCGTGAGACAGTTTAAGGTACAGAAAAAAGAAACAAAGCAGGTAGCTGTGTCCGTACTGTGGGATTTTCTATTTTTATTTAATGCAGTAGTGTCAGAAAGACTGCAATATTTGTTGCTGTAATGAAAATTTTTTGAATGATAAATAATTTAAATTGAACTAAAGTTATCTCAACGTAGTTCTCAAAGAAGAAATTAATTTAATTTGATAATCTTATGGTTTGCATTTCATTCTTTCATTGTGATATACACAATGCAGAGTAAAGTTTAAAGTTGACAATTAATCGAAAAGTTTGCGTAATATCATTTATTCTTTTGCGGATTTTTCTTTCGCTTTCTCCACGTTTAGCAACCACTGCCTTGGTAATCGTAGCAAGTTTCCACAAAAGTTGCAACCCTGAGACCACGAAGACTCTAATCAAACTTCAACTTGTTCAACTTCTTGAATGAATTTCCGTCACTGTTTCATGAATATTTCTTTGGCAGCTTATTATAAACCATGGTCAGATTATTCCGCCATAATTGTAATTTATGATTTTATAGAAACTAAGCAAATATAAATAATGAGCAATTTTATTCCGCAAATAATCTGCGTCTAAAAAGTACAATGTAGGAAATGCTTGTGCACTATTGGCTCCATTATGTGCGTCACGCAGCTCCGGATAGATGAAATCGTGCGCGCAAAGAAATTGCTGGAATCCTTGCTACCCAATTTCAGCAGAAGAATGTATGAAATATGCTCATATTCTATACCAAATTCAATGCAAAAACTGTGTGCGTAACAATACAAAAAGCGACGGCATACCAGAATATTCTCTGCTTCATGCAAGCGGAACGTAATTAAATTGGTATCCAATAAACTAATCTAATGTTGCATTTACATTATAGTTTTGTAGATGCCAGTGCTAATTAATTAATTTACAAGCGCACCAACTAATTAAAATAAATGTCTTTATTAATTTTAACAAAACACAATTTATACGGATGCGACAACTTCAGTCGGGATGTGCACTTTGTAGTTGACTAATTGTAGTACGACGCGTTGCACGAACCGTTTCGTAATTAGCGCTTCGCGGTGCACGCGTCGTGAGTTATTATTTGTGAAGTTAATCCGACGCATTTAGGATTATACTTTGGTGGGCATAAAATGTTGCAGAGTGACTGAATAGCAAGAAAAATTTCGGCAAAATATTCGCCATAACATTAACATGCGCATGCGAATTTTTTTTTATTGAAAAAGCTTAATCCAAACCAAATTGAGTTGAATAAAGAATCCGGATGACGTTATTAGTCATTATGGGAAGCATTCATACGAGTGGACATCTTCCTCCTGTGGCAATTAGTTTTTCGATGGAACGTGTGTGAACAAAGTCGGTGGGTAGTCGATAAATGGTGGTGAGATAGAAAAAAAAACCGCCTCGGGTGTCATGGATTACGTGCACAGAATAGACGAAGTAATCAAGAAACCCCTAACATGGGTCGTTAATTAATAAATGTCGTTTTCCGTAGAGAGCGAGTATTCAGGGAAAATAATTTCTATTTTAGAGATTCTATCGCGCTGTCACGTCGCGCTATATGCGAGTGTGTTTGCTTTTTGAATTGGAATGAATGAAAACGCCGGATTTTTAATATCACCGTAACCAGCTACCCGCTTGCATACGTGTTTTTTTGCTGTAGATTGTGTTCTAAATTTGCCAAATTTTGATTGTGCCCAAAAATGTTAAATCCCTAATGGACCATGTTGTGGCAGCTGTTTGCAAACTCACACACATCGTTCAAACCAATTATAAAAATGGCATTTGGTTTGTTTATTAAAGTTTGCTAACTGTATCTGCCCTGTGCAACTGAATTTAATTTTAGTTTCAATTTACTAACAACCTTTAATTATTTATATTCTTGCAATTGTGTGGCGCGATAGAAAAAGAGCTTCCAATTATTTTCGTCATTGTATGCTACATTGCAAAATGAATCAGAATAAAACTGTTTATATCTCGCACGGAGTAAATAAAAATTTATTGTATTATTTGAGAGTTTGGGTACAAATAATACAACGTCGCAACGTTAATGGCGCACGACGCAAATAAAACGTCGTTTTTAATTCGTTCGGTGCTCAGCGTCGCGACGGCGATAGCACAGTGCGCGCGTTAAAAATTAACGTCGGCCTCTTCAGCTTTTAGCCTTCCTGTGCACGCTCTCAAGCATTTGTTATTAAAAAAGCAATTTTAATATTCATTTTTGGTTGATGATGAGGTTTTGCTGTTTGTTACGACCGCGGCGTTATGATGCGACTTTTTGTGGCATCAAACAAAAAACAAAAAGGTGACAATTTAAAGTGCTTTTGCTTTGTTTATTGTACATAGCAAACAAAGACATCATATAAATTTAAAAAATAAACGATGGGAATGAGCAATTTGTCGATATTTAGCCCCTTCAGGCTACTGCTTGTTGACGTATTGAGAATTTTGATCTAGTCTGTTAGGCATGGCTATATTTATAAGTAAACAGGCAAGGCAACACCCTTTGTACAGTATTATTTTGTGCGAGACAAACAACACACGCACCGCGTCCTCTGCGTCTTTGCCTTGTTATTGAACGCGCAAACAATGATCTATAATTGCAAATATAATTATTAATTATATAATTAATACTGTTTTCAATAAAAATATCATGCAAAGAGAAACAAATAATTATAACATTATTACAATCAGTATAAGATAAATTAAACTAAAATCTTTTTTCAAAAATAAAAAAAAAGATACTAAAACCATATAAATTTGTCTATTAAATAAACTATTCAAAAATTTAAAAATGTAATTTTTCGCAAATTACTTGAAAAATAATGTAGTAATTTGATAGTTTTTCCAATGAAAACAAGGTTTCTTAGAATATCGTCGTCAGTATCTTAAATAAATAGGATACCATTTAAAATATAAATCTTTTATATTTTTTTCTTAATAAAATTTATTTTCTTTAAATATTTCTAAAAATTGCTCAAAAAAATTTAGTACTTGAAAGTAAATTTAAATAAATATATTTCTTTGCTTTTTTTAATTCGTATTTCCAAAGTCAGTCTTTTTTCTGTCCTACATTGCATTTGTTTTGCTTAAGCGTTTAAGTGATAAAAATTTGCCACGTCGCAACAGCCACCACCAAAAACGTAATCACAACTTGCCTTCTAAATGGCAGGCACGTAATTGTCTGCGCATGCAAATTGCGTAAGTTAGCACCATTTTTGGCAAAACGTAATTATGGAACTGGCAATAAAATAGAAAAGACTGCTTTATTCCCCAACCTACAATGACGCAGTATCACAACTTATTTTTTTTTAACTATTGTTAAACATTTTAATTCTTGACAGCTTTCCACCTACTGCATTACATGCTTGCATCAGAACATCTTTTTTTCGTAGTAATTTAAAAGCGAGGCACGTCAAGTTGCCGACGGATATGCCCTCAACGTTGTTTTGTTCGACGCGCCACACATTGAAATAGCTTCTTCTTATTACCTATCCGCCACCGCCACACCGGCCCCTGCACTCTTGCATGCAGCACGATGAGAAACGTTTTACCTATGCGTGCACTAGCAAAACACTTGCTTACGAATTCACAAATACTGATGCAAGTCTTATTTATGCAGCATGCCCAAGGAGCATGGTGCAGAGTGGAAAGCAGGGAAAACGGGGCATATATTATGAAAGAAAACGTACGTTAGCATTTTGCTGGCAGGCATTGGAGCACAAGTTGCATTGATCCGGACGAAAATATAACATTCATTGCGTGACATAAGGACCAGAGTCAATCCAACCACAAGCAATCTCTTTGGACAAACTTTTGTTTTCATAACTATTCTCTAGTGTTTTTCTACAAAGAAAAGGGATAGCAGTGAAACTAAAATATTTGCATTAACGTACCGAATAGTTTATAATTAAACATATCAAATGTCAACATGAAAGATGATGCTATAGAGCAAAGTTTACTTGTCCAACTTTCTAAAAACTCCAAAGTCTGCAGTGTTTTTTTGAGAAAGTGTCAAAGTTTGTGATGAGAAGCTTTTAACTTGCAATAACACTAGATTTTATCGTTTCTAGAGGCAAATTATTCGTAATTAATATGATTATTGATTTAGAATATCGTTGAGTATGATTAGAAAATGGTTAATATGCATTATGTTGATAAAACTAAAGTATAACATTTACTAATTCTTTTTTATATAAATATAAATTATTTAGTAGTATATAAAAAAATAACAAACAAAAACAATTTTTAATTAATTTTCTTAGTAATATAGCTATGTTTTATCTACATAATAATTATTGATTGTTATATTTTTGCTGAACAATAATCTCCTCATAATTACAGATAATTTTAGTTTATAAATGATAGACTAGTCGTAAAAATAAAAATGTGAAAAATTCTACAATTTCTCTGGCTTTTGTCTTTACTCTGCATAGCATTTTTTTACCTTCAATCCACCCTGCATTCTCATGGGAGACAGAAAAATCCATTAAAACGCTAGGAAATTGTACATTTATTTATTTGTTGTTTGCTTACTTTGAAACTGAGCTCAGACGACACATTTTAAATTATTTTGTGCCCGACGTCTACGCATCATTGTTCCACCGTTGTTATTTGCGCCGTTATTATTGCTGTCGATGGTGACTAACAACAGAATATTAAAATATATTCATGACTGTTTTATTCTCAAAGAAAATACGGAATGTTGCAAGTGACTTGTTTGGAATTCGCTTTGGAATAGCGCTGCGTTTGCTTTATATCTCTATAACCTAGTAACTGGCAGAATGCTTTGAATTTATAGTGCTTCGCATCAAGATGCGCTATTGCAAAGAAGATACTTAATTAGAAATTTAAGTTAACATCAAAGAATCGCAATGCACAAATAGTTATATTAGAGTTTAAATCGGAAGAAAGTTAAACTTTATAGACTTGCATTTGGAAATATTTTAGGACTTTATAAAACTGTCATTCTAAGTCCGTCGCACGCTAGTTTTTATCCGGCTGCGAAGATGATTGTTTAAAAAAGTTCGTGGGCGCGCGAGAGGCAGCTCACATTCACAACTTTGGAGTGATGCCAGGATTATTATCGATCCACGCGCGGAATGAGCACACGCGACCGCCCCAACTGAACATCACGATTCGCACGGTTTTCTCTTCGTGGAGATGAAGTGGATTGATATGCGTAAAGATAAATGTTCTACAATTCTTAAAACTACACATTAAAAATTTAATCTTAAAAAATCCATTTTTTAACGGACAAAAAATGTGCAAAAACCTGCCTTTCCTTTAATAAACAAACAAATTTTCTTCATCTG
This sequence comes from Diploeciton nevermanni, assembly GCA_027575565.1. NCBI lineage: Eukaryota > Metazoa > Arthropoda > Insecta > Coleoptera > Staphylinidae > Diploeciton > Diploeciton nevermanni. The sequence continues at coordinate 2,392,449 of JAODIE010000013.1, forward strand.
AGGTGTTGAATTTAACTCTCTGTGCAGCTACCTTCTTTAAATGAGTTGTCGGAAAGTAATTAAACCTACAATAACGTCACGAAATTAAGAAATTCAATTTCTTTCATAAAGTGAAGCCGTTCACAAGAATACCGCTCATCCTATGATTTGGTTTTGTAAAGCTTTTCGTATCGCGTATTCCAGACTTCGCGCTTTAGTTTTTCGCCACCGCTTTTATTCAATATTTAATCTTCTTAGCCATTGTTCTGCTATCCAGCAATGCGGCAGGCAACTTATTAGTAAATTTCAAAGTATAATTTTGTGCATTTCGGTTGGACGCGGTTGAAACGACGAGACAATTTCAAATTTTTCCGCATCACAAACTTGCCGGTATGTAGATTATTTTTTACGACCTAAACACTTAAAAATTTTTAATTTTTTAGGATGTGTTTTAGGTAGAATCTATATTCAACATTTCAAACTGACTGCAATGTTTTTCACGTATTTCGAGTATTTTTAAAGTACTTTGGATAAATTGAAGTATATTAAATTTTTTGTTGAATTTGGGCGTATATTAAAATCATAATTAATATAATATCAAACCGTTACTTTGGACAGACAAAAACGCATTGGAAATCTTGTTAGAAATGCAATTAACTTAAATTTGAGTTAATTAAAAAGTATCTATGTGCAGGAACCCGACGTTGCAAACTATTCCAATCGACTCCAATCTCGTCTGGTTCTATGAAGAGCTTTTTTGTTTTTTTGCGGTACAACTTGTGTCATTTACGCATATCATATTTTTTGCACTGGTTGAAACAACATAGTTTGAAGGTGAATTCAGCCATGTATAAAGACCAAGCACATTTTTACAAAACTTGCAAACCAAAGAGTTAATTAAATTACGTTTTTTTTTTGTAGTTTGGTAAATACAAATATACTATCGTCAAAATCAGAAACAAATTTCTTAAATACTTTTATTAAAAAGTATCTCTTATTTAAAACATAATTTATACGTCATAAATTTTTTTATATATCAATTTTTGTTGCTTTCGTTATATTTTTTTCTTCCCTTTGCTCAATTTTTTCTCTATTATTCAGATGTGTGTGTAGCTTAAAGTATAAAGTATAAACAAGACAACACTCGCATAATATTTATGCGCGCATAATAATTTTTCATTCGGCGAAAAAAGCTGCGTCTCACTTTATTTTTTCCGCCAGGTTCTGCTTTATATTTATTGCAATTCGGGGTCGACAAAGCGCCAACAATGTTCACAACATTGACAACATTGGAAAATATTCTCTGCGTTACGCGTGGCCGGCGGAGAAAAAAATCATCAGCCCCATTTATTTAAGCTCCGTCGTTTTTGGCGACGGTTGCTACTACACCACTGACACACATACAGGACTCGCAGGAATTAGTCCCATATGCGTCAATTCTCTAGTTCACGATGGAAGACTAAACTTTCATTATGGATAATTCTCTTCGTTTAGATTCGATGTTTGTCTTCAGATATTTTTTATGCCAGGCAAACATGCTACAAATGGAATCTAATTCAGAGCATTTAGGATAAGAATATTTTAAACACATTTGTCTTCTAAATTACAGAACAATTTTTTGTGTGTGACAAAACACGATGTTGATGCCATGGCACGTAGTATCAATTACCAGAGAAGAGAAAAAATTGTTTCAAATTACATTTTATTTACTACTAATACATTTTTACTATCTGTGTTAATATAGCAACTTTTTCATCAAAACTAATACTGCTGTCTTTTAATAGGTATTGTTTAACAACAGTTTTTACCGAATTTCTAAACCTCCAATACTATTTTTTAACGCAGATACCCTAAAACACATGCTTTCATTCAAATGATGGTAATAAAGCATCCAGGGTGCTGTTTAAGCTTGTTTTTATTATTCTTAAAGTGCCAAAATCACTTGATGTAATCTGCTTTATATGCATGTAGTGCAGTCGTGAAACAATACCCAGCAATTTTAATATTAAATGCAATAACGATTTGTTTATTTTTCATGCTTTTATTGGCGCACACGTGAGTACACAGCACGGTGATATCCGTACATGTACTGACTTTGGCAACGTAGGAATCGCTTGTTTTTTCAGATATTAGTCCCTCATATAAAATGCAAAGTTATTATGCCGCCCGCTCGCATCGCATCATTATTACGAGCGCATTTCGTATTTTTACAATGCGGATTGCTTCCGAGTCCTTCAGGCGCTGGCATCCCGACCAAATTTTGCCTCACTACTCGCCTCTCTTATATTTTCTACGCTAGAAAAATATCTTTTAAATGTTTGCAGACTTTAAGGTAATATTTACCGAAATATATAACTAAATTAGTTTTTGAATTTGATCACAATTTAATTCCAGCAAATCAGAGCGTGTTTTTGATGGCCTGCTCAGAAAAAACAATTTGTTTCCCAAATATAATAAGGGGGCAATGTAGTAAAGAACTTCATAGCTTAAAATTTATTTAATTTAATCAATTTTTTGATATGTCAGAGGCGTCTTTGTAAAAGCAAAGTTAAGATTATGACGGAGTCCGGAAATTAGAGGATTAATTAATGTTTACCAACGTCGTGACGTTCTCCGGAAGCAGTTGCTTTCCGCCCTCTGTGAAGTCTGCAACAATGTATTTATTTTTTCTTGTGATTTTCTTGATACCTCACTTTTAATGAGTTAAAAAATAAAAACAATTTTTTTTACTTTCTTTTGTATTTCCTGTGTTTTTGTCGTAAAAAATCAGCATCAAATCTAACTACATTGTAAGAAAAATTTGAGATTGTTTACAGCAACATCTTTAGCTTTTAATAAAAAATTAGAAATTCTTTGTGAGTATATTTTTTGCAAATAAAATAACAAACGGTTATTTGTAATAATTTTTATATTTCTACTTTTCTAGTGAGGAAATGTCAGGATTAAATAAGATATAAGGAATTTTCTTAGAAAATCTTTTACTACAGGTTGTTATATGAATTTATGTCTGCATTCATATTACAGTTATCATTGCATAACATTCAATTTACTTGAATTCTAGCATTTTATATTGTAAAATTACTTTTCACTAATAATTAATTAAAAACCAGTTACTTTTCTCCAAAAAATTAACGCAATTAAATTAAATCATTAACTTTCCTTCCTCCTATATTGTATTTTACATTTTTTATAGTAAAAACTTGCTACATTCTATTTTCATTGACTTTCTTAACTAAAAAAAAAATTTTTTATAATTTATTTATTACACCAAGTCCTTGCACTTTACGACCGTAAATAGAAACCCCTGCCTCTGTAGTAATGATATAATGTCGTCTAGAAGAGTTGCATCGACATCATAAATATCCGTAATCATCCCTTTTATTCACTGACACTTTATCGCGTGCAACGTCGAGGCGTAATTGCTTGTTTTTAGGATGGAAATTGCGGCTTGGAAAACAAACAAAACAAACAAAAAGGCGTGACCCATACAGCACTGGTTGGCATTCTGGTGAGCGCGGATATCCTTCAAAATGCATTAGTTTCCAACATGGCGCTGATTGAAAAGGCGACCTATAAAACTGCCACGGCTACTTGAGCACAGCCGAGAAGAAAATTTGGCGCTTAGCGAAAAACTTACGTCGAGAAAAACGCATTTAAAAAAAAATTAAGAACACGGACGTTTTAACCTGATAAGTCTAAATTGGTATCGTGCGTCTTTGTTTGACTATCTTAAAACGTCTTTCATGCTTAGGTCCAAATGAATGTGGTCTTAAAAGTTTGTTAAAATTTTTGCTCAGCATCAAGGATAAACGCAAATTATCTTCTTACCCTTTTCGCACCACTGCTCATGGCATGCACTTTTCTAACATGATGAGCCGGATAAAAAACGAAACAATTTACTTTGTAATTAACAGTTTTAAGCGGTTCTCAAATTATCAAATGTACAATACCGAACTTAAATTGCAAGCGATAGGTCTATTACGGATATTTATTGAACGGCGCCGATAATGATATTGGATAGGAAATTGGCCTGGGGTAAAATAGTGAAATTGCAACGTAACGAAAAATACAAAATAAATTACGTTCGTCAAATAATAAAATAATTTATGTAACAAAAGTTAGTAAATTGAAAAATGGCGCATTTTGTTTCGTTCAGTATCTGCCGCTCCCGAGATAGTTTCACGTGTAAAAATATAACAAATCGTACATTTTGTGTATAAGTATTACGCTGGCGAACGGTATTAAGGTAATCTAGTCGTATGAAACAGTCGTTAGGATTTAATGTCTGTGCGCAAGTGCATTTTGGCAGCGGGCAAGTGGTGGCAGCAATATCCGCTTGTCTCTGTGCAAATCTGCTGAAGCCCTTGGAGATATTACGTGCACTCGCATACGGCTTACATAGCAACCAATGATTGCATTACACGTGAACTGGGAAACACTGTCACAGAAGGCCAGCTTTGGTTTTCTAGTTGGCTTTAGAGAAACAACAATTGTTTGTGTCACACTCTAAAACATGTTGAAATATTTTAGGCAACGAACATTTAATTAAACACGCCGTTTGTTGCTAGTTGGATCTAATTACTACTGACAAAGAATACCAGAATGGGTTCTTAGAAGGTTGGTTAATAATATTTAAAAGATATAATTTAGACATTTGGATTAAAATTAAAATATAAATTTTACATTATAAAAAGTATAAAATAAAAAAACAATTTAAAGTAAATAATATTGTGAAATCTTCTTTGCAATGAAGAATTTTTTTTAATTAGAACAATTTCAATTAAATTGTCATCATTTTTTAACTCACCCTGATTGTTTCATTGTTTATTACATTTTAAGTCACAAGTGTTTCTTTTGTTACATTTTGTTTTTGTACAGAATTCAATCTTACTAGTTCCTGTAAGCCGCACTATTGTAAACTAAAGTGTTCCGCTTACTATCTCTCCGTCAACCGCCTCCACGTTGCAACCATGCGTCCTAAACTTTGATTTACAGGACCATAACTCTATCGAAAATCAGGCTTCCGGGATTAACGCCGGTTTTGCCTCAACTAAATCAATTCAACACATGACAACACCATACGCACTATTTTTAAACCCAATTTATATAAAAATTTTATTATCAATACATTGCAATCAGTTCTCTCTGCCGAGCCTTAATTAATTAGGTTTGCATGAACATGTGTTGTTTGTGCATTCTATCCGCCTCAGTTGCGGCGTGCGCGAATAAAAAGCGCACCGGACATTCGAAATTGCAACATTTATTAGAAACGCTGAAACCGATATCATCGCTCGTAATGGATTTGCGCTTGTGTATAGAGCGCGCTTGAAATTCATTTAATGAAACTATCAAGCGTCGTACGAGCAAAATTAAATTTCAGTCGAAACAAATACGCGATTCCAAATGAGCGAGTTGACAGGGGATTAGAATTATCTCCGTATCTGAGCGTCGCGTTGCGTCAGGTCGAATTTGTTAGAGCTTGGCCGCAAAGCGGAAATTGTTGATTTCCCATCTGAAACGCTTGCAATATGCACACGTGGAAATTATAGCACAATGCGCGAGAAATGTACACGCATACACTTGCTTGCGAACCAACTAGTGCAATGATGAGTAAATTATTGGCGAATAAAGAGAGTAAAACTAGTCATTGCTACGCATAATGGCAAGTCAGTCCAAGTTAAATTGCTTGACTTGATGTTTCACGCTTTAGAGTTCAAGCTTTAAGCTCGCGTAACGTGGAATATTAATGAAACCGGATATACCTTATGATGTACTCAGGTTTTTGATACTTCCGCTACATTAATTTATTTGTTTTATTTATTATGTTTTTTTGATCTTGCGCATTATTTCCACCCAATTAGGTTTTAAATCCTTTTCTAAAGAGATCAGCCCTTTAAAAAGCTGCTTTAAAATGTCTTCCTTCTCAACCGAAAATTCCGGGAATCAAAGTAATGTTTCCTAGGTACCATTATTCAAATACACTGCATTAATAGTTTTCTAAATTAATTTAAAGAATTATCTTTATATCATTGTAATAAAATGCCAACAAATTTAATCCAATTCAATTTTACCTTGTACTAAACCGCAAACGAATATTGTCCATCAGTCAACCAATCCGCTCACTTTGTAACCACTCTGGAATTAAAGCTTTCAGCAACCACATTGCGTTTATTTAATTTAAAGTTTATGAATTAGAGCGTGCTTCACTAGTCTCCGGAAATCGACAATTTCCGGCAAATAGTATTTTAGGAAATAACTGATTATCTTACCTCGCAGTCACGGAATGCTGATTGCCTACTTTGCTCGACTTGCCTCCTGACTAGAAGCAGTAGAAAGCTGTCGAAAGCTCTCGAAGGCCGACAGAGGGCTTGTCGATGCATGGGACTAGAAGAGCACGTGCGCTTCGGGAAATGCGTCCTCGTTTGTGTTGCTCGCTATTTTAAGGGGTGAGCTTTATCTAAATAGGTAACAGAGGGCACAACACCAAGAAGTGGACGACGCCAACGACTTGGTATAAATTAAATATTTACGAATTAGTAGTTTGGGCACGGGTGAAGCTGAAGTAAATTACGTGCAGTATATCATTTATTCCACTTGCAACGGCAGTATTTTAGCACTTAACTAGTAATTAACATTTTAAACTTTATAGTTCAAATATGCCTTTGCTGCCATTTGGAAATTAAAAAAGAAGAAATCAATTTCAATTAATCAACTAGACACCATATATGTTAGTCGTAAAGTTCTTGCAATTGTCCTGGATCTAATCCATACTCTCACCAAGTGAAACAGTAAGAGTTAATTGAAAATTTCAGAACTTCGATGCGACTCATCGAACGCAAGTAGATTTGCAGTAGGACGCTAAGTATGCTGATGCGATTCTGCGGGCGGCTACCAATTGATGTGGATGGCGGAATGCTTGCTGAATGCGGTGCACTCGCTACAGCTCACTGCTACCCCCCACGAACGTAAAACGCTTTAAGTTGCAAAGACGTCAAGCGCACAGCAACCGCCGCCGCCATCCACCTACATCCAGGTGCGTGCGGCGAAAATCTCACACGGGAAATTAATTGCCAATAATCCCGGCGCGCTCTTATCTGTAAGCACATCCGGCTAGCGCCACCTATGCCAACTCGTTAAGTGCAGGTTATTATCGTGAGGGCGGGCGCGCTTGCAAAGTTCGCACAAGGAAGCAGCGGATGCTGCACCGCAAATGGAGTCAGACGGATTTTCATTAGGACACATGTGTGTGCCGTTGGTGAAGGTAGTCCAAAACTATTTTTGGAATGTGCCATATGAATTCGAGTTTAAAATCTCATTAAGCATTTTAGAACTTAATTTTTACTCGATTACTTCTTGCGATTTTAGAAAAAATACTATGTCAATTTTCTAAACCGATTAACTAGAACATTTAGTATTTGTAGGTTACAACTTTAAATTAAATGCAATTTTATTTTATAAAAGTTTTCAAATTCCAGGAGAGCTTCTCAAGTTTTAATGAGAAACATTGAAATTTGCTGAAATTTTATTAAAAAATATATTGAATATTATTGACCTATTACCTCCATGCGCAGCAATACTATAATTAAATCTCAACTTCAAAAACTAGAAAATCGAATTTATAAATCTACTATTTGTTCTGACAACCACAATTAATTTGCCTGCCTGAATATAAATGACAAGTGCGTTTTTTGTCAGCTTTTGTGGGCCAATCAATAATTTAAAACGTGCGTTATGATAAAAGCACTACCTCATTTTGCGAACCGATGGAAAAAGCTCCAGCGGCGACTATTTATCATTAAAATATCGTCGCGCCGGAAAACACTTAAAATTGCGTCATTTGTTACTTTTCGATTTTACTTCAACACCCCCGCTGGCGCCTTCACTACCAGACAATTTATATCTCAATTGTGCTAGCTTAGCTTGCCACATTGATCCTTGAGCTTTCATTTTAATATTGTGAGCTTTCGCTTAACATACTGTTTACAAAAAAAAACATTTATAAACCTATTTTTTGGTGAATTCTTTTGCAAAATAGGTTAATGTGCAAAATGTTTTTTATATATAAAAAATAAAAATGAAAATGGTTAAGTATTAATAGTATTTTGTTGTTTCAGGTAAGTTATAATTAAACGTTTGAATTAATTTCTGATTCCGCATGGGTAAGTAGAACATAAATTTTTGAATGATTATAGTACAGTAAAAATACAATTATTTCAAAATCCATTTTCAACTTTATTGTAATGCTTACTTTTATCTTCAAAATAATTTGCTTCTTTTGCGGTTAAACTCCATCGTGACTACAAAATATTTACGTTTTTAATGCGCAAAAAAATTTTCAACATTTTACGCCGCGGCCTGACTGGTGATAAGATGATAAAAGTGTTGAAAACAACATTAAAACTTGATACATTAACAAGATATTCCTTAGATGGAAATAACTCAAAAATTTAATAAACAGGCGCTGTGAAAAAGTTGCCAATGTTAATTTTATATCGGAAGTATTTAATGTTCAAATACGTATAAAAGCTATCGCGCGTAAAATTTGTAACTCAATTACACAACTCACACAGCTCGGTGAGAGGTCCATCAATATACCTAATATTGCTAGTTGCACATAATTTCCACACAAATATGATACGCTAAATTGGATTTTGTGCTCGGAATTTGTTATTACATCATTATAATTTGATGCGCAACAAAACTAAGTATAATCAAATTATAACATGTTGTATATCAATTAAAATTGTATCAATCTAAATTATTGATTATAATTCATTTAACAATGTATTTAAAATATGTAATTAAATTTTCTTTGCATGGTATTAAATGGACAAATGTAAACTTTTCAATTATAAACTTACTTTACACTTTGGCTTTGCATTGCAACGTTAAAATTGTTTAAAATCACTTTCAAACGGTTCTACGTAGTATTAATGGCTGGTCCGTGGGACCAATGTTCATGACTTTATTAGCTGCTTACACTGCGTGCACATAAAGGCAAAATTTTCAGATTTTAATCTCTTCTTTAAAGAAACTTAATAAAACTATAATTTCATTCCATATTTTTATAACTAATGTCTTTGGTTCTTTTTTACTGGTAGCAAGTCTGGTGACTACAAACAATTTATTTCTTAGCAATTGTAGCAATGAATGTCAGATACGATTTGTATTTACAGAGCTCTAGCAAGTCGACGACAACATTATTTACGCTAATAAATTCTCTACTGCTCGACGTTTAGTCGATTAAGGCAAGCAATAAAACGCTTGCTTACCAAAATCCTCTGAAAATACTATCCTATCAAAGTATGCTTTTAGTTTACTCATTGGAAAATAGTTTTTTTCCGCTTTGAAATTCATCGTATGATTTTAATACACTTTGAGTTTGTTAGCTTTGCAACTTTAGCTTGCATAACACGCAATGATATCTTGCGCTGGCGCACGCGGATATTAATTAAAATTCCAATTAACCTTTGTTGCTGCACCGCGCTCGCTATTAATATTCACTCTGCTCCTTCTCGTTGGCAATTTGCTGCGCTGGCACGTGGTCGCATTCATTTTTCACAGCTTTGTGCGGTCGACTTCCGAAAATCGCAAACACTGTTAAAATCCTCAGGCTGTCAGAAAAGGTTCATTCTTAAGCAAAAAGAAAAGAAAAATCTTGCCATGGCTAGGAGAATTCAGGGTTTTATTTAGTTTTCTTTTTGGCATAAATTAAACAATCTCCGCTTAAATAATAATTTTAATGTTAACTCTGTTTAAATTGGTTCAGCCCGGGTTATTTTTGTATCTACGCATTTTCGTGCCAGTGAATTTGAGGAGAATAATTTCTGCGGGCATCGAGCTGTTCGTGTACGGATGGTAGTGCGGAGGCTTTCAAATCCATTAGCGCACCAAATGGATGCAAAGTAGTATCCTATAAATGAAGACACAGATTTATCTTCATATTTCTGAGGCGCCGGCGTCGAGGGTGTTTGTGCGGCGGCGGCGGAGACAAATAGACAACAACGCTGTGTCCACTGGGAGTGAAAGTGCTTACGTCGTCAAAGCCATTCAGTCTATTTTTATATAAAATGTCTAAAACTACATTTACATGCAATATTCCATTGTTTGCATTGTCTTGTTCTTCCATTGTGTATGAAACAATTTTTCAGTTGTTTCCTTGTAACAGAAGACACTTATAAAGTTCCGCGATAGTTTAGCAACAGAAATAAAACGGAGAGAAATCAAATCAAGCGTAATCTCGACCAGTGGGTGGAAGGAAAGTTTATTTATGGCGTAGAGGAAGAAAAACTCCCCAAAGTTTCCCGGCACTCAAGCGCGAGTTAAATGATGTATCACGGCGTCAGGTATGGTTTATATGAATGTACTCGTATTATTTACTCTTGATTAAATTTGTAAAGTCAAACTTTATAGGGATGCTAATGCACAACATGTACCAGTTGAAAAATATATATGCAAATTGCTATGTTTTGAATGGGTAATTCAATGGACTAAGACGTTAGAGGCACTAGGGATGCACATAAACAAAAAGATGCAGTGTGCAGATAAAGAATAAACTTACCCAACCACTATAAAGATAATAAAATAGAGATGTAATGTTTTAGAAAATGTAGCAACAATTTTACCGAGGTCATTCTATTTTTCAGAGCAGAGAAGCTCAGTTTAAAGGTCCAATTGCAACGAAGTAATTATTTTCCCTCTATGACAACATATCTATTTTTCTATTCAACAACAATCAAGAGATTGTTTTGTGTCTAGTTATGTCAAGCCCTATTGAATCCCAGCTTGTTCAGTTCTCATGTGGAGAGATTATCACAGCGATACATCGCATTAATATACCAAGTGTTTTAATCCCTGTGCACGTCTCAATTTATGTTGTTATTCCTGATTTATCACGCACAGTATGTTAATAGCATATTGCAATGGCACTCGCTGGCACACTATATCAGCTCACCAGTCAGTGCGCGTGATCACTATCCACCAGAAGGGTGTGCAACCTCTTGTTACATAACACGAATGTGTTTGGCTCATGATTGATATATGTTCTATTTTTGCGCTAAATCTAAAAAAAATAATGATTTTTTAATAACGTAAATGCAAGTTGTAGCATTGTTGGTCTTGTAATTTAAATTAAAGTCAATTGCCAGAAATGTTTTTTGGTTCATTGATCTGCAGGTTTTCTTATTGTTTCAGTTAAATGCCCTAAAAATCTTTATAGAGTAGCTTACAAAGATTGCAGCAATAATAAGAATTGAGTCTCTAAGGATAGGAAACAGGGTTTGTTGTTGAGTTTCGCAAAACAAGCAAATTTCATTTCTTAGGATTATGTCGCACGTATTTCCTTATGGATATTAAGCCACAAATGATGTAGAAAAAATAAATTATTTTTAATCCTTCCTTATTTGTCCTCATACAAAACTTGTCGGAATTTGAAGCAACGTATTATTTTGCAGCATCATCGTTTAGACATCTTAGAAAGCTATTCTTGGTAAATGAGAAAAAAACATTTTAAGAAACGTCAGCTATTTTCCAACAAACAAAATTCTTTTCAGTCCAACAATAGCTAAACTTATAAATTACTCAATATTTTTATGAAAGACTGAAATAGATTTGTGATTTTGCTCGATTTCTTCAACGATGACATTTTTATGAATTGTAAAACTCCACAACATTCCAATTTGAATTGGTGCATCGGGTTGAAATATTCCGGCTAAAATTCTTCATTGCATTCTCCAAAGTGTCAGACCGCTTACAGCGTTGCTTTTCGCCTGCAATTGGCAGGCTTTAGGTAACGCCATCAAAAAACACCTTTTAAGTGTAGAAAGCTTTAGTCTGTCGTTTTTAACAACTTCAAAAGAATTCTCTTGTGGGTATACCTTTCATATGTTGCATTAATAAAATATCAACCTAATAATTCCCCAATTTCTTCAAACAGCATCATTTCAACGTAACTTAAACCTAAACACAAATTATATCAAAATATAATATTACTACACAAAAAATATAATCTCGTAATATTCTTCTTATAACCGCGTTAACATCTCGCAGTATGGAGTAACTTTACAAGTGCTCCAAGAGTACCTAGCAAGGTGATTACACAAAGCTCCCTGAGCTTCATGTATCGTGCAAGTTATGAAACTCCATTCGTTACGAGTTTAATAAAAATTGATTAAACATTATACGTTTAATAACTTTGTTGCCAATATTTTTCATCGAAGCTCTATCAGGCGCGTGAATAAAAAAGGAAATTGTAGCTGGAGTAAGTAGCTTGCGGGCGAGGCAGTTTTATATCTCCGCTCGGACAGGCTTGTTATCAAGTTTCATGATCTTCATATTGTGACGTTTTATGTGGCAACTAAGAAGGTATTAAGTTGTTAAATTTAAACATGGTAGGAAGTGAATTTATTTATTGTTCACTCTGCCTGATACAATGCGAAAAGTTGAATTTTAATACACTTTGGTATTGCGCACGTTGACGAGATATCTGCCGAATTGCTTCAATTAAATGCCGAGTAAACGTATGAATATTATGGTTAATATTATTGCACATGGATAGAAAATAAAATAATTGCAGTAATATACTACCTATCTATTTGAAAATTTGCCTAAGTTTGTTGCTATGATGTGAAATTGACATTACTGTGTTTTACTTGCTTTCTTGCTATACACAAAGAATAACCACAATGTTTGATATGCAAACGCGTTAGATCTGAGACAATAGATTATTTTATTGCCGGTTTAGTGTATTAACGTATAGAACATCGTCAATTTGATACTTTTAAAAATCTGAAATACCGATTGCAATTTAATGAAACTGAATCTTTTTGTATATTCAATTGCATTTATTATATTGCATTGATTTGTATGTACAATATTATATTAACTTAGAATATGTATAAAATTAGTAATTAATTTGATTTATACAGTATTTTATTGTAACTGTTATATAAAGTCAATCTGCATTGCTTTATATAGAAAATGTAATAATGCTTTATTGGTATATGATCGGGTCTATGATATGAAATAGAAAAGATAGGTTGCTAATACAGTTGATGCATTAGTGATTCTAATGGTATAAAATATAAAATTGATTTTTTAGTATGTAAGTAAAGAGTAAATTTTATTGGATGTTACTTATTTAAAGTGACAAGTTCGACTAATGTCAATTTCCAGGATTCGTAGTCAGTTCGTGACTTATCATGGGCGGTCTAATTAGAATCAAACTCACAGCAAATGTTGTTTGGAATAAACACTTAAATATCATGATTATTCCTAAACAAATTAAACATTGATAACAGTTTTTTTTATTTTTAAATGGTAATTAATTGTACACTTTACTGATAGAAAATAGAATTAGATAAATAAAATTAAATAAAACTTTTGCATTATAGAAAATCTAATTTCAATTGCTTCTTAACTAACTGTATAGTACAAAAAACAAATATGTTTTTTCTTTATTTTTTATATTTCTACCAATAAGAAATGAACTCAATTCGTTTTTTTTTTGTATTCTCTTGACATAAATCGTACACAAGTAATATTTATTTCTAGATAATTTTCTCCACTTGAAAAGCAATTCAAAGCAACAATGTTTTCCTTCACAGTAGTTGCACCTTATCCGGAATTGACGGAAAAGCTCATGGGATAAAACCGCGCACTTCATCATCTCCTGTCTACCTTACGTCCAATATTTTTACCCCAACGAATCATCCCCAAATATTTCTATATTTAGGATGCACCGAAACAAAACCATACCATGCTACAAACATCATAAACTGACAAATAAAGGATTCAAAACTCATGTTAGCAATTACACTCTGCTGTTAGTGCTCAGGAAAGCAAACGTTCTAATACTTGAATAGTGGTACTGCAGTCACTTGCAGAATTTAAATAACATGGTTGGAGGCGGTGGTGCTGGTACAAGTGTAGCAATCGACTATTTGCAACTGGCGCAAATCGAAATTCAAACGTTCGATGAGCATGCAGCCATTTGGTAGAGCTTATAATTTCCTGCCTTGCTACAGGGCATGGAACGAGTATCATTCCCGGGGCACATTAAAATCAACCTCAATAAATCGTGGCCCGTCATGGGCGCGATCGCTTCCGCTCGGTATTTATATGCTAGCAATGTTCTTTCTCGAGGGAGTTAGGTGCGTATTTTAATTTGATATGCACATAAATTTTGGAGCATTAGCACGTGTGTACATGTTTAGAAAGGATACGTATAACCAAAGCTCAAAACAGTCTACATTTTACATTCAGATATTTTGGATATTTGAAATTCAATGAAAAGGTACCGTAAAGATGTCCTACGTTTCTAATAAGAATTTAATTTTTAAAAAATATGGTGTTTTAATTAAAAATATAGTTTGTAAATTTAGAGAAAATTATTGCTAGGAATTTTCAAGCATTTCAAAAATAGGTTATGAAAGCTGCGCATTTAATTTAAATCACTTTTTGGAGAATAAACATTAGAAATCATATAGTAATAAATCAATTTAATGGGCAATAGTTTACAATTAAATAAAAACTAAATGCTACCAAAGTTCAAATCAATTAAAGATAATTTACTCTCACTTTTTACGACTTCGCCGCAGGCTGTAATACACCCCTACTTACTTTATCTTTCTCGCTTTCAAGCGTTAAAAATATAAGTAACGTTTTATGTTTGTGGTATAAAATGTAGCATTAAAAATTAAAAATTAAAAGAATTTATAATGATAAAAACACAACTGCTTTAAACGTGCCCTTTCCTTAAGTAGCTTACTCTAAAAATTAAATTTTAAAATTAAATGTGTTTAAATATACAACTAATACAACTAATTTGATGTAAAAATAAATAAACTTTCTTATATCTGGTGTTATCGTTTTATTCAAGTTTACATTTATTGGTGCGTCTGTTAATAACTTTGAAATTAAATTGAATTTCTTCTTTAAAAGTGCTAAACAAACTTTTATACCAAAGCGCAATTTTACTGTTTTGTCAATAAATGCTTAAAGCACAATGCAAACGAAAAAGTAGCTGACTAAGCGCCTCAAAACAATCCACCATTAGTTCAATTATTAAATTGGCACGTCGCAAGCGGGTCACAAACGAGAGGAAATCTTTTCTTTGGCCTTTATTGTTATTACCTGCTTTTGGCACCAGGTTTACTTTTGGCTGCAACTTGCAATAACTTTTTAAATTGCGCAATAAAAAGTTACACCTCAAGACCGTTAATTTCTGACAACTCTGCGTTTTAATTGTGGGCGTAAACTCGTTTTGTTTGCCTGGTATTAAATGCTAGGAGTCATGATGAATTTTGGAATTATTTGCATTTGCATTGAAATTTTTAACAAGATGATGTAATAAAGAGTGACGGGACTTGAGCAAGAAAGCAAACGAAGCCGAAAATTATGTAAATGCGTAGGGGGAGTCATCGCCAGCGTTGCCTCCACTATATTTGCAAAATCAGCAGCAAATCCTAAATATTTGCAAATTATAATTTAACTAATTTAAGAGTTGGAAGCTTCCTTTTCAATTTTCTGACACTAACATAACATTTAAATATTGCGTTAATTAAATTTGTTTGGTATAAATTTGTGTCAGAGTAGATCTGCAAAAATCAAGTAAATCTAAGTAAATCATTTTATTTTAGGTTTATGTTTGTCAGTTTTTGTTTGCCGCATGACTCAAATTAAACATAAATTTTGCATGAATAAATCTCCTCCTTCGCTTGTTTGTGTCGCACTTGTGTACAGCACTTGTATCCGTTCTTTCATTGCAAACTTTTTGCCCAACACGGGTACTTAGGGCTTACGCTCTTCGGCGCGACGCGCCGCTAAGCCAACAAGTTACGACCGTCACTTAATCAAGAGACACCGGTGCGTCTCTCGAAGACGCGCTTGGGCTCCGTTCCCGGAAAATAGGGCAATTTACCACCAACCTTGATAACCCCTTTAACAAACCCCGGGTGCTATCCATAACCACTCAAATTTTCTTTTTGTCTCTACTGGAGTTTTTTGCAAACAACTTGATTTTTCTTGTTCACACGTATTTTTTTATGCAAGCAATATGGTTTCTATTTTTGTGTTTTTGTAGGACTTAGAGTGAGTTTGCTTGCACTTTCTACGTCTTATTGGATCAAATAGAGAAATAAGATTCAAATTCGTCGGATTTCTTTTGGATTATTTCAAACGCACTTGCGGCGAGTGTGCGTGGCATTGAGTTGTAAATTCAGGCCTATGCGCGATGCAAATTTCCGTCTTTGAGATTTTCTTTTTACGTGATGTTTTGCACTAAAGCGCTTTAAGTATTGTACTGACAAGTTTATGCGCTTCTTGAAAACTTGCATTTAATTTTACAATCATTTATCACACATGTTTTTATCAGCAAGCATCACTCTTTTATATGTTTTACACAAACTATTAATTCAAAGCTTATGTTTATCGAAAATAAATCAATTAAAATACAGATTACTATGAGAAATCATCATTTAAACATTTCTTACATAAAAGTATTTTATCCTAGCAGAGAAACAATTGTCATACTAAAATTTGTTGTAAGCATGTAACACATGTTGTAATGACGGAGAACAAGACGCTGGTTGTGCTATTTTGCGGCTCCTAATGTTGTTTCTGCTGTCTACTAATAGCAGGAAAATCTTGCCCAAGCGAGAAATGAAGCTTCCTAAAGTGTACGTAAAGATGAGTAGTCTTAGAGGATAAGTCCAAAGAAAAGAGCAAGCGCTGTGAAGTAAACACATTGCTGCTATTGCTGCTGCCTCCATAACATCATTTGTGGTGTTTTATCTTTCATATCGCTCGTTTATCGCAACCTTTTCACCCAGATCATCTCGAAGTCCGTTCTCTGAATAACAATACGGTCGTCGTCTGCACCCTCTTTGACAAGGAACTTGTTCCAAGTTTTCGATGCTGCAACATACTGACACACTTAAACTCTAAACATACGTCAAGCACTCTTTAATTCTGTTATTATTTTTGAGATTGAAATATATTACTTTTCTTACCCGGTAAACAAATAGAATATTTCGCTAAGTTTGATTTCATATTAGTTCGTTTGTTCGTGGCTAATTTGTGCAGTGTTTCGAATCGTCAGTGCACAAACAAACGCCAAGCGCTTACTACTCCCCAGACAGGTGGAGCATATTCATCTAGGATGCAGAAGTAGGTACGGAAAATTACCGTAAATAAAAAGAGTAATCTGCAAATCATACAACACTTTGTTCATTAAAGACACAAACTGAACCAATCTAGATAAGGCGTGCACGTGCACAAAGCTTTGCATGTTGCGCCATCTTTATCCCCATACACATTCTCTGAATAAACCCAAGCAAATCGAAAACGCAGAAATTGCAAACTAGTTAGATGGGAGCTGGGGGAGTTAGAAAGTAGCCTAAATCAAAATCGTGTCGTTACCAACAGATTGATTCCAAACTTTTAGCATCCAGAGTGTGCGCGTTTAAGAAAAACTTTGATAAAGGACACAGATATAGATTCTTCAATATGCAGAGTTGCGACCCCCGCGCCGTCTCTGCTAACCCGCCGCCCGGCATGTCGGATGGGCGAGGCAGCAATTCAACGACCCCGGCAATTCTTTTCTACGACAATGAGCGAACGCCGAATGTTCTAACCCAACCAGCATCTCGACAAGAATGAGACATGATAATGCCAGGCAGGGAAAGAACGACAATTTCACGACCTTTGAGATAGCTGAAGTTTGATCTTAAACCTGTGGTGATTGCAATCGTAAAAAATCTGGAATCAATCAGGGTGCTTTGAATGAATCATTGTATGGAATATGCATAATATATTTGAATTTTAGTACAGGTTTTTTAAAGTATTCAAATCTAATAAATGTTTTTTTTGCAAAGAAAAACTGTTTTATCTTAAATAAAAGGTAAATTATTAAAAACTAGAAAAATGTCATCATTAGTCTACGACTCAATATAAATCATAAAAATACATAATGTATGCATAAACCTCACAAACAGAATAAAACATTTTCTTTTATGTCTTTATATCATTTGCGGTAATACATCAGCGTATGTAGAATTAAATTACGGCCGTTTTTCGCCCTTCCAATGACGTTGTGATAAAAAGTAAAATAAATATATCTGAAATCTTTACTGCTTTCTGCCGTCTTGACTTTGCTGCTTTGTGGTTGTCGGTTTTATGATTAGGCTCACTTTTATTATTTCTTTTTCATACATTTTGGCTAGTGCATGCAGTACCTGGGGATCAAATCAAACGACGCAAGCGTCAAACGAGTGAACGCAAATAAAAAAAAATAATCGTCGCGGGTATCATATTTCAAAGATTTTACGTGCGGCGGCGGTGAGACGTCCACGGCCAGGAGTTGAGAGTAAATATTATGCGCTAGATTTATGACAGACTGTTCTTATGCAAGCAAGCAAAGCAATTAACTAGGATACTAAGAAACCTGGAGTGTCCTGAAAATAAATCTTGAGAACTCAAGTTACTAGGCGTTTAATATCAAATGGGAAAAGTAAAATGGTCTTAGTTGTAATTCAGAGCATGTTTGCATATAAACAGAAATATATTACATGTACAACTCTTGATTCTCTGTCAATTTAATTTTTATATTTTTCTAAACTGCTTTCTCTTAATTTTGTATCACCTAAAAACTAAAAAAAAAAAACATAAAATTTACGCATTAATGCCTTTACCTCTATTTATTATTAATAGTAAAACACACCCAATGGCATAAAAACCAATCCTAAAACGTGTGTCCTCTGATGGCTTTGAGCTTTAATGCCTGGTATGTAGCAATGATCTCGAATGAGAAATGTGCGGATTGTCCTTGCCCGCATTAGACGTGTTCATTGTCGGGAGCGGTGCGTATGAGGACAGATGACAAACGCGCCGCGAGGATAATGCCAGATGCACATTTGTACAACCTCAAGGGCATTGCGGATAATCCAGGTTAACAAATATACAATCTAATTAACACGGGCTGGCGACGCTGGCGTCAATGTGTTTCCGCGGATTATCGCAATTATTTTACTCATATCGCAGCTGCGAATAATTCTTAAGCCTGGCAAAATTAATCAATAGTTTAATTCACCAAGTTGCATAATGTAATCATAAAAAATAAAAATGTTTTTTGTTCGGTATTCTAAGTATTTTATATATAGTGATGTAGAGACTACGATCAAAGCTTTACCACCGTTCCAGACTTGGATTTCAATTTCAAATTCTACTTAGAATTGCTTTGAGTTTCTTTGAGCCGCAGATTTGATTGTAACTTTGACATTCAATGGAATTGATTTTTTTGTTCTAGAGGATTAACGTTAAAGAATAAATTATTAGTTTATTAAAAAGTTGCATAAATTAATAGAAATTCTAAACCATAATAACAATAAAGTAAATAAATTAAAAATTAATTAGGTTTTTATAGTTTTTCTCTTAAACAACTTTTATTTCTGTCATTATGTTAGAAACTTTAACATTTTCTCTAGTTTTACATTTCTGAAAAAAACGATAAAAGCAACAAAGAATCTAATTAGGCATGTTCCTAAAAATACTGTTGAGTACTTGCACCAGGCAAATTCTTCAGCACCTTGAAGTACATTTATTCTCAGCTCCTTGCCGCGCATTCAACATTCAGGTCGCTTGCTTCTCTTAAAGGTGCTTGTATAATTGCATTTAAAAAGTACATCTCGCACGTTTTCTTTGAAGTCGTCAGCGGCTGTTTTGCGCTCGGTTTGCAGGCATCGATTGAAGGTCTCATGAAAGTGGCGCTATAATTAGTCACGTAGAACAATTAGCTAGGGTGGAATTTGTGCAAATGTGAGCCAGTTAAACAATGTGAATAAAATGTTAACAATACTAGATTTTTTCAGATTAAAACTTGTCTTTTGCTATTTGTTATGCTTATAATAAGTAAAAAAATGGTAAAAAATATATTTAAAATGGTAAAAATTATATAAAATTTGTTTTGAGAAATAAGCGGTTTGATATAAATAAGCGCAATACAAATGCAAAAATGTTCAGCAATAAAGGACGAAATGTCCACTCAAATAGTGACGCTGTCAAGAGTGAATTGAATAAAGCAAGTGTACGTCACATATTATTAATTGCAGTCAGCTATTGCTATGTCATTGCCAACGTAGTCAACTTGTCATTTCAGGATGTAACGAGTGATGAGAGTCTTACCGAGTTATAAATACATATGGTGGAAGCGCCTGGGAACGCTCATGTTGTCAACTATTCCTTTTATTTTCAGCTACATTTTAATTTTAAAAATTACAAACTACAATAAACATTCTGTTATCTAGCAGCAAAATTTCCTTTTGTTTATAATATCCTACAAAACAAGAACATGTGTCACCTGTCAATTTAACTCTGAATTAATTGGTACATTGTTGTTGTTTGCAAACAAAGTATTATTTTTACACAGTAAAATATTCAATTTTTTTGTATCTATTTTATATTATCTAAAAATTTTCTTTTTCCTCAGTTTGACTATTATTTCATTTTAAACTTGAACTTTTCTAAAGTATTCTAAACATTTTCACGCTAGGTTGTGACTAACTTATATATAAAAGAAGCACCCGTCACGCTAAAGATGTTGACACATTGATTTGCTCCATATGCAGTTGGTATCTGTTAGAAACTCACTTCAAACTTCTTTCTGGCATGATACTCGCCGGAGTTGCGACTTGCATGTGAATTGCGACAAACTGCACACTTCTTGACTTAAAACAAGTTTTTGCTTTTCTTCGGCTGTACATGTAACATATCACTTTAGAAAACGCTAAAACTTTTAAAACACAATTATAGCTATTTAATGTTTAACTGTTGATTTTTAATATAAAACTTTTTTTATTTTAAATTAACTAGTTAAATTGAATAACTTAATTTTAAAGGATGTAACTTAACGAACTGATTAATTAAATCATTCTGTCTTATCATCGCTTAAATTAATCTACTTTGATTAAATTAAAATCACAATGCACAGTCTTCTTTAATTTTGTAACTTTACGACACTTTTAGAGCTTTTCTAGAGAACTGGTCCTTACAATTTTTTATGCGTATATTTTATTCCCGGGTTTATGCACGCACACCTTACACGCACGAACAATGGCCTACGCCCAACGCCATAAAATGCGAACAAAAGAAAAGAAAAACGACAAACCGAATAGATCCCAGCCCGCGTTGCTCAGCGCCTTTACTCCGACCGACTACTTAGCATTTAAATCTGTATATTATGTACATAGCACATCTGAACCGCATCCGGCACTTTTTTTGTTGCGCAATAGCTTATCTAATAAAATAACATTAACATAAAAGCGCAAAATCGTTTTCGTACACTTTCAGGTTTTTGTATATTTACTATAAACTAAAATTGAAACAATAACTACCCTACAATTAAACAACAAAATTATAAATAAGAAATATAAAGTAGTCATAGGATTTTTACAATTTAGTGTGAATTGTAATAAAAGAGACAAAATCAAAGTAAGTAAATAAATAATGTTTGAAAAAAATATTGTGATTTCTTTAATTGTATATTAAAAAAACAGCAATTTTTTGTAATCAATTAAAGTTTTTACGATTTTTTGGATTGTTTAAGATACATTTATTCAATGTGGGATTCTTTAATGTTTTTTGATATTCATTTTAAATACTTCATAAAGAATAAAGTATAGTATCATTTTAAATCATTCTTTTTAGTGATTAATTATTTTTGAATTCTAGAGGTTTATTTTTCACCTACAGTTTGTATAATAATTTCATTCTATGTTCATCCACGATGTGTTGAAATATGAAAAAAACACAAAAACACAATTGACACATATTTGTTTGGCGTCTGTTGCCGTAATGCTTCTCTATTCTTTAGCCACAAACTGTTATCTTCAATTTCGCACGTTTGGAGAGCCCGTCGACCTCAAGCCATCATTGCAATTCTACCCCGACGCTTTCACTAACATCCCAATTCCAACGCAGCTGAAATAAACAAAAAGATAAACAAAACTGTTTTCCACCAATATATAACAATAATAAAAAATATAACAGCAATTATAAGATGTTTTTTGTTGATTACGTGGTTGATGAACATACTCAATAGTCTTCAAATTGAAAAAAAATCAATACGAGGATAGAAGAGTGAAGTAGATCAAGCAATTAATTTTTTTACCACTAAATTATTGATCCAGTAAGTTTCTATTACCTTGAAATTTCTACAATACCTTAACAAAAATAAAGGTGGGAGGCAATATGTGTGCATGTGTTGCAATCACAAAGATTCGATTTCGTTGCGCACGGTTACGATTATCGTTTCATTTCCGTTAATTGCATTTTCTGTACCGGCAGCATCTTAGCCTGAACTCCGGCAAAAGGCAAAAAATTGATTGCCATCAACGTTTGATAATAACACGTTTCAAAACAAAAAATAAATTGAAATGAAATAAGCGAATTTAATCTTGATCTGGATCAATGTGTCAGTTATGTGGCAGTTTTATGTAGACATTTATAAAATCACTATGCGAGTATCCAATAAGTAAAAGATTTGCGTCGGAGTCATAGATAAATAGTTGACAGCGATTCTTTCGTTTGCTTTAAATTGCAGGTTGTGTGTTTGACCTGACAGGTACTAAAAAGGCCTGCGACGTTTTCCTTCAAGCAAAAGCATGACAAATGAACGAATTACTATGCACATTTGAAACTGATTGAATAATTTTTTAGCTGGAAAAATACAATTTAAAGCTATTTCTACATAAATAATTCTTATCATGTTTTAGAGAAATATATACAAAATAATTTTATGGTTTTGACATAAAAAATAAGATTTTATTTAGTTTATAAATATAAATTGAGATGGGATATAAATATAATTATTTCTAAAAAAGATACTAAAAGTGTGGATTAGAAGTTTATATGTATTGAAATGAAAACGCGATCAATACTGCAGCACATGTTAGTATAGGTACATCTATCGAGCTACAATCTCTCCCTGGAAAACGGTACGTAGACACGGATAACCCTCTACATTTAAAATATTTGAGTTATTTGAGGTTTGAGTAAAGCAAGGAAATAAAAATGTGAATTCACCTAGTGCAATCAACCTTTTAAATTATCACAATAAAACTTTATTGCATTGTAAACATGCTTGGAATATATAATTCCCAAGAGAACACCACTTTTTTTAATTTAATCTTAATACCAAATGCCAACATTTTTTTTGTCTATCTGAATAAATGAATTTTAAATCAAATTATGTTTTGCGACATCGAAAAGACAAAAGTGCGTCTTGCATTCAAACTATTCTCGCACCGCACCAAAAGCACCGTTGCAGTTGTCCTACATTCGGGTGCTGTATTCAGCTCCAAAACAACTGCATCAGGCACGGGTAAATTGTCGGAATCATGTCAGGCTCGAGCAGGTGAAAAACACTGCGGAAACCCCGGTTGAAACTCAAGCGTGCACCCACACCGCTACTATAGTGCGTGCGTACATACCACCCCATGGTCGCCTTCTGCAACCGAGTAAAACTTTGCCGTCTCCGGGGTGTGGGGATGTTTAGCGCGGAGAGAGTTAAAGTGTGCTTTTATTGTTCCAAGCACATCTAGAAAGTGTCGCAACGCGACAAGAAGTAGGATACGTGTTGTATCCTTCTTTTAGAAGGACATTTTGGAGGTAAAAATATCATTCACATCCCAATTTTTAAAATTTAAGTAAATAATTGCTATTTGTAAGGTTCAATCAAACATCACTCTTAAAAATTCAACCTTCAAATTTGATTTTAAAAAAACCACCAAATCACAATAATGCTTGTATAAATTATGATCAGTACTACAACGGAAAACTATCCATTGTACAAACAGAATCCGAATTTGTGTCCATAACAGTTAAAAGGAATGACGTCTCTATGTGAACATATCAGAAGAGAAGAGAACAAAAGCTAGAAGAGGAAATTCTGGAGAAGCCTGTTTCAGTAGAGCTTTAACATACTTTACGATGCTCGTATTATTTTCATCGTAGTTTTAAACATAAATGTATTGCACCGGTTGTAAACTATATCCTTTTGCATGGCAAAACCACTCGCCAAACAGAATTTGCAAATTTTGCAATATAAGACGATGATTTGCATTTCTACATTACAATAACAATAGTCACAATGTTTCATTGCAAATAATTATTGCGCAGCACTAAAGTGTAAAATAATTTATACAAACATTGCATAAATCGCAATAAGTTGTCATTGTTTTGAATTTATTATTTTTTATGGTTCTAAAACTTTACTACTACAAATTAAACTATTTAGTACAATTCTTTCTCTCAGTTTGATCCTAACGTAATACCTTATATCACCTGGTTTCATACAATTTTCTTGTTTGTCGCTACCCGAAAATTGTGTAGTTCACTGCAGACAGATTGCTCTCTTAATCATAATTTCCTTTGTCGCTTCAAAGAGGCGCCTTAAGTCATCTCGCAATAATCTTGGAATTATCACTATAAATCTGACATTATAACTTGAGAGAGGCGCAATGATAAAAATTCTAACACACATCCAGACAATGTAGAAAAAACATTGTATTGAACAATGTAAGAAAATTAAATTTATTTCAGCCGGTTAACCTTGCCATGAAGTAAATAAAAGCTTAAAGTAAAATTTAATTACGTGTTTGCATCTCTCTTCTTAGTAAAGTTTTCTAATTATTTTCTTTAATTTCAGGTAAGTGTACGACACAGTTCATCAATCGCAATCAAACCGGAACAGTCATCCATCCGTTGCTGTCTCCGGAATGCTCCAATATATTTACGAGGTGGCGCACGTGCTGCCGCCAAAATGCCATAAGGTTTGATTAGAATTGTCTATCTGAAAATTATCTCGAAGCACTGGAAAAGATTTATACAAAAGTAATAAATCTTTTCCGCTGTGCCAACGCGTCCGTCACGAATGTCTACTCAATTGAATACAATTTGCGGTTTATTCCAAATTGTGCAAATATTTAGTAATAGATTATTCGAAATTTTGTTTCCCAAAAAATTTTAAAATCTTATGATTAACAATGCAGCATTTTATTATAAATAAAAAAAAGACAAGCCGAATTTATTATCCACTTCTTGGTTTTGTCGTGGCAAACACGTTATCGTCCCTGTCTTGCTAAATTATTCAACAAAGATAAACTTCCTTGCTGCCCCCACGTGGTTACACGTGCACGCCATGTTGGTTTGCATTTTCCACTCTACTACCACAGCGTATATTTTACTCGTGTGTAATTTGCTTAGCATTTCCCGGAACTCAATCATTTCAAGTTTATATTAATCTTCAGGACGCTTTATAATTTACTAAAAGAAAAAAATCTGTTTTAAGATATATTGTACAATTACATATTTTAATCAAATTTACTGCAGCATAAAAGTATATGATTATATTTTTGGATTGCTACATCTCGCAAGTAAATCCAATATATTCATCGGATTTATGTTGATTTACGAAGTTTTCGAATTTGCTTTGCAACCTCAGCTTGCTTAACCCGTTCGTCTATATTTGCCGGCTATATAATGTTTTTGGTTCTTTGATTTGGAACTAGGCTAGCATTTTTGTTTACTGCTTTGACAATTTTTGGTTTAGTTTATTTTGATTTGAATGTAAAACAATTCCGCGCGGATATTGGTTGAAATCGTTTTGTCGTCCCGTGCGCAGATTTCGGAAACGCACCACATTCAGCTTAGCATCTTGCGAGCAATGCATAATACAATTCAATTATTTTGGCTTTAAATCAACCAAAAATTTTCTTCTTTATTGCAGGCATATTCCGTGAATTTCAATATGTGCACATCGGTTTTACTAAAGGCAATAAACTGACGAGTTGTTTATGCAACAAAAGGTTAACTTTTTTCTTGCATAAAAAAAGAAAGGCTGCAAACGCTGTCTTTTTCAATAATGAATTGCAAACTAAATTTTCATGTCATGCAAAGCAATCACTTAAAACGGGAAATAATCAATCAATTAATTAAAATATTTTCAATCACATTTTTGCGGCGAGCATTTGTATGCCTCGCGGGAGTCTGGCTGTCAGTAAAAATCTAAAACAAGCTCATAAAATCAGTGACGTTTTATTGAAAAGTTTGATTAATTTTGTCGGAACGTTTGTCGATTAATCATCTCATAATGCCTTTGGGCGCCGGTCGCGCGCTGCAGCATAGTATATTGTAATCATGCCTTAAAGGTTCTAACCGGCCAGTAATAGCTTTGTTTATATATTAATATCGCGCTCAGTTTAGCTAAAATTCATTTTATTGAAAAGATAATTGCTGGCAAAAATTCAATATTCTAACAAATTTATTTTGACTGTTAAATAGACAAGATTAAGGACAGATTTTTAGTTTGTTTCATGTGCACTGCGTATTTACACAGTAAATGTCCGTAGGTGTTTACATTTAATTAACATTTTAATTGCAAAATTCGAATTTTACGCGTATTGTGATTCGCTTCTGATCGAACACGCAATTACACTGAATTCACTCGCACCTGACGAAAGAGTAAACTCACTGTTTTATCCGTGAGTCAATATTGATGATTAGCGATTGTGGCTAGAATATAAAGTTTATTTCATTGAAAATGTTGTAGCGTTTAATTAGTGCAGTACTTCCAAAAGTTTTAATAACAAAGCAGTGTTAAATATGTGATAAAAAAGAAATCATTACAATTATTTGTCGAATCAAATGTTGTAATTAAAAAAAAATACCGAAATGAAAACAAATTTCATTTGGAAAATGTATTTAATTATGGCATAAAAACATTTCAATTTTGAGTAGTTGTATTATATTTATTTAGCATGTAATTATTATACAATTAATTAGTTAGTCATTTTCTGTTTTAATATATTTATCCATGTTTCGTTTATAATTTAATAAAATCAGCAGCTTTGAATTGCACTGAAATCTCGCAATTGAAACAGAGTAATATTTGATCTAAATTACGATTTAAATTAAACAATATATTTGCACATTAATAAGAGTAAACTCATTTTTTGATGGCGATTATTTGCAGTTTCTTTTATTGTGCAAATAAAAGTGGGCATTCAGTTGGCCGATCAAACGAATCGCTCTCTGAGCGCAAATAAACCGCCGCCGACACCGCAGACCGCGTATGAAAATTACTCGGATCTAGGAATATTTTACATAAAGTTCCTCATTTACACTTGGCTCGTTAAATTATTTTACACGGCGCAAACCGCCTCGTCCACATACACGCCGCAAAATTATTCGTTATTCCGTCATTTGCATTTTGCATGAAGATTGAGGCTTCATTTGACGCCTCAAACGAGATAGCATAAAAAAGCGTTTAAAGACCTTTTTGACATTGTAATCATTATGTAGGCGATTACGTGGAATTATATTTAAACGTATCAAAAGAAAGCATTTCAATTTCATTTGCCCGGAAATACACACAAAGAATATTTGAAAATATTTATATGCGCCGAGTTTACTTCCGCAAGAAATTCCATGATTGCCATTTCTATTTTTGCCGCTCCAGGTGTTACATGTTACAATCTAAGGGCAAATGCATAGAGATCGTTGCGAGGTTTCTTCCCAGAAATGGAAGTGCGACCAATAAATATTAGAACTGT
The DNA here is from genome assembly GCA_027575565.1 of Diploeciton nevermanni. Taxonomy (NCBI): domain Eukaryota; kingdom Metazoa; phylum Arthropoda; class Insecta; order Coleoptera; family Staphylinidae; genus Diploeciton; species Diploeciton nevermanni. Next base: position 2,420,033 of record JAODIE010000013.1, read on the forward strand.
TGAGCGCACTATTTCACCCGGTTGGTGCGCTGGCGCCGCGCGTGTCGTACAACTTTTCGCGTTGTCGTGCGGGCGGCGGCGGCGGCGGCGGGTTCACCTCGCGATGTTATTCCTACGCCAGCCACGTAGATAAAGCTCATCGGAAGCGGCGCGAGCGTGTTGCCAGGGGAACGAGCTCATGCGCCGCACCCTCGTACGTTACTGCCGCCCACGCTGTTACTACTGCCGCTACGACAGCTATAGCTACCTATTGTACTCAGTGCTGTTTATTTATTAATATATACAGGGTAAATATCAAAAAATATTTAACAAACAAAAAAAATTACACTAAAAATCTAGAAAACTACAAAAACGTTTCGGGTTGGTTCAGAAGATTAAGAATGTTAAAGGATTCAGATTTTCCTACAATGTAAAATATAAAGGATATTTTTGAGGATAGTTGACCGTTGACATTGCTAAACCGCCCTTTAATCTTTTTATTTGCGCAAGTTGCGTTTGAATTCGAAAATTTCAAAGACAAACCGTCAGAAGCACCCTAGGATATTACAATCTCGTTGTTAGAGTTGTTTATACTTGAGCTTTCAGTTGCAGACAGACAAACAATGCACATAAAGGAAATTCCCCACTGCATTCTAACAACCACTAACCACCTGAACTGAAGTAAACTTTATCTTTATACGTTAGATAGTTAGAATTCAATTAAATATAAACAATTGTTCAAACGTATTTGTTTACTTCTTAAACGTTGTCTTGCCAATGCTCTGACATTTTACATGCCCAGGGGCACATTTAACGCATTAGGCTTTAACATGACTCCATCATAACGCAATTTTAATTACAAGCCAGCTTTTGTGGTACCCGGATTAGCCTCACTACAAAACTATCTTGCCTAGCATGCACAACTCGAGACGCGTTAAGGATTCCAACGATATTTCAGACGAATTAATCATCGTTGTACTTTTATCAAGATTTCTCATTACGCAGTGCTCCAGCCAGCAATATTTGCTTTATAATTGAGTATTAAGATTGCAAATTGCATTAGCATTAATATTAGAAACGGAATTGAACGGTGAGTTTAAGGAATTAGAAATTAAGACGATAATTAGAACGCGTCTGATGTTCACAAGTAGTTAAATTATTCATGAATTAATTATTTATTTGTGCTAGGATTATTTGTTTTTGTATTTGCGATTAAAATCAGTCAGCACTTAGATGCACTTGATGAAAATTTATAATCAAGTGCAGGTTTGTGCTGGTAGAGACACCAAGTTGAGCTCTTCGTAGGCCTTGGCCACCAGCCACGAAAAAAGAAACGGGTGCGCCCCGCTTCCTTGACGGTTTATTTAGAATGGTACTCTATGAATACTATTTGAGAACGTTGCAAATTTCGAAAGCTTTTGATGGCTTTGTCTCACGACGATCAAAGCAGTTTCGATTTTTTTGTTATTCCTTGGCCTGTGCATACAGCCGCGCCGCGGTTTATTAGAATATATAGGAAAGACATGCTTTGATGTTTTACTTTAGGTGGATGCAAAGTGGAAACCGGATACTGGGTTACGGTCTTAGACAGTTTATTAAAGAACTGCCGTTGTACGTAGATGTAGGTAGTATTTTATAGAAAACCTAAAAAATTATTCTTTATCTAATGATATATTCTCTAATCAAAACTCAAAGAAAAATATTTCCTTGTATATATTATTTTCTGGAAATTCCAGTGTGTTGTTAACATCTCATGATCTAAATTTACAATGCGCATTAAATTTGACAGAACCTGGGATGTTGTTTACGGATTACGCCAGAACCTAGGGCGACTTGGGTTGCCCCTTGATGTCTTTCGCTCGTCTTTGGTCGAGTGCAAAGCTATCCGGTGTGTCTCCTTTGAGACCTCACACTGATTTGGGATGAGCCCTCCTTGCTTAATTTGATTTATTATAGACAATATAACAAAAACCGCCAAATATAAAAATTAAATTTGTTTAATCTAGTAACTGAGATGACGACCAAAGCATGTAACACAATTAAAAACAAATTCAAACTATTGTTGAGTGTAGTTATAAAATGTTTAGTATTTATTTTTTGATGAAATTTTATTATAACACTTATTTAATATTGAATTGTAAAACATTTTTGGCTTGTTGACTTTGTCAGATATTGAGAGTATAATAGTTAAATTTATCTATATAATATAAATAAATTTTTAAAGTATTACAATAAATGCGTGAGTGACTACACATTGCAAGCAATTGACGCAACTAAAAATAACTTATTATTTTAGATAGAGAACGACAGGAACAGATATCACTTTATAAACTTACATGCACATGTTTGAAGTGGACAGAATTCGATTTGGCGAGTCGTTTGTTCTTTTATTAGATCCGATAGAAGCATTCAATTGACGCATTATGTGATAATAGTGCAAGTCACGTACATAATTGAAAAGTGCAGATAAAATGAGAAATGTAATAAATGCTAAAATATGTTTTCTGAACTACCTACTACTAAGAAGTTGTACCAAACGAAAGTCATAAATGTTAATATTAATGAGATTTTAATGATTTCCCTTTTTAAATAAAATTTGTACCTTTAATTATAGAGTTAACGTAAAACAGTAATAAACTATCTACTTTATCGATTATTTAATTTACTTGATTTGTTTGGCAGTATTTAACCTAGTTAGACTTTGACATATTGCAGATTCGTAATGCGGCGTAATTAAAATACCACACCAGTCAAACATAGCCCCCTGTCGTGTGTGCCGATTGTTGAATTCGATATGCGTTTTATTGCGCATTAATTTAAGCCAGACATAAAACACGTCGTTGGATTTTTACCCGCTCAAATGCAATTGTGCCAGTGTCGTTAAACAAGCATCGACATTTTCTTTTATTGAGAATGCCGCATGTAGCTTGACGCAACATAAATGCCAATAAAATCACATATGATGACGATTAGTTGTCAATTTTATTGTATATACAAATGTTTTTTTACAAACAAGAGACATATTGTTTTGAAATACTTCGAGCTTTGTCTAATTTCTGACAATCCATAACTCAAGACGATTTAGGATACAAGCAAGTAATCTAATCCCATCCCAGTGAAATCCGATCCAGTAATCAATTTGCATATGCAATGCTGTTTGCTGTTAATAAATGCATGTTCATCTTGCTTGCACAATGCGGCATGCCGCACGCCATTCAAAAGCGACCTCAAGATTTAGTTTGCTATTCATAGTAGAATTGAACGCCCGTCGCCTCCACCATCTGCACGCATTTGAATCGATCCAGCGGCATCAAGTCATTGGTGCACTGCAAACGCAATTAACTCCAGCTGCTAAAGTCGTTTGCTTAATAACAACATAATAATTATCTAACCCCGCAACTTGTTTGTGCATGCGTAACATCATTAAAAATATGCATGAAACAAGTACAAATTTATAATTAAGGTTGATAACTCAATTATATATTATCAACAATTTACTACTAATTCTATTTAAAGCATCATTATAAAAGTTAGAAAAAGTATTTTTATATTAAGAAAGAAAGACATAATCTACACTTAATTTTCCCACCTCAGGGTGTGTCTTCGTAATGAATCATAATGCTTAGCAGTAAATATTTCACGAATTTCCTTCATCTCCAAGCGGCCTGGTTGCGAGTGATTTAGCGCTGGCTCAGCGAACGTGCACAAAAGCTCGCGAAAAGAAGTAAAACTTTAACGCAACGTTAATATAGAAAACGGACAAAAGAAGAGGCTGTGACGACGGCGGCCAAACGCCGCACCTTTATATGAGAATGAGCAAAGTACCCAAAGTAAAATTTTTAAAACTTCCGTCGACTACCAAACCACCAAACGTCTATGTTCCACTGTTAATATAGTACTTTAAAGAACTGTTTTTCAAGGATTAGAAAGACCGTTAAGGTAGCCAGATGAACGTATAATATACCAATTGTTGGTTGTTAATTTTTTTTGCACAAAAGTATATTTTTACAATAAAATTTATATTTAATTTATATGGAATGTAATAATAACTTTGTAATTTATTTATATTATAATATGCAATATAATTCAATTTAAATTCAATGATTAAAATCTGAAATAACCTTTATAATAATTCCTAAGTAAATTTGTTGCAAAATATTAATATTTTGTAAGTACATGTCAATTTTCTGGTGTTATAAATTATAATAAATTTTGATAACAATTTCTTTTCACTTCTAATTTGACATTCCATTCAAGATTCGTCAAGAAAAGCTTCGGTTTTATCATAAGTGTTTGAGACACAAATGCTCTGGCTGTCAAACGTTCATTTAATATGTATAGATGGTATCACTTTAAAGTCAAACAAGATAAAGTGAGCTTTATATTAAAGTTGACTGCTGCTCCACGCAGCGCCCGCGATGAAAATCTGGTTATCGAGTGCTAAATTATGCGGCTGTCATGCAGGAACATTGTCATCTCTTTAATAACTTATTCAAATGCCACCGGGCCCATTGCACATCATTTCATCATCATTGTCAGTCGGCAAATGCAAGTCGGCAACTTGGAAATTTTATATTAAAACAATGGCAATAATCATCAAGCGTCAGTAAATGATAATCACGCAAATTTGAATTATGTGCAAATTAAATAATCGTCGCATTCAGTTGACGTGCGTACTGAATATTTTATGTAAATACCGGTGCGCGCCGGGTTTTATGGTAAGCGCCAAAGTTTCCCAGCGTGCGCGGGGGAAAATTCCGAAAATTAGTGTCATTTTCACGTGAAAATTTATGTAAATGTCGAATTTTGAAATGTCCATCGCTAGCAGATAATGCATTGTACCATTAAGTTTTATGACTCCGCTGCCACGCGCACACCGTGCTCGGAAAACGCGTTCATTTTGGGTCGATGTAGTCACTTGACACCTTTAAGTTTAGGTAATGATTTACGCGAATTTAATGTACCTTTTTTGAGTTGGCATGCGTAACTAATCCGTGCGGACGCGAATACCTATGCCACGGACATTATCGGGTCTTCCTTTTCGCTGCCCGATTCTGGGTTTTGCAAAATTTTCTTTCATTGAACAAAGTAAAATAAGAAAATATATAATAATTTATTGTGTTGGAATTTTTAGAGTCTTTTGCAGACGGAACGTTTTTGAACAAATTTCATTTCGGTTGTTAGACTTGGCGCAAAAAAGTTTGTGGCACGTATTTTTTACCTTCATCATTATTGTATTTTGCCTTGGTGGAATTGCGACACAATGCTAGAAATTCTTGCTAACAACTCAACAAACTTTTGGCTCTGGGGAATTCAAAGTACGAATTGTCGCATTTTTCGAACATTAAAATTGGAAATATTAAGAGGATTTAAGTGTCGTACAAAAAATCTTACTTTTTGAATTGTTTATAAAGTTTTGATTAGAAAACCACAAAAATGTTTATTTTAGTCTTTTGTCATTGTCAGAAAAAATTGCGGATGAAGCATAAAATTCATCTCACACATCATGCATGTTTCTTCTGGATGCGTGTGTTCAGCGACGCGTACAGCAACGCAGCACAAAGAGAACAATGCATCTCTTGTAATAATGTATTATCTGTTCCTCGAGCGCGCCTGACAGTCTGCACATTATCGCCGCTAATTGCCAATGTAGCGGTTGTGGTTTGCAGTAAAGACCACTGCAACATCGACTTCGAGCAACACAATGCCCACTGAGCTTTTGCCTTTGCACCATTGCTTAATCATGACAAGATAAACAAATTCATCAAGCATCGTAGATTACAAGTTTATTGCGGTGGAAAGTTTTAATTGACGCAGAGGACGTGGTATAAAATGCTATCTAACAGCCAAATAATCACTTTGTAGTTGATTGCTATTTCGGTGGAATTAGAGTGTTTAGAAGTGCGCAGATGCGTTCAGAGTTGTGATAAAATTCCGTACTTATTCACTTTTCCGCCGGCCGCGTCTGCCAAAGGGGCGGTGAAACTTCCAAGACGTACTTGGGCAAATCTGACAGCCCACTTTCGGTGATAGACGAGCGACATAAAGGGGTAAAGTGCCGCAACATGCTGAAACAAGAACGCTCAACTTTACTGAGGAAACGAAATCCTCGCTAGAATACAAAAAACACCAACTGGATTCTTATAGTTTACGAACTAAGCGAGAAACTTTTGCATTACCACTCATATCATGCAATATCATTGCAATAGTCAAAGCATAATGTTAGAATAATGAAAGTTGGGATATCACTCAAGTTCTTCTAACACTCTATCACAACCGTGCCTATAACTGACTAGTGTTTCTGTAGGTTTCCCACTTTTAGCAAGAAAAGAAAGAATTTTATGTGCTATGGGTCGAGTCATCGTTTGCTTTTCTTCTTTTTGCAATAGCACCCTAGGTGTAGTAAATACTCCGAATGCAAGGTATGCCCATTGTGTGGGCAGCAGGAAGATGCCGCCGCGGATGTGTTTCCTTCGCAAGGACTCGTCTTTGGCACTTCGCATAAAGATGTTCTGCGCGCCGCGGCTGTATAATGAAAGGGATTGTGTGCTGCAGGCGCGTCGTGAAAGAGAGATCAATGCCCGGACGGAAGAAATAAGGAAATATTTGAGGAAAATACGCCGGGTCGAGCGATGGCAAGGAACAAGCCGCCTAGTATTACTTCACTAATGGAAGAGGAAAAAGGTGTGCCCAAACCCAGGCGACGAAATGCATATAATGCTCTACCAATACATGCAATCTGCAGGAAAACATTCTCGCTTTGCCGTAATTCTATGAAAGCGGAGGATATTTGGAAATCTTTTGGGAAAAACATAAAAATTTCTGGAAAACTTGAGATTAATGTGAAACATTGTTTGTCAACCGGCAGCAGTCTGTATATTTACGCTCTCAAATGTAATTTTGAGGTCATGCGAGGTATGCAGTCATGCCAGCAATAATTTGTACGTATGCATTTCACCCTCTGGAGATTGCACCTCACAGCCTAGTTACGCCACACGTTACCGCGCCAGCTCACACCAGAACAACTTTGCTCACTCATGCCAGCCGGTGTTAGCACACGTCCCTAGGATCCTGGATCATCTTACAAGTTCAGAGCCTGCAGCTGTACTATTAGCCATTGCACATTACGCTCGGCACAGTCAGCCGGTTACAGTCAGCAGTGCTAGATATGAAACTCTTGATGTTTAGGGGCAATTAATTAATATAGCTCTATAAATTAGGCATATAATGAATTCTTTCTATTCAATTTTTTGTTGATGGTGGAAAGACCAGTGACTTAATTTCCACGTGAAAAACTATTTATCTGAATTCTTTAAACCTTACGATATTAAGGCTTAACAGGAAAATAATAATACGAAAAACAGGGTTAATGCTATTATCAATCAAAATCAACAATAAATTGGCAAATTCTTGATCAAACTCACACTCTTCATCGTACACCTATACGGCACCCAAGACGTAGTGTTGTTGAAGCTGCGGTTGGCGGCCGTATGACGAACGGGTGGCAGTAGTAACCAGGGTGTAAACGTGCAACGGGCGCGGTGCAACGCTATGACGTCATTCCCGGCAATCATCCGGGGTTGCTAGGACGACCGCGCGTGAATGCAGCGCGCGCCCGGCTGAAGCTGCGCGGCGGCTTACGCCACTCGACAAACACACTCGTCTGACGCGCACGGTTGCTGGGGAGGCGGCAAGCAGAAACGGTGGCTTTCGACGACGCGACGCGACATGACGAACTCCCAGCAACAGCGAGCGTAAACAAAATCGACGCGTGTTATTGATTGCTCTCTGAAATGTTGCACAGATTCGCAAACAAAAATCACCCAAATTTGCCTGCGTGCAAGAAGTTTGGGCTAATGGATGAATAATTTGTTTTTCAAGGCAATATTTGTCGATTTGTTTGATGCATTGTGAAAGCACAAGAGGAGGAATTGCGTATAGCTACAATCGCGTCGCTCTTAATGCAAAATAGTGCCCAACATCGAGTGATTGATACTCTATGCATCAATAGTCAATACGTGGCAGCAAACAGATGCAAATCGTCAAGATTATTGATAGCGCATGCTAACAAACTTCGCGCATTCATCGCTGCATCAAAGCATCAAGATGGTACCATATATTGCTAAGTGCTTTTGACATCTCGGGGTATTGAATAAATAAAAATAAAAGTTTTAGGTATGAAATAAACAGTTAATTAAGGATAGGCTGGAACAATTATTGTCATTTTAAAATTTTCTATTCGGATGTGATAAATTTTAGCCAATGCTGGAAAATTTGCGTACGTGCGCGATTTTCAAGTTGGCGAATTAAAAACGCAAGTGCATGTTATATGCCAAAGTCGGCGCGCCAAATGATAAATATTGAAACCGAATGCAAATGAGGAGCGTGATCGTCAAATGCCGGGAAAGCAAAAATATTTTCTGCCATCAGCAATTTCATATTCTGCAATGAAAATAGAATGAAAACAAAAATTTAATAGTTTTAGTTAAGCAAGCAAACATTTTCTTAAAATCAGATTTCAACTAACAATAAAGTTGAAATATTTACTTAATTCTTAATCTTTTAATAATGAATGCACATATTATTGTTGGCAATTTGAAATGCGATTTGCAAAGTTTGAAAGCTCCAGCCACGATCCAAAACCCAATTACAAACTTCGCCTTGCGAAGGTGTAAACTGCCATTTTTAATAACAAAATTTAGTCCTTGATCCTATTATATTTGTTACGTGTTTATCTTGAACGCGTAATCCAAGCGAATAAACGTAGCATAGGCAAACTTTTACACACTTTACCCACACTTTTAACTTTTACTCAAGCTTATACAAAATAACAACCATTAAAAAGCACTCTTCCACCCTTTACATTAAAAAAACATAAATGTATTCATATAAATCCGTAGATTAAGAACCTAAACTTTGAAGATTATTAAATTAAATTAATGGAACATTTTGAATATTAAAAGAATAGAAAAATATATTAAATCTGTTCACAAATATATTTATAAATACATTTTCATTTTGATAGTTTATATATAAAACAAGAAAATGCAGCAAAATCCACGCGAGAATTATTAAAATGAGTAAATTAAAGGCCAGTAATGTGAGAGAAACTCCAAAAGATGTCAACGAACGCATGGGACATTGGCGACAATGGCACACTTCGGAATTAATTTTATTGTATTTTAGAGCGGATTTATTAATCAAATTTATTATTCACTTAGGCGCACAATAGCGCCCATTGTGCCCTTGTGCCTTGTGATATAGTCTACTTTTGTTTTCGGTGGTAGTTAGAGTTTTTCATGGTAAACCATTGCGGACAGTTTGCAGTTGAAATCCCTTTTATAATTAGGAACATGCTTTTCACCGTACATGAGGGAATTACAATGAGTTTGGATTTTGTTTCGGATTACCTTGTAACTATTTTATAGTTTTCAAACATTTTAATTGAATCTGTTTCAATAAAATCGAGTTTCCAATCTTTAAAAATAGAAATTCTTGTAAATAAATTCCGAATTATCTTTGAGAATCTCACATCCTTTCAGATGAGTTATGGTTGCAATAGAACTGGATTCCAATTCGTTTTTTCGCATGTTGCAATACCTTTGCACTAGTAAAGCAAGAAGATTGCTTGAGCATAAATTACGTTCGATTTTTGTTTTGTTTTATATTTGCCAAACCTTTTTTCTTCTGCATCCATTTATTTACGCATCCCATGCAAATACCCTTCATACACTTGCTGCTCATTGCCTTTTTATCGATTTGAGTTTTTTACGGTGGAAAAACTGGAAACGGTCTTGGAATGGAAATGTATGAATTGTGTTCAGTCGACTTTTACTCCGCTTGAATTTCACTTCTGCTTTCATTTCTACAGCAATGTCCGTGCTTTCAGTCCTAGTAGAGTGCTGCAGAGCTATAAGTTTCAATGTGTAGTCCGATTTTAAGCGTTTCCAGTTCAACCAAATATAATACATTCAACTGTTATATGCATATGAATAAGACTCACAATGCCCGAATGGGTTTGTGGGAGTGATAGCAAAATGGCAAAAAAAAGCGTAGAGAAATGGACCAAAGCCGTATTATTACATCTGGATAGAATTTTTTTGTTGTTCCCGGCGGTCTTTTTGGGTGCGATGTTTTGTTTTTTCTACATGCCGCACAAAACGTTCGAATCCCAGCAGAATAGTTCTTCTCATATTTTTTACTCACAACAAAAACTATTTTTAATTGCAATGCATTCCAAAAGAAATTTATATTTTATTACTTTCTAGTTGACATAAAAAATGAGCATGGAATGTTTTACAGTTTGTGACACGTTGTTGCGCGACCAGCAAGCACAGCTGGCCGGAGGCGTTATCGGAGAAAATTCAATCAATCGTCATTTGCTTCCACTGCTCGCGGAGCTTTCGATGCTTCAGCTTCCGAAACACCCTCGCACGTATACCCCATCGCTATCACACTTCCATCACGCACAGCCACATCAAGAGGAAGCAAACCTCATGTTGTATCTTGGTTGTACTGTCCGCCGGCAATATTCGATCTATCATTTTATCGCGTTATATTTCCATCAGGCAATACGACGATTAAGCGTTTCCAAGCTAAACGAATAGTCTCCACGGGCGATAGATAACATATTTGAGTTGACTTCATCAGAAACTAAATTAGTAACTACAAAAATTACTGAAAACTATCCAAATAACAAAAAATAATAATAATATCTCTATTAATTGATTCAAATGCAATCATCATTCACTAAGTATCTCAAATTGTTTGATACCCGGATGTGTGCTCTTCTCTTTTGAAATGACGAATTAATTGTTGAAGGTTATTGAAGTCAATCAAGGGAATATAGACTAGAATAATGCTTGATTGAACTTGTTTTCAATCAATTCAAACGACGTTAGTTTAACTTGTAGATATGAGGTTGCGGAAAGTATGAATGTGGTTGGAACATGTCAGTGGAGATGTTGATAGATTCTACAAATTCTACAGTTCCAATCCTGAGAAACTTGTTTCTCAAAATTTTGGTGTATGAATGAAAGCAGCAATTTCTAGACATACTATAGAGAAAATAAAAAATAAATAGTGTGCAAATGAATGTTACCTACTGTTTTATGCAGTAAGTTAACAATTTCACATTAACTACAACAAATTCAACAAAATTTTGTCTTTCATAAAAGTCTGATTTGAAATTGCTTCAATGTTTTCTATCGTATACATTAATTTACTACCATCCATGTTATCCAATTTTAAATTTTAAATCATTACTTTAGATGTTTGCTTGTTTCGTAACTATGATTGCATCGGCGGTGTTTAGTTTCGCAATAATTCCGGATGATTAAGACAACTTAATAAATGCAAAACACGCATTAAAATGTCGTGGCTAGAACCGCGCGCAAAACTGAAAATTTACAATGTATGAATTTGACATTTCTAATATCGAATTTAATTATACTGTCACAGCAAATAATTAATAACTAATATTTTTAAACAATTTTTTTCACAAATAAAGGTAAATTCATCAACAGAATTATAACCTAAGCAAATAATTTTATTAAAGGAAATATAAAATTTCCTTTTGAGCAAACATGTAATTACTCTTGTAGCATAACTTTACACCACTCAACTTTTACGATGCCGTTAAATTACACAAATGTGTTGATGAGTATAAAAGCACTGCCAGTTGCACATCTCACTTGAAGTGATTACAACTTAAACTATTGCAATAAAAATTGCCATAACTTTAAAATAGTATTTATGTGGTGATAATTAATGGTAAAGTTTTGTAGATTAAAAGATTTTGCGTCCGCCTGGAGACTTGGGGTCCGCCGATCGGTAATTGCCATTAATAGGCTTTGAGCTATTAATTAGTTAATTGCACCCTGCCGGGTTGTCCTAAGTCTTGGGTCAATAGAGGGTATTCATCGCCTTGCAACGTTAACTTATCGCCGGATTGCAAATTGATATAGGGTTTAGTCTATGTTTGTTTTAGGCTTTTATGCATGAAAACCTCAAGATTTTCATGAGTGTAAAATATTTGAATCTAAGTTTTTACTTAAGTACTTATTAGTTTATTTAGTTCTATAACTTTAATTTATTTGTTTAATTATTGTTTCAATTGTTGTAGTCATGCCAGCTTAATATTATTATTGTATGAAATTATGTTTGATATGAGTCGTGACATTTTTATTTAAGGTATTCAGGATGGCATAAAGCCGGTTTTGATAACTTGAGTTATCTTACATGTTACATAATACCTGCAGGCTCAAGTTTCCATTCCAGAGGTGGTTGCGTAAATCTAATACACTTTTATGTTTTATATCGCATCTTTATCTGGAGAGATACATTCCAATCAAAACTGTAATTATTTTACAAGAACCTTTACAAAGTGCTTTTGAATTAAAAAATCTTTATACTATAAAATATTAATTAAGAGGAAAATTTTGTTGAACATTGCCAAACTCATTTATTTGTTGCTTGCAGAATGTGTTTCCAAACACAAATAGAAACCGCAAACATGTGGAAAAATAAAGCAGGAAAATGAAAAATAAAATGCCCAGTTTTTCCATCTAGTTTTTCTTTGCTCAGAGATGGAAGTTAGTCCACAAATGTTTATTTTTTCTTTTGATACGGTTTTTCACATACTAGTAGATTTTATCTGTTTCAATCTTGACCATTTTGTTGCTTCGTTTTTTAATTCTTTTAATTTGTACAATTCGTTAATTAAAAAAATACTTAGATTTTATTAATATAACTAATGTTTTCTTTGATATTTATGTACAACAAGCAAGAGAAACATATATTCTCTAGGCAGACAGGCAGAATCCAGTCTAGATGTTGATTTGTTATTTAATGTTTTCTTTTGTAACTTTATACTTTATGCATTACCTTTATACTCATATTTCCATTTTTTTGTTTGCGCCGTATTTCCATTACAAGATTAAACAGCACCGCAGAAACTGACTGTGCGTCTGTTTTGGAATGCTGTAAAAGCAGCGTTGGAAAAGAAGTGCTCGAAAACTTTTTATCTATTTGCTGCCACCTATTTATCTCACTCAAATCCGAATGCAACTTCGGCAACATTATAAAACACAACATATCTCTGCATCTTTAAAAAATCAAGAAGAATGATGAGTGTAGATGTCACGGACAGCTGACACCTTATATAAATTATCATAATGTGCATTGTCTATCTATTTAATGTGTATTTCTAGTTTTTGACAAGGATCATAAATATATTTTATTGCCATGGCGTTTACAGATACGATATGAAGAACACATTGAACTGCATTTTTTTGCTGTCAAATATACCCTACATCTTTATATACAGGGCAAAACCATAATTTTACTATTTCTTGCAGACAAAAATAATTAAATAATATTTAATAAAATTTAATAGTTTTTAATGATTTAAAAATAAGGTTTACTAGCAAAGTTTAATCTATGACTATTTAAATTATTTAGGTTTCCAACATTCGCTATAATGATGAGTTGAGTCAAGACTATAGCCACGTCGTGCACAATATGTCGAAATTTATGTCGCGCACCAGTGATTCAATTTGTCGCTCAGCCATTCTTTCCGCCATGATCTACGCACAGCAATCTTTTTCCTTCAGCCACCTCTCAACTCGCTTCCGGTGCGCATCCGCATAGTTACTGATGTCGTGAATCATATGTCGGGAAAGCATCCAACTCCACTAACAATCTCAAAGTTGACGTCAGAGAAAAGATACGCACATTTACACGCTACAAATATTGCTCAAAAATGTGATACATGTCAATTAAATAAATAAAGGTTTTCAATCGTTCAAACAATGAGAAAAATAGTTTACAAATCTTTAGAATATGTTCCATCAAACAAAATGATTTGTCTTCCGTCTACAGCACAATTAGTCGATTTGCAAACTTCGCCAGCAAACGCAACTAAATTACACCGTATAGTTTGTACCTAGAAGCCTCAACAACGGTATTTAACTCCCTTGACGCCTCTTGCTAAAGCAAACCTTCAACATCACCACCCTCCCTAAATGTACCTAACCTAACCCATTCTATCCCGTGTTTCCTGTGTTCATATGCCTTCATTTGCCAATCTGTAATGACGCCTTTTACTTGCGAATATGATGTAGAACCTGGTTCTGTCTGCTTTATCGTAGGGTGAGGGCCAGTGAGCGTTCACTGGATTCTCGACACCCAAACCTGATTATGTAAATTCTATTTAAAGTTTCCCACACACAAAGTTGCCAATAGACGCGCGACGTCAAATAACGTCATAACTTCTTGGGTCATTTGCTTGGCTTGCAAATTGAGTTTTGCTACTCTGGCTCGCTTACTCCTTGACTTTTCTTTGCAAATCAAGAAGTTGCAAAAAATACACAAAAAATACGTTAACAAGTTAGTGCATAATGTTTCTTTTTGAGTGTAGAAATGTTGGGATGGTGAGAAAATATTGATATTTCCCAACAAGGTAAAAATTCAATTTCATTCTGTCAAATTCAGCCATTTTTATTTAACTTTCAATATCCTGTTAGCTATTATTATGTTTTTGTCAACTTTAACTACTTGATTTAATGCGAAATATAACTAGTCAAAGAAAGTGTACATCTTGTGTGTACATTCTCTTTTTAACTAAAGATTAAATTTTTTTATTTTTTGTATATAACAAATTAAAAAAAATTCTTGTTTGGCGTTTATGCGCAGCCATCAATTGTGTTGTTCCCCTGAAAAGAAGTAGGTTTCGGGCACATGTCGACACTGTCAATATCGACATTTTCATTGCCCAGACGTCAGATTATGCAAAACGATGTCTCAGTGTATCAAACCATCCCTTGACGCTCAATTGCACTAGAATGACTGGAGCGACGTCAATGTGCCAGACGCCTTCACTACAGCAACTAAGTATATATGATTAGAATGATGGAAGACATTTGAGAAGAATAACTTTTCAAAAAATAAAAGTATTGAATAAAACTACTACTGTTGCACTGCTCTTAATATACTTTCTTGTTTTTTTGTTTTTTTTTAAAATTTGGCGTTTTTTGCACTTCTCTGAAGATGTAAATAGCGGCAAAGTAAGATCAAAAGTGGTAAAAGACGTTAAAGTTTTTTTTTAAATATTAAAAAATAAAAATGAAATCAAGAAAAAAAATAATGTTGCACGGTTAATTAATCTTAAATTATAGTTTCTTCATCTTTTCACCCTTGATTTTTCTATTAAATTAAAATGCTCTTATGTCAATTGGTTATATTTTAAACTTATATTTCTATCAATCATCGACCAATGGTTCTTTAGCAATCAACTAGTCATTATACGCATTAAATTACGAACCGTGCGTAAATTGGCCAACGCAACCAAAATTGAAAATTAGTACTTGCATGGAAAACACGCCCGCAATTTGTAATCACAACAAATCAGCGCAGCTTTAATAACGTTCGAACTGGGATTTGAGAAACTATGAGATTCTCGTGTACTCGTCTGTCATATGCATATGCATTTTGCTGCAGACACTTTGGCTAATATGTGTAATTCGGTTGACAAAATGAGTTGGGTAAGTGAGCGCGTGGATTTTGGCATTCGCGGTGGCGGCGGCAGCGACCGTATTGATTCGTTTGCGCTAGCTAGCTGCAGATGAAATCCAATTTTACCTGCGCTCCAATAACATTACAATCGATCGTCGTCATCAATTTACATTCAACATACGCATTCGCACGTTCCAACCGGTGTGCAATATCAATATGAATTTAAACGCCGTTGAAAATAATGCTTGGTAAACAAAATTGTATATTATCCTGCAAACCACTTTATGTTGCATATGCAAAGAACACTGATAAATATTAAATTTATAATATTGTTAAATGGTGTAAATAGTTGTGATTGTTTTAAGTTATTTAGTATTAAATTATATTTAAATTCCAGTAGGAAAATGTTTATAATTTATTTGAGAGTAGAAATAGTAATGGTTTTCCTGTTGGCGAAAGTTTTGCAAGGTTTAATAGAATTATCTTTTTTGTTTTTGTACCTATTATACGCTTATGTGCTCTTCTCCAAATCGTTGCCTTTTGTTCTGCAGCTTAACTCACACACAAAATCTTATGATAAAACACAATAAAACACGATAAATAGTTCTTTTCAGCAGTATCTTATTCTTTTATTATAATAACTAAATTAGTATAATTCATAACAACAGGGCAAAATAAAATACAAAAAATAACAATTTTTTTTATTATGTAGATGAAACTATAATATTTAATATTGATTTGAATGTTTTTAGTTTGTTGCCTTTCTTAGTATTAACAATACTAAAGTAAGTGTTGTAGTTAAGTTTTATCTACATAATGTATATTAAACATTTTGTATCCACACTCAACCATACTCTAAAACGCTTCTATTTTATTTTATATTCTATAAGTAACTACAAGTTATTTTTTAGATTTACTAAATATATATTTTCGAGCAGAGCAAAAGTTTGTTTACTCTAATAATAATTTTATATTAATAATATAAATGCAAAACACAAAATTCAAACTAGAAGACCAAAATAAATTTCAGCATAAAACACATATTCCAATAAAAAAAAGATATAGGAATAATAAAATGCAAGAAATAGAAAAAAATATATTTTTGCCTATATTTTTTTCAACTTTAATTTGAGATCCCGATATACAAGTCGATAACGTGCAAGTAATGAGCAGAGTTGAAGTTCATTCCTATGATGGTTGCTTGACGAGAAACGCGTGAAAATAATACACCCGCTCATACTATGTCAGTTTTAGTGTCTTTGCATTACATTCATGCTCTTCACTTTGGTCTCAAGTCTCCAGCCGTTATAACAATATACATCCACACATCAGGACGCTAAAAGCTCAGGCAGCTTGCAAATAGCATAATAACGGAATAACGAAACATTTGTACAAGTTGTGGTTGTAATCATAATGTTGGTGATAACAATTATCATAAACATGATGAAATGCAAAAGACAACAACAAATATTTTAGCGTTTGAAGAGATGCAAATGTACTTCTTGTGATGTATTTAATATTTGGTGTTATGTTGTGGTCTTCTGATAGAAATTAAATAATTCTGAACCATATTGTATGTTACGTAATGTTGTAAATTACATCACAACTCTAACTTGACGCCGTGTTATCATTGTCATGGGAACAAACGAACAGCTCTCGCCGCCTCCGGTGGACCATGCCTAGCGGTAATGCGTTGCCATTGATAACTATGGCAACCCATTTGGTCTAGGTGGAAGGCTGAATACAAAAACCGCTATTATTGTGTGTGGAATATCAATTCAGAAGCGCTTTTGATGTCTGATATTGTTCCCAGATAATGTATGAATATTGACGTCTTTGAATTAATTTTCTATTGAAATATAAGCAACATAAATGTCACCCTAAAACATAATTCTATGCTAAAACACTTTGATATTAATTAATTAAAATCATGGATGCTGAATAACAGTAGAGAAAAAATTACTATGAATAGAGGAGATCGCTGAAGATCTTGAGTGGTACAGGCGGTAATCAGTGGCGGCGCAAATATTTGTTGAATATCTTGTGTTGATAGCAATCAATGACACGTTTTGCTTAGTCCATAATTTCACATCTTGAGTGTTCTCTGATGAAGACTAAATATTTGGCAAGCCAAGGTACACTAGATTACATTTGGCACAGAAATCAATAATATTTAGAGGTTTGAGAATGCAACATGTAGAGATAATAAAATTTAATCTAAAACTAGAGCAAACAAAATATTCCAACATAGAAATTATAGAATAGTTTTATTAATCTGAAGTTCTTTAATACTTAATTAAAAAATATTTGTTCAAACCTCAAAGTTCAAGAAGAAAATATTCCTGCCGTAAATTTAATTTTTGTTTAATTTCAACTGTAGAGTAAAATATGTGACATATTTTACCTACTAATAGTTTAGTCCAGAGATTGGCATGCGGCCCTTTGCAACTTTTTGTGCAGGCAGCCAAAGCACCAATATAATCTAGAAAAAAGCATCAAACTTAAGTGTGCCGTGACTGGTGACAATGAAGTGCGGCTTAGGTTACAAATTATAGTGTCTTTATTTACGTGTTAGTTTCAATTCAAACAAAATTCAATTTCTTTGCAAAAATTATTAGAGGCATAACAATTTTTTTTTCTAAAAATGCAAGGAATAAAGTTTAGTATTGGTCATAATAAATTTACGTATTTGACAATTAATTGCTTTTAGTTCATTAGGTTTATTTAAGAAAATGAATTTAATCAAGAAAATTTCCCGGAATAAAAATTTAACTTTGAAGATATTATTATGTCTGCACAAACATTAGTTTAATGTTTTCAAAAGAAATCAACTAATGTTAAATAAATTAAAGGAAAGTTATGTTAATATAAATTTGCTATAACGTTTAGTGTTTTCATTTCAAGCACCTTAATTTATGCAAACCAACATTTTCCAAGATGATTTTCGCAAAATCAAAATATAGAACAAGGTTGACAAATAAAATTTTACAAAATCTATTGAGACCGGACTTTAATCAAACAATGTTCGAACTAAAAACGCATTGAATATATAGAAGGAAAATATTGCTTAATATTTAATATTAACATATTTATACCTATGTAAAAATTATAATTTTTCTATATTTATTTTTAATAATACACAAAATGCAATGTGCAGCCCGCACAAAAAATGACCCGCCGTCCAAAAAAGGTTGCCTTCTGGTTTAGTAAAATTGTATGCCACATTAGTTTTTTGTCATCTAAAAATATTTTGAACTTTATATTAGCTCTTATTGTTCCTCATCTTATTCATCCAATCCATCGTTAAATACCCAACGCATAATTTCGCATTCTCAAGTAAAATTAGCACCGCCTAATTCATCATGTAATTACGCTAGTTACCCGACATTTTATGAGTCATAACAAAAAACTTAAATGCAATCTCCAAACCCCGAAATTATTTCACTCATTGTCTCTTAGCTTTTATTTCATATATTTAATTACGCCCGCCACATGTCACGCTAGCTAGGCGACATAATGACTCGATTAATAATGTTTAGAGAATGCATTCAACTTGCTTCCAATTACGAGTCGACAGTGTTGTTGTTTAACGTGCTGTATTTTCCTCGGATTTGTTTGTTTGATTAAACTTGACGCCAGGCGCGCTCATCGAAAATGACCAATAGAGCCGGGCGAGCTTTCGAATAGCTTAAGGCTAGCGTGAGCTTGCAGATCCAGATTATAAATATTTGTTGACCAGTTACATGGACGTGTGGTAGTCGCACGTTGCGTTAATGAATACAGCAATAATTGGATTGTCGCGTTAAACAAACGGCATAAATCAAATGTTGCATAGAAAGGCAGAATTAGTTATACTAAAAACTAAAGGTTGATATAGGTTTAAATAATAATTATTATTCTGTTACTAAATAAAGAATATAATTAATTCAATTAGGGAGAATTTAACGCAAATTTGTTTGTATAGTAACGTAATTTGATTGCTTTATTTATTAATAAACTAATTTGATTGGAACAGCATGACCCAATTAATGCGTCATTATTCATTGTATTATGAGAATAAATGGAAGCTTTAAATAACATTTAGTAATTGATTAATTACTGGCAAGTTGTAATAATCATTTGATATATCTTGATGACATTAAATCTCAAAATGCAATGCGGCTGCTTTCATTGCTTTTAATAAATAGTTTTCTATTTCTTACTGCACGATAGACATAATGAGAATTCACATCAATAATAGGTAGTTACGACTCGTAAAATTTACACCCCAAGACGGAGTATCTCATAAATAATGTGGTAATCAAAATGGATACGGAAAAGCCACGGACTGCTGATTTAATATGCACGCTCAATTAAACTAGTTAGAACTGTCGTCATCCAAGATAATCGTAAACTGATATTACTGAACAACTGATATAGCTCTACGTTATTACGGGACTTTTTTTGTTGAGTTACAGTTTTATCATATTCAAAAAGTTTTATGTAGTCAAGTATAAAACTTGTCTTAATCCTCATCTAAAAAAGTAAATTTTTCTCGTTGTGCGATTGTTTACGATCAGTAACAACAACCCGAAACAACAGCGTTGTTTGGCAAGTGCCTTAATTCACTACTAACCCCTAAAATATCCTCACCCTTTTTGCCTAAAACTCCAAACATTTTCTCCCCGGGATTTGCCTTTTGTGTGCTTCTGCGACATTCACGTTTGTTCCCGGAATGTTTTCCAACAACCGCCATCCGTTGAGCGTCTATCTCTTCTGCTAATTTCTTTTAAATTGATATTTATATCAACGTTTTGTTGCAGGTATGTTACGTACTCACGACGAGATCCCGACACCATGCATTAAACATAATCGTAACATAACGAACACCATTTGAACCCAACAACTCTTTTGCGGTGCGCATTTTGGCACAAGTGTAACACGCCAACCTAACCGAGACCAATTCGTTATGCGCAGTGTTGACATTATATGAAACATGAAAAGATTTGCCGGTTAAGTGTTATTGTTATTGCGTGGCCTGCGTCCGCGATAAGGCTTAACGAGATGAAAAAAACGAGCCTGTTACAGGTTGCGGGAAACGTGTTGCTGTTTTAGCACTTTTTTCAATGGCACCATTGCGACCATTTTCACAACTCGATAGCAATAGTAATGGCTTGTGAACGCAACAACATTCAGTATAAAATCATTTGTATATTGCATAAGGTACATGTCAGTAAATATTACAATAAAACTGAATTTCGAAAGATGAATAATTTTTTCACGCGTTTCTTATGCCATGGAGGCATAAAGTAGAAAATACAGTAAATGGATTACACCAATTTTACAATTAACTTAACGCCGCTGAATCCAGCGATGCCGTAACGGAGGCGGTATTGAAATTTATGGTAGCATTGCCGCCGTCGGCGTCGCCTCGCAAAACGCACGCATCGGCAGTGACTGATCACTTCGTAAGTCCGAAACATCAGTAGCTGTATTCGACTTTAAACAGAAGCAAACAAAATTTGAAAACCTTTCCTAACTGTAATTTGAACTGCTTTGAACTTTACCTGAGTGCCACAATTTAATTAAATTCTGCATCACGTTGATCTCATTTCGATTGTACCTACTAACTTAGTTTAATACTCCTTACTTTGTTGTACAGTAACTTGCTTATTTACTCGGCTACTTAGTTAGTTGACTGCTGGAGCCACATCGTAGAATACCAATAGGCGTATTGTTACGTGACTGGCGTCTGCAATCCATCTAAAAAACTTATTGAATTCAAATGAACAGCGTTCGCCGATTTATTCGTTCTGCAATGTGCGAGCCAGACGTTGCCAAGCCACTCGTAAATTCCGCAAGTATTCAAAACAATGCCGTATGTAAGTTTGTGTTTGTCAGGTCATATGTGGTTATCGTCCTAGGATGCGGCCATCTCCTAGGCAGGCATTGCTCTTGTTTGCGCAGCAGTAGCAGTAACACTGTTTGAATTTTTCTACGCAGTGAGCAGGCGGATTTATTCTATCCATAAAACTCAATAAAATCTTGACATGTTTGTACACATACAGCGTATTTAGCTGCGCGTGTAAAGTTGCAAGGATAAATCTTATACAATTTCAGGATTTGCAGCAATAACAGAAAATATTTCGCAAGCACAACGAAAAGCAACGACAGCAAAATATAGTGTTACATAACGTTGAACAAGGTCATTAATCATTATCAAATTTTTATTTCAGTAATTCGTTTATTCATGCTCTGTTTATTAAAATTTATAAAACAATTTTTAAGAAATTTGTGTGATGTGGGTTTGAGACGCTACAAATATTAACCAAATAATTTTCAATTCTTATATATTTCTTATAAACATAATAAAATATAATTACACATCTCTATAAAATCTCTAAAATCGTCTTCTAAATAAATTCCTTCCAAAAATATGCATTGATCAGATTATAAAAAACTTAATATCTTCCCAAACAAAGTTAGATATTTGTATTCCGTAAAGAATTACAGATTATTATCACTCACTATTTTCATTTTTTTTTATTATATGCGCAGAGTGACTTATTTTGTGCTGAGATATAAATTTGCTAAACAAAACAATTTTTTTTATTAAATTTATAATACTAACAAATGAATCATCTTCTTAAACAAACAAAATTAATAATAAACATTTGGAAATGAGTTTAAATAAAACTTTGTTAGCAACCCGGCAACAGAATTCATTTTCATCGTCGCTTATTTCAAGTATCGCCTTAAGCACCCAATATGATTTATCGCCTGTAGCAGGTCGTTTATTATAGTTTAGTTATAGATTACGTGCTACGCATTAGGATCGGAGATTTCAACTGAAAATTTCAAGACACAACACGCGCCCTTTACTAGCCCCACAAATTAGTGCAATGCAAAACACATATTGCGTTATTATCTATACCTGTAAATTGCACATACGTAATTAGATGTGTGTAATTGTATTGGGTTCCAACATTGCAAATACTAAAGGAACATTTATAGTAACATAAATTTAATTAACAATTAAATATTGTACGTCATGTACATTCAATTTGATTACATTACCAAGTGCCAATAATAGAAATTCTACATTGTCAGTAATGCAACAATATGTTATTTATCACTCCATATTTTATAATCACACATTGGTCCAATTAATTTTGTTGCCGTGAAAATCAATTCGATCATATTGAATATACTCAGAAATAATTTAGCGTGCATTTTATGGGTGATACAATATTGTATTTTACCATACATGATTTTCAAGTGTTATTTTTACAAGCATTTAGAAAATTTAAATGTAAATCATATTTCTAATGAATATTTATTTACCACCGTAAAACGAATTCGTACCGCTCCTGCATTGCCTGCCAAGTGCAAAGTTTCAAGTTAAAGTCTCGTTATATCATATAACCGTTTAAAGTTGAGGATAAAGTTGGAATATTATTATTATATTTTTTCGTGTCTTTAATGAGGAAAAAACGAAGGTTTGCTTGAGCCAGTCTGGAACAAGTTGAGGATATGCAAGTTATACCCGTATTTTGCATTTTGCAATCGTCAACGAGCTTTAGCGTCATCTTCAACTCTCGCTTTGCATATTATCATTAAACGAGAGGCGATTATACGCCGAGTAATATATAATATTATGCAGGGGCAGTGGGCTGCCAAACTGATTTCAAAGTTAAATTTGTTATACAATTTTATGAATATTAATTTATTGAAATGTTTGTAAGGCTACAAGTAAAAAAATATAAAAATGATTTAATTATAACAACATCAATAATTTGTATTAGAATTTGATGAAAGAACAAAATTTAATCATAATTCAAAAATAACATAACATAGAATAAAAATCAATCTGTTAAAATTTTAAATAAAAATAGCAGATTATACTTGTTTGTTGTTGTCAGAAAACGAAAAATATAAAAAATAACAATTTATAATACTAATAAACATTGCTTATTAGTAAAGAAATTTAAAGAAAAATTGTTATTTATGCATTATAACGTAATAATATTAATTAAAAACTAACATTTTTTTAAGATTTAAATTTTACTCTTTTTTAATCAGAATTTTTCTTTTATATCTTTTTATCCATATGTGTAAATTATCAAACAGACTTTTCAATACTTCAATCCTAGCAATCACAAAAAAATCAAAAATTTATTTTGTTCTCGTTGTTTCTATTTACCTGCAACCAAATATTGTTATGCTCCAACGCATTGAAAAACCGTTGAAGCTCGCGACTTATATTTCCAGCCAATCAATCATTTCTTTGGCTGCTGAAGCACTGAAGATAGAGTAAGCGATGCAATTTTTGCAGAGCTTTCTATTCCTTCTCTATATTCGTATTCTTGCGTTACACTCGCCTTCCGAATTGACGCGCGCTTTCATTTGATAAATCCGTTTCTAACGATGCCTGCACATTTGAATGTCGCACGCTCGACAGTGGCAAACAAACATTTATTGCGGCTTCCAAAAAAGAAGCAGGCAATAAAATATACTCATAGGTCCTAAATTCTAAACAAAATACTTTTCATATATGACATTAGTATATTTGCACTGTTACTGAGTGGGTGCAATTCCATGCAAGCTGATACTTTTTAGTCAAGGGTTTTCTTTTTTGGATGAAAAACAGAACGATTTATGTATTACTCGAGAGTTTGCGCACGATTTGAAAACTTTTTCAGCTTCGATATGGCGCACCGGTGATAATCTGCAAATGTAGCAAGTTGAGGGATGGTAGTAGGCAGTGTTGGCGGTGGTAGGCAACGGAAACGGCTTGAATATCGCGACGCGATCCAGCGAATTTAGTGATGAATGCCCGGACGAAGTCTTTCGGTCGACGTCGTTCGTTAACAAGTCTTAAACTTTTCCTGCTTTTACCACTTTGCTGGAGGTCCTGTTTAATATCCGTAAATGTAGCACATAAATTTGCCTACATTTATGTATCATGTAAATCAGAAAATATTTTCGTGTTTTCCTTTCTCTAATCACATGTAGACAAAACAAATTTTTCAAAACAATTTTTATTAATTATGTATTTATATTTTCTCGGTTGAAACTGAATGCGCTTGATGAAAATTTAATAGTTTATTAGAGCTTATTAATATTCATGTCGTTCTTATGTGCGTATGCGCAAATTAGTCGAAAAAAGTTGAGTATGGAAAATTTAGAAAAGCTCTCATCAGTATACGAATATCCAAAAGTGTAATCTCATTTTTCCAACTTTTATGCATTTTTCCAGTGGAGAGTGCTTTTATGCTAGCTTTTGGAATTGAATATGTTTTATGCTCACATTAATTAATAATTCCGAAAAATTCTTTTCGGAAAATCTATTTTATTCAAAGGTAAAGAGTACGCGTTTTGCAATTAAATAGTAATATATAAAATTCATAAGTTTTTTTTACATGAAAGAAAATATGGAAAAAGCTCGTTTTTTTCAGAGCCAAACATTATACTAAAAAATTAAAACAATACTAATCCGAGACATTTACACAGAATAAACCTTCACTACAATTACATATGTTGAACTTGTCAAAAAATCTCTAAATTAAACAAATATGATTAAGTTTATTTCTTAATATTTATTTAAATGTTTCTGAAAAATAAAATTTTTGTTTAAGGTTGGAAATTTTTATTTAATCCCGTTTATCTCTTTTCTCCCATCATAAAATACTATATCCTAAAATTAACTTAAATTTATATGCAAATACGAAAATTATTCAAATATATGGGATTTTTACGATTTCAGCATTTTCTCCACCCCCCTTACTCTCAAAAAACATTCTTATCGACAGTAAAAGGCTATTTAACATACTGCGCTGATACACAAGCTGTGTTAGTCCTAATAAATACTACGCTAGAAAGCAGTGATGTTCTTTCCCAGAGATAAAATATCGAACATAGCCCCAACCGTCTCTGACGATAAATACGCACGAATCGAGCCCAAGTTACCTATAGCCTGAGAAACATGCGCATTTAGGTTCGAAACGCTGAGTACCGCTGGTTTTATGTTTACACGACAGCACAAACAGTAAATCAACGTAAATTCAAAGCGCAGAACTCACAAACATTTTCTTTTGATAAATTTGCATAGCTTTCATCATTTTTCTCTCCAACAGAAATAAATAGTCTAGGTAAATAAAATTAATGCTCGTTTATGTTCATTTTTGTGACCCGATGAAAGTGCTTGACAATAAAAAACAACAAATTCAGAGTTGGGGCCAGAACGGAATATGTCAGATTGACTTACGCTTACATAGGTGCTGGGGAGTGCGGTGAAAAGGGATAGTAGTCGGGTACTTTTCTCCGGAAACCTTCTACCTAACATACTTGAGGTTGTAAATTTAATAATTTATTTATTCATTGCGGTTCCAGATGTCGCAATGTTCTGTATTGATCTTCTTAGCACGCACTTTTGAAAAGTGTGGAAATAATTAAGCCGAGAGAAATAATGTGTTGCTAAGCAGATGTTGCCAAATTAGTACTGAGCCAAACACAGTTTTCTTAATTAAAATCCTTCCCTCGTTCTGCTTGTGTACAATCCGGCTCAGCTAGAAAAACGAAATCGAGTTTTCCAAGTCGCGGTTGGCCGCTTGCAATTTTCTCATCGACTATATTTTATTTACCTGCCTTGGCGAATGCGTAAATTGACGCGAAAGCGCTGCCGCCGTACCTGCCGCCACCCCCAGTGTCAAGTATGCTACGCGCGCGTCGTTTTTTAAGTGCGTCGTCGCAGACGAGCTGCTCGATTGAATCCGTTTATAATTAAATTTCCCCGGTTCTCTACCAATTCGCCGTCAAAGTTTTTCGATGCTCTCAGCTATAGGCAGAAGCTGAACGATGTCGATGAATTCGAATTACGACTCCGGGAACACGACGTGCGTTCCTTTTAAAAGCTTCTCTCCGTCGTGACCGTGCGATTGGGGGCTGGTTGTACTGCTTGTTCAATCGTTATGTACATTCAACGAGTTCACGAAGCCGACCAGGCGTACCAAAGGGCGAAAAACTGGAGCACGGATTAGAACTACTTTACAAAGATGTCTTTCGCACACTAGTAGTGAAAAAAACGAGGCAAGATTGAAAATCCGAGAAGGAAGGAGTGAAAAAAAGCAAGGAAAAAAGTGAAGAAAATTGTTGGAAAAGTTATTAAATCAAATTGCGTGCAATAGACAGGATAAATTGTTAATAATTTAGTTCTTTGAAGATCAAATTAATATAATGTGTTTATGTCATATTTATCAAAAATTACAAATACGATTTGTTTAGAGAAAATCAATCAAATTCTATTACTTTATAATATATATTAGGTAGGTTCTACGTCTCAATACTGTACTACAACAAAATCCATTGCAAAAACGGCTGACTAATGCATACACACTTTAGAGAAACTTTTTTTCATATAAAGTGGATTTAACATAATTCTTGGATTTGCCAAGTTTTTAATAAATATACTACTAAATACTTCAAACCAAATAGCTATCTACTTCAATATGCTGATGGCACGGTGTTAGTCGCACACAGGGAAACATCTGAGGAAGCAATGCATTATCTTCAGCTTCATGCGGACAACCTTACTGCCTGGTTTAAATCGTGGCGCCTCTCAGCAAATGCAGATAAATCATACTTAATCTGCTTTCATCAAAGAACTACTCATACTAACCTTAAGCTAGTATTAGACTCTCAGAATATAGTACCACAAGCAACAGTAAAATACTTAGGGATACTATACTGGTGGATTCTAAACTCAAATTTATAAAGCACCCACAAACAATTAAAACAAATATTAAAATAAGTGCTGCATTCTTTTAAAGCTTAACTTGTAGAGCGAAAGAATTTCGATCGATACGGCAATGACAATTTATAAAGCTGTCTGTAGACCGATTTTAGATTATGGATGCATGTGCATGGCTTTCGCATCTAAAACGGCAGAACCGAACATAGAAGTGGGCGAACGAGGAGCAATTAGAATCATTTGCAAATTATGACATCGTAATAATTCATTACACAACATGTCAAACACAAGCTTATATTCAATAACCAAAATATTATCAATTAAAATGAGACATAAGTTAACAATAAAACTATTCACCAATAATCCCAACCTTTTAATATCTATAGCAGAGTTTTCCAGAAAGATCCCACCTAATTTCTACATTTCCTCAAGTCCTCAAAAACCGCTAATTTTACACATTTGAAAACTTTATAAGTATTATTGTTTTCATTTAATTTTGTTCATATTTTGTAAAGAAAGATTTCATTAATTATTGTTTTTCTATGACTGAAGGACCGTTGGTCGATGGCATTGTATTCGTATGATTGTATTGCGCGATTGTATATGTACAAAATATATTATTGTTATTATTATTATAAACTACTAAATAATAAATAACTTGGCCCGCTCCTTAGCACAGTCGGTAAGCCGTCTGACTGTAACAGTAACAGCGAGGTGCATATTTTAGAGACACGGGTTGTAATCCAGCTGGGGTATATTCGATATAATATATACTCTCACAAAATTTGTTCCAATAACTGCTAATAACCCTGGTAGTTGATGCAGTAGAATGGAATAAAAGTAAAAATAAAGAAATAAGTTACAAAATAAGCAAACAAAAATATGGTTTTCTACAAAAGAAAATTAATTTTCGATCACTATTAAATTTGCATTCAATAAATTTTCTCAAGCGTAAGATATCTATTAATAACTTGTTTGAAACTAAAATTATTAATTAATTCGTCAATAACGCGTAGATCTAACGCTTACTTCCGCGTACAATAAACACGCTAAGTGTACGTTATTAAATTTTCAGCTCTGGTAAGATGATAGGAAACATAATCTCGAGCATAATTATAAACTCGGCATCCGACGCGTTTCGCACTATCTGGATAAGTTATACCATTACGCCATAAGCCCGGGAGGAACTCTCCGAATTGATACTTAACACACAATAATGACAAATAATTGCGCGCATGCATCGAATGTTGCGCGACGTGCTGAATATGCCGCCCTCGCTAAATGTTCGATACACGTATTCTCAACCCCGCTGCATTGCACTGCAAATAATTGAATGAAATCAACTTCCCAAGTGCGATATGCCCGATATGACGGCGAAATTGAATGTGCATGATGAATATGGAGTATTAATTAAACACTGCCAATGATATGTTGTATGCGCGCCCGGAAAATGTTGAATATTCAAGTGAAACATGAAAAATGAAATGGAACTTGCAAGATTTGCCGAGTGGAGACTTTGCATAGAGTTGAAGCTGGATAAGGAATACAAGCGAGAACTAAGAGACTTGGCTACAACTTGGCGCAGCTTAAAAGTTTGCCTTTGATGATCGCGAGATGACGACGAAGATGACGCACCGGATGAATCGGTTGGCTGGCACTGAGCGTACATAATACTTTCCGCGTCAGGGAAATTGTAAAGTTAATAGAGTGAAAAAACAAATTAAGTCGTTGCTGACGATGGAGGCGAGTCTCGCGAGAGTGATAACATGACATGGTTTGCATCCTTCAAGGACTCGAGGTACTTGAAGCCAGCAGTTTATTTGCCGTACTTGAAGCGTAAACATCTGCGAAATAATAAAATATTAACATTTTACACGAGAAAAACTCTTTTAATTGAATATTTTATAGAGTGAAATACTAAAAGTTATAAGCTACATTATGATAAAAACAAAATACGCAGAAAAGAAGAAATTTTAAGAGAAAAGTATTTGATCAGGTTCTTTTAATCTGGCCTGATTTTAAAATTTAAAAATTGAGGAAAAATAAGGATTTATTAATTTTTTTTATATTTTTCTGGCTTATGCAATATGGAGTACAAATTTGCATAGAAAATTTATTGAAATCAAATGTCCGTATAGTGAAAATTCAGTCTAGATTATAAATCAAATTAACGGTCATATTTGTGCAAAATATTAACATTTCTCTACATTTTTGCTTGAATGTTTTATGCAGCAAAATATTAAAATACAAGTAAAGGACTACTTTGCAGTATAAAACTTTACCTCTATGTGACTAGGCAAATAACTCTGTGAAAAATATAAACTTCAAAGAGAAAACTATTTTAGACTTATAAATGCATTAAATTACGGTTGTTAATGGAAAATACGCAAGCTTTTGCTTCCGCCGAGTGTACTTTTTCCCATTTCTCCAAGAAGTGGTTTACGCGAGCTTTTTTACAAGCCTGTTCAGAATGTTCTCGTTAAATGCCTTCACTATTATAATAAATTATTGCAACTACGTCTATAAAACCGCAAGGTACTTGTTTTCTATGCCGCAGTCGTCATTAAACTAAAACCTGAATTTAGTAACATGTTAAAAACTAAACTCTAGCACAACTTTGCGAAATTAGCAAAGACTTTTAGGTTTGAGCTAACATTATCTTCGAGGTTAGATAATGGCGATCGCTTTTGTTGACGTCATAAGTTCTTTAACGCTGCACTACTTTGCCACTTTAGCTGAAGATTTACCGCGCAAACTATTTGAAGATCGGGAGACATGTGAAATGTTCGAATTGTTGGAGGCAAAGAATTTATGATGCACAGTTTATGTTTGACCTTTCCAGGCATTATCTAACTAATTGTAAACGGATAGAGTTATTTTGCAAGAAAATATTGATGTTGGTTTTAAATGGTTTTCAATGGTTTTTCTTCCGTTTTTTTCTGGCGTAAAATTGGCCCATAGGTGAGCGCACTCCGGCGACCATGTTTTCACGGGGATATTTGTGATAGGGATTAATTTACATATCAGATGACAGCGCGTAGATTAAACTCATCGCTTTATTTCGTACAATACCGGAGTCAAACCGTGCACCACGCCGGTAAGCACGTAGCGTATATTTACACGCGCAGTCGGAGTCACCGGAGTCGCTCTCATTCTCCTGCGTAAACCACCCTCCGCATTGACTAAATCTAAAACAGAGTTAAACCGTTATTATTGATGCTATCATTTTGGTAAAAACAAAAAAAAACTGCAAACAAACGAGCGGATTATAATCCATTTTTAATTTTGATTGAGTTGGCAAAGTTAAAAACATGTTAAAAGTTTAAAATAGAAACAAAAATACGCAACGAAAATCCAATACATTAAATTAAACATTTTATTGATAATTTAAAGCATATTTTGTAGTAATTAATTCTTGTTAATTATTTTTTATGTAAAAAACCTTTTACTGGAAATATTTTATTTATTAAATTATTTAGTGTATATGTTTAACACAATAGCTAAAATTGTATTAATGCCAACCGAAAACATATTTAAATGTTATTTAATTTTGAAATAAAAAGCCAGAATTTTTTTTAAGATAAAATTAACTAAATGTAATTTTACTATTTAACTATTAAACTATTTACTCATTGTTCTTTAATTTTTACAAAGTTATCATAACGAATACTACATTAATTATTTTCAATCTTTCCACTTTTTCTCTTATGTTTTGGAAAGTAGTATCATGTTTCTTCATCTTCCCAATTTCACACTCAGTTCGTAAGCTCGTATTTTATTAGTGCATTATTATCCATCTTGACAACAATCTCATCTTATTACTTCTGACATACACCTGCAACCTTTGTGCTCACGTCGATTGAACGATTGTTGAGACCTGTTAATAACTTTCTAGCAACCAGATTCCAAATGCCGTGCGAAATAAGACTACCGCTACGAATGACGCAGTAAGAAGGAGAATTGAAGAAAACCGAAGGATAAAGAAAGAAATACATAAACAAAAATAGTTGCTCCTGCTTGCTAGTCTGAATGCGCATGGCTCTGGTACGGGCGTTAATGCAAGCGCAGAGAACTGATTGCTTTTCCTACTTCACCAAACTCAAACATATCTGTTGGATAAATACCGGAGACCTTTTAACATCCGCCCGTCGCTTGTCGTAGCACGCTGAAAAGATACACATGCAGAGGCGGCAAAAGAGTAACGGCACACATCGGTGTACTCAGAATGCCAAACTTTAATAAAAACCCATTCGCACAAATATCGCGACGGTTTAAAAAAACTAATCAAAACATTTCTCATATCCAAAAATGATAATATGAAGTAATAAAGATGAAAAACGACATTTACGTGATTAAAAATGGTTTGGTTATGGTTGTAAGCATCATTGATTGCCAACTACTCATGGTTATTTTCAATCGTAAATTCCAGGATTTTATCTAGTTTTCTTGTGATTTTATTGATATTGCTCTCTGCTGCTCGCAGGCTAGTATCAATTAACAAAATTAATCGTCTTAGCACGCTCGGGAAAAGAAAGATATATTGTTGATAAACATTTCTAAATGTCTCTTAGTATTATTTTGACAGTGATGAATGGTTTTGAAATCTTATTTGTGGCTAAAAAGCGCTTTTTCACCTTGTGTTGATCGAGCCGCTAGGACAGGAAATGCGCAACTTCCGCCAAACCGCATTCGAAATGAAACTCGAAGACGGAAAATGAATTTAATAAATTTTCCAATATCCAAACATTTACTGTAACTTATAAACTTTAGCTGATTATACAATTGATTACACAAAAAAGCTTTAGTTGAAAAATTCATAATTTTTTATTGGAAACATTGCAAAATTGTGGATAAATGGTTATAGATCAACGTTAATGATTTCACATCTCATCCAACAACACCTTATAATATGATCTAGTACGATCCTTTGTTCTGTTAATAAAGGTGCACTTGATTAACAATAGAATTTCACGTAAGTAAATTAGAATTTGCGTCAGTAATTTGAGCAACAATAAATCTATGGACTATACCATCTATAATAGGAAAATACAAAATGATCAGATAGGGCCAGGACATAGTTGCTTTGAGAGATTCAGTTGTATGTTTATTGATTCCTCAATACATATAACAATTCTTAACCATATTAAATTATATTCTAATAGTGATCTCATTATGATAAATAATATTCTCAATGGCAAATAAAATTAACTTTAGTGTGCCTTACAAGTAATTAAAAATATAATAGCATTGATGTTGAAATTTCAGATGATAAATGTATTTTGCAAATTGAATTGTGTTGTGAAAATTACAAAAAGTAAACACAGTAATAAATTAGAAAAGGCGCGATGTGCAGACGGCTGGGAGAAAAATGAGCTCGTTGTACATGCCACTTCTGACAGACAGTCTACTTTTGATCTATGCTTATCTACTCCAAACCTAATTTACACTACAATCTACAATAAAATTATATTTTCTTCTTAAAAACATTAAATTTGTTAATATTCTCATACATTACAAGGTGCTGAATTGCTGAATTGTCATGTAACAGCCCAAGTTGAAAACTAAAGCAAACCGCATTACTGCACATTATTTTCCTGGTAATGGTAATGATATCACTATGCGGCGAGTTGTAGAATATGGCGGTGAATGGTCCAGTTTAGCTTCTTGCCGGCACGTGCTGACGTCTGCTCTGATTTATGCGTGTTTAAATTTAATTGAATCTTTACTTGCATCACTTATGCGAGCATAACTTGCGCTGCATATCTCTCCAACATAAATTATGCATTCGGAATCAGTGGTAAAAGGTCTGCAGACCGTTTACTCCTAACTTTGTGCGCTAACTAGACAAATCTGTAAATTATTCGTGTTGAGCGCTTCTTTTCAGCCAACTTCCACCTTCTCTTCGAGTTTAATAATGATGAATTAAAACTATTTCAATTTGTTACTCAAATATTGCACTTTGATGGCAGATTTGTTGAATTGAGATAAATGCATAATAGAATGGAACAACTAGTTTTGTTCATGTGGTGGATAGAGAAAATGTGTGATGCCTTGCGATAACTAGAATCGGGACGGAGTGCAATTAAAATTGCACTCGAAAATTTCGAGCGCAATTATCCGCGCGCACGGATTGAGTAGATCGAAGAGATAAAGACGGCTATCGAGTACGTGCACAAAATTCAATCGGATTTATTTAAACCTCGTTGGATGCTGTGCGAAGACCGCAGAGCGCATCCAATTGCAAGAAGAAGGATCAACGGAAAGTATTTTGTCTGAATTTATTTTTCTCTGGAGGGTGCAACTTTGATGACAATAAAATTAAAAAAGTTGCTAGAAACTAGTCTCTTAGAGGAGATTTATTTCACTCGTTTCTTAAAAGTTTGTAAAGTAACAATGAATTCAGACATGATCCAAAATAAATCAAGTTTAAAGATAAGACAAAGTCCTTGAGTAAATTTATTTCATTAAAAAATTATTTTATTTAAAAAAAACTATATATAATATACCATATAATTTTACATTAAAAAAATAAATATTTATAGCATTTAAATATCTAAATATTCTATCCTTAACCGATCCCTTAATGTTTCAAGTACTCTTCTAACAAATTGAATAAAATATTTACATTGACTTTAATATTAAATGTCGAGACATTTTCACCTTGGAATGTGTACACACGCTATCGCTCTAGGCAAGTTTTCGACCCTGTCATCCGTGCTTAATTGAATATAAAAGTCTGAGTGGAAAATGGCAATGTAAATATACAAATCAACGAACCGAAATCGTATCGGATTTCTCCGATTTCGGCGATGGCGTTGCGATTTCATCAAAATCCACTGGCAAGCGGTTTTTTCGAGCAGCGCAGAATTTAACATTGCATTCTGGACCGTAAAACGAACAAAATTCATCGATGCAAATATTTTCTCCTCTGTACGCTTCAATTGACCACATTTATGCTAGGAAGTGAGCAAAATCGAGCGCACATTTAAATATTATATATTAAAATTGTTGTTTTTTCAAGCAGAAATATTTATGTACTTGAATTAAATTGTATAAATCATGTAAATACTAATTGTTCACATTGTGGATCTAACATGTATTCCAATTAGTACGCGGTAATCCAATTAAATATCAATTTCAGCAATTTATGCTCATGGTTGTAGAGGCGCCGGACGCGCGTTGCTTGCATTGGAGAATTATAAACAATTTTGCCCGCGCGCACCTAGCAGCGTTATCTGCATTAATTGTTTTAAAATACAAGTGTGCAAGCGTGCTGCGATTGGCTCATCGTTATGCACTTTTAATGCGTGCATTGTTATTCTGGCATTTTACGCCCGCTCGGACATTGCAGCGCTTTCGAATCTATCTGAAACGAGCTTGTTGTCATTACGTGCATATTCCATACTACTCTATGAGCACGTTATCAAGCGTATGCACAATATGTGCATTGTTATTTATTTTAGTTCGGGTTCATTAGCTCTAAGCGAGGGTAGTTAATTTTGAATGGAATCACAAATGAGATTAATTTAACTTATGAACCGTATATATTTTATCATCTCAAAATAGATTTATTTTTACGCTTTTATTTAATTTAAATATTTCAACACTAGTGCCATCTGCATAGAGAAAGCGTGAAAAGGACCGAGGGCACGTTTGACGTTGCTTAATTAATCGATGTTAACTCTGTTTACGCCCTCGGCGCACAAAACAAGAAGCAGTTACAATGCGAGTGAGCTTTTCGAGCAGTGCCAGCTGGAAATATATATCTAATCTAATTTGGGAATACGCGCGCAATGAGATTAATTAACAAGTTGCAGTCAGTTTGCGCCATCGCTGCGCGTTTGGCAGCAGGGGCGATGGTGCAGATATCGGCGCCAAGTGAAACAATCAACTACTAATTAAGCCGGAAGGCAAACAGTAGCGAGGCAATAAGATAATAGTCAGCGGATAAATCCAATTTGAATTTTCTCGGCAAAAATACAAAATACAAATGCTAGAAATGGGAGCTTTAATTCAATAACATAAAAATCTTCTATAATAATGTTATTTGGTAGTTTAAAATTTGATCTATAAATTGAGTTAGAAAACAATAAAAACTGGTATTTGTTTATGAATATGTTTGCAATTTTTATATTATAATAAATAAACAATTTAACTAATAATATAATTTAGATTGAATAATATTTCTGAGATTGTACATTTGATAATTACCAAAGCTTTCAAATAATACCAAATCGTTTTGTATGCTTTAGAATTCCTACGCTTTACCGTTGTATTTAATAATCGGCAAAGCGTTGGGATTCTGAATCAGACGAGGCGACAATTTCAACGCTCCCTATACGCATTCTTACCACTCAACAAATAGCAGGCGGAAAATCTCTCGTAATCGAGAAATCTGTGCGCAGCGCAAAAATATTGGTGCGCTCCAATTACCATATTCATACATCACTGAAACCGATAGTCATCTTGCAAAGGGTCGCACGACGCTGAGCAGTGGACCGGGATGACAGCGTCACACATACACACGAATTTATCGGCGCGTTTCTAGGCTGGCAGGACTTTGTCCTGTCGAGTTTTCCGTGCACGCGCACACACATTTAGCGGACGCGTTCGCAATGAAGTTTGGCATTCTTTGGGCCTGCGGACTTTGGATGCTCGTTTGGAAAACGTCACACGTCACGCTGGTGCTAAAGTGCCGCGACAGCATGGTTCTTAATTAGTTTATCTAGAGAGTAATTAACTTTGCGCGTAGACTTTTATCATGCAGTGATGCCGCACCAACTAGAAGGGAAGTTTATTTTGTAAACAAACATCATAAATTAAACAATAGATAAGAAAAATATTTGAGGGAGGTGTGATATAGTTGAGTAGGAAGGTAGCTTGATGTAATAACTTTAGAGCTTTCTATTTAATAGAGCTTGTTATAATCAGAAAATTTGCATTCATCAAATATTTTACTGCATTAAATAGGTTTGAATTTTTTTATTCAAATTAAATTATATTTAATATCTTTGCTTGTAATTGACAAGTTTATTAAAGCTTGTGTTTACATAAGGAAATAATTAGATTAGTTGGTAATTAACTAAATACTTTCTACTTTATGACTTATATGCAAAAATTTTCAAGGTGAGCAGAAGTCTTAATATAGGCTATAAGCCCTAACGTGATTACAGAAATTCCTCATGCACTTTGCAAGTGGTTTATTGAAATTGCAACGAAATACAATTGTCTTACAATTGGAAACGCGCCACATTTCGCACGCTTTGATGTTAACGTTGACGATGTTGACGATAGGATTATCACAAAGGATAATAATGTTAATTGGACAATAATTACATACTCCACGCACAAGTCATTGATAATCAATTATGTTAACACAAGCTTTACTTCAAGCATCCTTCTGGTTTGGCTTGCAAACTTTACAAATAGCTTTAGTAAACATGTGTGTTCTTTCTGAAAAATCAATCCAAACAGATTCGCTAAATGTATTTTTGTAGAATAATGCAGAATAAACATGATTTTATTTAAAACTGTCACATAATTGTCTCATCTTCGAAAACTAAGCAAACATCAAAATCTAACCTCAATCCCGGCCATAACGCAAGCGTGCACTTATTGGAGACAGCCTGGAAAAGTTGGAAAGAAAGCATTGAGAAACCTGAGTGGAACACGCTACCGTGCGCGCATGCATGTAAAGAGTGTTAGATTAGATGGCTGCTAGGGAGCGGGTAAAATGCGGCCCAATTTTCAGCTCGCCCCGTGCACTCCTTAGAGTCTCTGCCGGAAAAGGCGAAGGATAATGGAGATCGGGCCACGACGACTTTATCTGGGCGCGTGGCTGATGGCTTGGTGGAGACGTGACGAGATTACGATTATTTTACTTGTCTCCACAGGACTCAATCATTTAGAAACTGGAAGATTTTAGAAAACACAAATAGTGGGCCAAACTAAAAAACGAGTAAACCCCCTAAAGTAACAAGTAAATTTTGTCACAAAACATCAAATTAAAAAACGCTACTGTTTACATAAAGCTATAACAAATAATAAATTTATTTTTATAACTATTGTGACTAAAATTGTGTTTTTGATTGTTACAGAAGCGGATTACACGCTGGATGACTCATTCTGGATCGACGAGAGTCCAGCTGGTGAGCAATTTTAATCTACTTCCCACTTGTTTTTCCCACTGCCATCATTGTTTCAGTATAATTACATCCGATTTACATAAATTCCCCAACTATTTATTTGAAGCGCTACTTGTGCAACTTTAATCCAGCAAGATTATCAAGATTACCTCACTGGAAATCCATCAGAGAAGTGACCCGCAGCCAGCGCACTTCATTATTTATTGCGTTTTAACGCAAAGCAAAAATTAATTAACAATTTAAGCAACCGCTTGTTTTGATTGCCTAATTATAATTCTATTTGATGGCGCCGACGGCGCGTAATTAAAGAGGATGGGCGTGAAATCAGCGGCTCCTGGCCGGTATTGTATTTTGCTAAAATCAGCTGGCTTCCATTATGCGCACGGACCATGTCTACGTTTCTAGGTCCGCGGTTGTATTGTACGTAATTAAATCAAGATTCGCATATTTAGTTTTGCTTTTACAGTCTCGGCATCGTAATCATGTTGAAATTTCCAATGCGCGGCCTTCATTCAGCATCGCACTGCTGTAGGCAAATTTATCGCGAGACAATATATACACACGTCACCTCAGCTTTTAGATTTAATTGGACACAGAACTTGCTCTGATTAAAACATAACACATGCGTTTATAATACAAATAGAGGGTGCACACCCAAACGCCTCTACTAGTTGCCTACTTAGAAGACCAAGCTAAAAATATGTTGTGTCCAGTATCAAAACACAGTTGTAATATTATTAATGAGTAAGAATATATTGTTAATGTTAAATGAACCTAATTTTTATTTGATCATGCTTAGCTGCGTCTCTGAAAATAGATCAGTGGCAGTTACGTGTTCACGCATGCGGAATAATTAGCAAAAGTTGGCAAAAGTTGGCTGAAACTCGTGCGAATTGAAGAGTTTTAATTGATCTAAGCCCACCGCCGCATATGTCGACAGGACGTGATATGCGAGGATTCGACGAACATAAACGCAATTAAACTATTCAAACTGGAAACCGAGGCGCGGACGCATTCAATCCGCGGAATGTCGACGCTGCTAATAAGTAGTAAATAGATCTTTCCAGAGGGAGCGAATCATACAAAACCATCACACACGTGAATCAAACTAGATATATCTCATCAAGTAGTCCTAGTTAATTAATGTTGAAATTAGGATACTAGACTGAATACGTTATACATTAAAGTTATACAAAGAAAACAAAAATTACAAATTGCAGAGCAACATTAACTAACATATTTTGACTTGTATTAACAATGAAAATGTTAATTAAAAGTGTTTAATAAATAAATAAATTTAGACAGTAGTAATACTAAATTAAATATTACTTCTTTAAACTAAAAATATACCAACACATTTTCAATTACAGTCAATTTTCACTGTAGTCAACTAATTTTTTATAGTTAGCTCATTACATCTTGCAAAATGTATTATTAAAGAAATACACACTACTTAATAATTAACTTAGCAACAAATCTATAATTCTATAAATGTAAAAATTTTTACAAATACCACTATATTGTTATGAAACTCTTTGTCATAACTCAAAATAAAGACAAAAAAAGTTATAAACAAATTTCAATCTTTATTTACCAACATTTTCAATTGCATAAAATTTAATTTTATTTAATTTTAAAGTAAAAATAAAAAATATTAAATTCTTTTCTAATTATCTCCGAGAAAGCTAATCTGATTACTAGATGAATTTATTTACTTCATGGCGCGTTTCAATTATAATCGCGTTCCATTTGATAAGACGAGTGGGGTTTTCACCGCCGGGTACGCCAAAGCAAAATTGAATTTCACCCGATTTACATGTCTGCTTCATGCTGGGCACCCTTCCAAGCGCAATTGTGGTGACAGAACAATGCGCAGGTCGCTCGTAGAGCGTCTAAACCAATTAACATGGAAATAAAATAAAATAATGCCAAACAAGTAAGGTGCTTGCTCGCGTTCGCTGTAAATACCTTGCTTTGTTTTAATTGTAAACACAATCTGCATACTAAATTAAAACTTTGCAACCTTACAATTTTATAGTTTTTTTTTTGTTTTTGCTTCAGTGTTTATTATGTAGCTTCAATTTACATAGCAAACTTGCTAATAAAGTTATATTATTACTATGGTATTAGTTGTTGAGCTGGTAAATTAGCAAAGCAGTTTTCTTGCAACCACCAACAAAGTGTGTTGTGTGTCACTAGATTAGAACTTAAATCCATTAAC
The DNA here is from genome assembly GCA_027575565.1 of Diploeciton nevermanni. Taxonomy (NCBI): domain Eukaryota; kingdom Metazoa; phylum Arthropoda; class Insecta; order Coleoptera; family Staphylinidae; genus Diploeciton; species Diploeciton nevermanni. Next base: position 2,459,619 of record JAODIE010000013.1, read on the forward strand.
CAATATAATTAATTCTCATAATAATGAGATTTATTCTCATTATTTGGCATTAATTTGTCGAAGCTGGGTTGACGCTGGATTTAATCTCTCTGGAGCAAACCATGAACCTATACTAATCACAATACGACCTACACATTTAAAGCAATAGTGTGAGTGTCACCTAGGCATGTGTATATCGTCTTTGGCAGCAACCCGTCGCCGCCACCCTCGTAATTCAAAATGTACGTGCGGTCCTCGCCGATGGGCGATATTACAACACCGTGATCGCATGTTGTGCCATTCCTATTCGACATACAATCAATGCTTCTCACCACCGCCTTTGCGGAAATTTGCAAATCACTAAATCCATGCATCTCCCTTACAAACGACACCTACATTATTTATTTAATATTGCGCCTGCCGCATCCGAAAGTCCTGCTTTACCTGCGCACCGGTGTGTCTTTGCAAAGCGACTGCTTTATATTTCCTACCAATTTTAGGTTTATACTAGAAATTTTAAGTGCACCAACGTATTGGATATTAGAATTAATTATTACTTTGCTGAGAGTATGAAGGTGTTATATGGTAAAGTGGTAACAGCTTGAAGGATTTGCAGCTTGTTGGGTGAGATTTAATTAATATGCTTTTTACGGGATGCACCTGTAATTTTGTAATATTGCTGCTATTCAGTTGGATATTCCATGAGGCAGCAAAGATGTGAGAGAAATTTATTATCTAAATAAAAAACTTATTACTATCCAAGAACTAAGCAATAATAATTAAGAAAATAAATTAATATCTTGTATTCTAGAGTATCGTTAAATGTTGTTACAAAGTGTTTGATATTTATTATTTGGATAAAATTTAAATAAAACACTTATATAAATAAATTTTTAGAAAGTGTTATTTAAACATTATTCAATATTTTAATGTTTTATTAACATTTCTTTTTTCTAAATCAATATTTCTTTATAGTAGGTTTCTAATATGAAAAACGTTTATTATATTTTGAAATATACTGCGTTCATTTTTAAAATTACGAGCTTTAAATATAATATATAACAATTGTGTGTTCAAACACACACATTCAAACAAATCATTTTTAATCGAAATATTTGATTAAACCAAGTACTTATTTTACTAATCAATAAGAACTCAAATTGACTGTGTATATTATTTGAATCTACACCTTCAGAAATTTCCACGAACATTAAATAGTTCAATATTACATCACTACATGTTATACTTGTATATTTATCCAACGCTTACGTAAATCATTAGCTTGTAGCTAAGCAAGCAGATACATCTTTCCATTAAACACATAAATTGAAAGCTATCAAAATCCATCGCGTCGCACCGCATCCAATGCAACTCAATTCCGATGCTATCAAGAAAGATATATCCACCCGACTGATTATTGCGGTGGTGGCGTCACGTTTTCCTTTCGCATGCTAAAAAATTCATTAAAAAAACCACCACTTGGTGAAACTCGCTATTTATTCGTTCGACTAAATTTTCAATTTTTGTACGAACTAAATAAAAGCGTATGATGAGATGCATTCGCAAATAAATTCCAAATTCAATCACGTTATTTAATTGCAAATATATTGCAGTCAAAATATGAATACACAAAATTGCGTTTTTTGTATGAATGCATTTTCATCATGTTTTGAGATGCCATTGTTTAGCTTAAAGCACTTCAAACTTTAGCGTCATTTCATCGTGTTTTGTGCTAGTTAAGAAGTGCTCCAACGACGTCATTTGACAAGGGGTCTCATAATGTCTTGTTTTCCTGCGCACTGTGCTTGCATTGTGCATGTAATTTATACTTAACAATGAAGAAGTGCACTGTGTGAAAGCGTGGTGCTATTTACCGAAGCGCACAGCGTCCGAATGATGCTAAAACTGGGGGTGGGGGTGAATAAAGCGATTTTACTAAATTAGTCTAGTTTGTTCAAGCATGACGACGTGCATACAACTAAAAAACTCAAACTCAACTTTTGCTTAATAAATAAAAAAAAATGTTTTATTTAAATTATTCAAACCAAATGAGGGAAATTAAGTTAAATTATAAAATCAGGTTGCTTCATTAACAAGGTGTAAATACTCTAGAGACGTTAATTCTAATTGCTTTAGCTTTACGCTTACTCTTCTTGTTGATAGTTTAATCAACAGAGACTATATCCAATTTCAATTTAAAATCTACATTAGACTTTTTTACAAATGTCTCATATTTTATGTTTTGAACACTAACAAAACCTATTTTTTGCGACCTTGCTGTCATCTTGCATCGCTAAGAATTTCATCTGAAACCGCTTGGTGACAGCCTTCAACCAACCCGGTAAATTTACATAAAAAACTTATTTATATACAATATTGGTTGTTTTACACCGCATTTCATCAGGCCGTCGATGGCCTGATGGCCAAAGGCCCTTAAAATCTAATCAATACTCGCCAATTTCCCAAATGTATTGGGTGAATCTCGACACGTTCTCGGGCAGCGCTGTTGCTAACTTAAATAATAATTTTCTGCAACGAGGCGTGTTTAATAAATTATTTATAAAGTTATAAAGTTTTTTTAAGATAAATATAGCAGAATTTTTTAAAGAATAAACAGTCGAAATATGATTTCTTAAAGATATCTATTTTTATTTAAGTAGAAATGGTGAAGTTATCAACGTTAAGAAATTAAGACAATTATAAATTGATAGAATTTTTAATCTAAAAAATTGTATTTATTACCGATCGTAGTTGGTTATCACGATAGGTCTAGGGAGCCGGGTGTCGCCGGCCTTAGTTTTGGTTAATCCAGAAAGCCTGAATCGGTCTAGAGTGCCGTACATAGGTAACGTCCAGGCTCGACAAATTATAAAACAAGAGTCATATAGTTCAATAATTTGGGTCAGTTCTACCAGAGTTTTAAAATTATAGTACTGAGAGTTCAACAGTTCTAAAGAGAGTCCAATACAGGCTCAGCAATAAAAGGTCTCACATTTAAACAGTCTCAGTAATACAGAGTCTCAATAATAAATGGTCAGATACAAAACGGTCTCAGCACACAGTCTCGTAATATAGTTCATATTTAGTTAAAATCCTCATGAGGCGGTCTTTAACAGGCTGAGGTTTTTGGATAATCCAGCCGCGCCTCCAGTATTTTGTTGATACATTTTGAAAAACATATAAATAAATGGTTATACATTTTGCTTTGATTTAATTGCATTTTGATTTCTCTTAAATTCTGTAGAACAGTAATTTTCCTGTTCTTACAGTATTTATTCTCTCATTGTGCAATTTTTACACATCCACACCATGTACAATTACTCTCAACACAACGCCTTGTCCGCTGTCGTAATTTTATTTATTTTCCACTTTCTCTAATAAATTATATTCTCGCACAACGCGCACACTTGTAAACGCCTAACACGCGAGGGAAAACCCAGCTTTCCAGACGGCGTTAAATTAAAAAAGCGACAAAACGGAATAAGCAACTCCGGAAAAACGTTGTGTTTTTTTTTAATCAACTCTACTTTTTCTATTATAATTCATGCATGCTTTGAAACAATTAAAATTGTGTTTGACATCTAAAAATTTAAATTTAATTACCCTCAATGCAACATTCTCTTTGCAACCAAGAAGGAAATTAAATATAGCAGAAACGCTTTTATTTCTTCCAACATACGGAAATTCTAAGCAAATAACCTACATTTAATTACAAAACTTAATAGAAGCAAAACAGCTTTAAACGCGTAAATAAAACCCTTGTGAAGTTTGAAACAAAGAGCAGAGGTAATGATCTAGGACCTGCTCAAATACACAACTTGTCGCACTGCTCGTAACAAGGGCACCAAACAGCCGAGAGATAAGGGCCTTAAAATTGTAAACAGAGAATTTTGAATTGTAAGCGAAAAGACAGGTGGCTGAATGTGTAAACAAGAGCGGAAGTAGGTTTTTGGGAGTCTAATCATACAAGTTTGCGTGTATTACAAGAGGCTAGAGGATTGTGTATTTGAAGCATCTTTTTACTGCTCCAACTTTATTTTAATATTATACTACAGGAGGAGAGCAATATTCTTAAGTCTATTACTACCTTTTAATGTTGTTGTTGGTTACAAAGAACAAACTGGTGTAGGCAGTTAATTTTATGTTGTTATTTTGATGTAATTAAATTCTAATTAAAGAAAAATATGCCTCTACATAAGTAATGACACTAAATTATTTTTATTACAAGAAATATAACAATTCTAAACAACGACTATATTTACAAGATTTAAAAACTAAAAACAATAATCAACACTAATAAATAATTGTAAAGTTGTAAAATTTGTAATAATCCTGATTGCATCCGCTATGAATTATTATTAATAGAACTTTTTACGACCAGATTGTATTCCGCATTTATTATGCTCTCCTGACTACTTCCTATTTTGTAGTTTCTTTTTTCAATATAAATATTTTCAAACTCTACAACAATTTTCGTACATTGCAAAAATGCTCTCTTCGCGTAAAGAATTGATAGCGACACGCGCAGGACGTGATCTCGTTGAATGCTGGCAATCTCCACGTCTCCCTGGAGAAATGCCCATCCACTTCACCGTCACCAGCTAAAATGCTACCGGCGTCCAAAATGCGAAAAAAAAGGCGAAGCATTTGGACTTTAAATCACACCACCTCGTTCTCTCACCAACAAAACAGCAAAAATATCTCTAACACATACTGAGTATACGTGCAACGGCAATAAAACCTGCAAAATGTTGAAATTGAACTTTTTCCACGTAAATAATTAAAAACATCCTGACAAAAGCATGTTTTTGACTTATTGATTCTGGCACTAAATAATCTATGCGAAACCTAGTGGATGTAGCCACACATTGTGTTCATGAAAAATGTCTTATTCGGCGTTTTTTGCAAACTTTGACGTTAAGAGCAAGCTGGATATTTTATGCCAGGCATTGTTGTATATATTTCACACCAACATGCTTGAATCTCCTTTTTTATGTATAACTTGCAATTTTATTTATTCTATACTAAGGTAAAGCATCCCAAAATGATTTGCGACTATAGTAAGGCCGGTAATTGTTGTGGCATGTGTTTATGTATTATGTCATTGTAAAATTGTACGAACAATCCGAATAGTGTAACATTTTTAAACGCCGTAAATCTATCAGAAGGCAGTTAGTAATCCGTTTTAGTGGTAGAAGCGTCAAGGTACATGTCTCTTTAATAAAAGCCCATCTATGTAGAGCTGGGCGATAACCGTGTTACATAAAACTCATAAACCTAGAAATCTGAGAAACCTAAAATGCATCCAAGTGCATCCACAAAAAATATCCTTCTACAAAAACCCTGCAAATTTTTAAACTAAAATTTTTTTCTTATCTTTCCAGGTTTTTACATTATTTTACTACTTCTATCCTGATTGTTGAAAATAAAATGTATCTAGTTTTCATGAAACATTTTCATTAATTCGTACTGCCCTGGGTGTTGATGGTTCATCGACCGTTTCGCCAAATGCGGATTGTACGTTTTTACCCCTTGAGGCGATTGGACTAATCGGGGATGTTTTATGTCCGCGGTTTCATTAGCAGCGACGCGGCGCGACAACTGTCACCTCCTCGGGCGCTGTTTACACCCGGCTCGCCGCAAATGAGGCGAATTCGCGCCGTCGGCGGCAATGCTTTTTGCTAATCCGCTCCGCAGTTGTGCAGTAAACTCCGTCATCGTCTTTTTATCTCTTGGCGAAGCCTACCTATTTCTTAGATTACAAAAATCGATTTGCATTTACTCCAAAAAAGTAAAAAAAAAACATGAAAATAGTAGGTAATTGGTATTATTAATCTAAACAAAATAAGCAAATATAAATATTAAGATTAGAAGAACTTGTTAACACATATTTCAATTACTAATACGCAGTTCAATCACGTAAAATATAATTAGCATTTTTTAAATGAATATTTAGCTTCCAAAAACACCTAAAATTTCCAAATTTGCCAATAACGTTTAATGGTCACATTATTATGAACTTTTATGAGATATATCTTGTCATACTGCATTTAAAATTTATATTTACATTTCTTATATTTTTATTGCATCTATTTTGTCTAGATATTTGCTCATTGCCGCATTATTGATTGATGTTTAATGTTCCATCAGCAACATCGCGTGACTCGTGACACTCGTGCATGCTGCAGCGGAGGCGGCAGCGCGCTTTCAACAGGTTTATGTACGCGGCGCTGCGGTCACCGGAACAAGCTAATATCCGCCAACCGTGACATTTTCTCCACCCGTAATTGCGATGCACGAACGCGGAGGCAGTTTAGTTATCGGACCGCAAATGCCGTGCGATAGCTGTCGTCGGTATAGGGTAGACGCATGTGACAGAGTTTGATGATAAAGCGATACATTCAATACATTGCAATTTGTTTTCATTTTTTGGTGCAAGTGGTAAAATGTTGTTTATGTATTCTGAATAGCGGATATTTGATTTTTCAGCACTAAATATTACTAAGGGAAATTTTGGGCCAATTTTTTTTCCGGTTTAACAATTCCAGTCAATGCTGTTGCAAAACAGATGAATATGCATTGTGGATATTTTGTTAAACCTACAATAGTATTTCATTTATATTGATGATGTTGTTATAGAAGAAAAAAAATTCTATTGTTGTTATATTCTTTTCATCTATTTATATGTGAGAGAAATTTTAAACACAAGATTTTTCAACATTTTGAGTTATTCTTATATTTCATTTGTCTAAATAAATCTATTTTTTTAAGGGGAGGTGGAAAGACTTCTCAGAGAATACACACAAAATCAAGAAATGGTGCGCAACATCGGCTCACACTACTACCAAATCATCTACCCGGTCCAGTTGCGACAGCATAAGAAAATGGGAATTTCCACCAGGGAGATAGGGTCGTCTAAGGTACGAAAAGCGAGGAGTACGGTATGTCATTGCACATTTCACCATTCATTCTATAACTACCAAGCAAGATAAACCATACCATTTTTTAATACAAAATCATTCATGTCGCTTTGCTAAAATTTCTTTAATCACGTTATACAAGATATAAGACTATAAAATAATTAGTTAAAATTAGAATCGTAATATTTATATATAAGAATAAAAAAATATTTTATGACTCTTAATTAATAAAATTTGACAATTGTAATAATATTAGACATTAACACATTTGCATTTTAGTGTTACATAATAACTATTGTATATTTATTGTAATTAGTTATAAAATTAATCTAATTAGCATTGGGCCTTAAATCTTTATGTCGATGGCAAATGTTTATTTGCGAATTCCTTAAGAACCGACAAACATACGAATTTAGATTGTAATTTTATAAAAAATATTTGTTGTTGTAAAATTCATATATGTACAGAAGGAAATCATATGCGTACCAAGCGAGATTATTTTTTGCACATCTGTTCTCAAACAGATTAAAAACAGAGCTTGACGTGAAGATATTTTTTTTCACTTTGCAACTTTTATGATAAAAACATAATATTAACTCACCTTTCTTAGCACTGCAGTTTTATGTTAGTTTTCATTGGATAGTGTTTAGTTTTGATTTTCTTTTTCATTTATTCTATTTTTCAGCAATTTCAGATAAACTTGATGAATTTTTACTCCTGTTTCAATTTTCTTTCGCGGCGTTTCTTTGTCGAGTGTGTAGTAATATCAAACCCAGCTGTTGTTTCAGACGTGAAGAGTGTCAATCATTCCGCCTTTTCGACGGCTGCTTTTATGTTTCATGTTTTCTATTTTCACGCTGTGCAACTGCGCAACTATTTACAACAAGCAGCACAAAGCTCTCAGTTTTATACGAATCATGTCGCGTTGTGTGCTGCAAAATTACTGCCTTTTGCATGATGCTTGTTACAACTAGTTATAACTCGGCCATGAACAAATTAATAAGGTTAGAATCAAAATTAAACTTTATATTAAATTTTAGTGCGTTTGTAATACGATTAACAAGAAGAATGATTCAGCAGACTAAACACACGCTTCTTAGATAATTAAATATCAAATGATTACATTTAATGTCTGAATAGTGACAGCTTTAAGTCTTTTGTTTTAAGTTGAGGCAGAATTCAAGGCAGTATTGATCCAAGTCAACATTAAGCACAGTTTTGGAGACGGTTGGAAGCATTATTGAAAGTCTATTGAGGCATTACGAAGCTTAGGACGTAAGCTTGCATTGTGCTTGCCAAATTTGGATTCAAGCTGGATATTAAAAATTTCCAATATTTGTTTGGGTCCTAGCAACCAAGGCAACATTCTAAGAAGCCCCAAGGCAAGGACAATAAGGTTTCAAAATGGATCAAATCCTATTCATACATGTTCAAACTTAAATTAATATTTAATACGCATCAAATTTGCTTGCTATTTATTCCTAAACATTAAATAATCGCTTGGTTATTAATTAATCATAATTAACAAATCCCATCATCCACAAAATAACAAGTACAAACACAATGTGCAATGTTAGTAATTTACTTAATTAAGTTAGTAATCTAAGCTTTAAAAAAATATTTTCTGATTGAAATCAAATAACAAAAACAAATATAATTAAAAGTACGTCAGCTATATAAATACTTGATAAAAAAATGTTTATTTTCAGAGAGGTCAGGGCGATGGCAGTTATTCCGGGCCAATACGTGGGACTGGACGGCAAAGGGTAAGTCCATTTATCTAAAATTTGTATTTCCTGGTCGTTTGGCCAAATGTAAGATGTACATATTATAATTTAATGCATATTACAATGCAGGAGAATAAATCATGTCGCTGCAATCTTGCGGTGCTAACTATAACAACCCTATAACAACGCCAAACAATGGCAAGCATTACGATAAGTGGGGTGAAAGTTGAAGCAAAGTTGTAATTGTTTATACTTGTTGCGGCATTCTGGGTAATCTGCCGCGCACAAGTTGAAGCATTTATGTACATGCAATAAACATTTGTTTTACGTCGCCTTGCAAGCCATTTTCTATAATTGCACTTGCTGTAATATTCCAAGATTAAGA